>CM032908.1:8673654-9273654 GCA_019202805.1 Arabidopsis suecica
GGTTTGCGGTGGAGAAAAAAATGGTTCTAAAATGATGGGGTGAGAAGAATACGGCGGAGGTGTGGTGGTTGAAGATTACGATAATGGTAGCTTTTATTCAGGTTCAGATTGGTTAACAATCAAATTACCGAGTTAACTAAAACCTTATCTAGAGGTAGGTGATAAGAATAATCTTATTGGACAAAATTCATATTTTACACGTTATAGTAACTCGTTATTGTTTGGTATGTGATTTAATAAATGAATTAAGAAGGTAAATATAAATTTGTCACATAAGTTATAACTTATCGCGATATAATATGACTTAATATGATATATTTATAAATTTATTGATATAAATATTTTGATATCTTGTTAAACTAGTAAATATTACCGAGGTATTTGATAAACAATGAAGATAAAAATAAATGTTGATATCTAATTCATATATATCTAGTTCAGACAAGAAACGTCGATATCTATTTTATTATGCTGTTAACTAGGGCATTTTTGTCCAACTTACAAAAGTTGAGGAGAGAGAAGTAACAATACAAAACGATAGGTATATTCTTAATTTTTTGAATCATCTATGTATTTAGATTAAATTAACCCTTTATAAATTATACTACTTTCTCCAAACCTTCCTATAAAAAAAAGGAAATAGTATCCTATAGGAAATAGTCTAATTTATTGGGCCGAAAAAAAGGAAACACAAAGGGTTGTTTAAAGTGTTTTTAAACCCGACCCGGACGGTGAACCAGACTACCTTCTGGGTCACCGGGTCATTGGATCAACCGGGTTCGATTACGGGTCGATTGATTAAAATTTTATTTAATATATAGTTTTTATAAGTATAAAAATAAAAAATATTCATACTATATTAC
The DNA here is from genome assembly GCA_019202805.1 of Arabidopsis suecica. Taxonomy (NCBI): domain Eukaryota; kingdom Viridiplantae; phylum Streptophyta; class Magnoliopsida; order Brassicales; family Brassicaceae; genus Arabidopsis; species Arabidopsis suecica. Next base: position 8,674,518 of record CM032908.1, read on the forward strand.
AAAATATGAAGTCTAACAATAATAATAAAGTGATTCAAATTAAATTTTAAATCCAACTTAAAAGTCTAAAACCGTAACAAATATTAAAATAGTAGAAGATCCCAAATGACAAAAAAAACTAATAAAACATCGTGAATTCAAAACAACTAATCTCGGTTATTTCACCATTCTATTCATTCTCCTTAGACGGCACTATGAAATTTTATTAAAATTTAAAACATCAAATGAGTCTAAGAATTAAATTTTTTTTTTAAAAATGAATAAATAGAGTCTAAAACTCTATTTTATTCCATAATCAAATGATATTTATAAAACCCATACCCAGCCGGTTCAACTGGTTCATTGGATCGCGGGTTAATGGCGGGTTTTTGTGGATTTTTTCAGTTTTAAAATTGGCGGATATTAGCACTAAACCCAAACTGGAAAAGTGACCGGATCGTGGGTTAATCAGTCGGACCGGGCGGTTCGGATCGGGCGTGAAAACACTTGTTTTCTTATAAATATAGGTCTAACGGAGAGAGTCCAGACAGAGAGCAGATCCTTTTTTTTTTCTTTATCCTGTTCAGTCATTCGATCGCGTCTTGTGAAGCTATGGGAGAACGCATAGCCGAATTAATGATACCGATGAGTCTTCGATGCAACACATGTGATAATATCATCTCTAAGGGCAACAGATTCAATAGCCGTGTAGAAGTCGTCATTGGCGAGACGTACCGTTGGATTAAAATCCTTAGGTTTCACATTAACTGCACCAACTGCTCTGCTGAGATTAAGTATAAAACAGATCCAAAGAACGCTGATTATATAATCGAATCAGGTGCAACTTTCCTTCATAAAATAGCCGGATCAGGTTAAAGACCAATTTTTTGTTTTTTTTTTTTGTGTTTATGTTTTTTTGCTCTAGCTAGGGTTTGTTGGATCAAATCTAGGTTTATGTTAATTTGATCCCGCTCGATATTGTCTAGATATTTTACCTTTATTCACAGGTTTTGTTTTCTTTTTTGTGCAACGGAAGAACGGGAAATAATTCATCCTCTATTTTCATATATTTTTCGTCTTATCATGTCTTTTACATCTCTTCTACCAATTATTGGTGAGTAATTTCAACGAAAAATATTACTTACACATATGGTTGACTCGACGACGTCGTTTCATAAGAAAGATTACACAACTTACCAAGGTGAGAGTGCTTATGATTTTTAACACTTCGGAGATAAAGATTGATGCTATGAGCTTATGATGTAATCAATAGGCAGTTTTTATATTGGAGGAACATAATGGCGTTTGCCTTAGATTTTGTAAAGAAGCGCTATATATATTGATAAAACAAATTGTGGATTATTTATATAGTTAAAAATAGATACTTACCAAATTAATTTGCTATTTCTATAAATTGTTTTTTGGGATCTCAATATATAGTTACATCTACACAGTCCCTAACCAGTGACACGCACAAGTCCGTCTTTATTGGGGCTTACTTCGATTTCTAGCTTCTTCATTGATTGTTACGTGTCTTTCTCTCTTTTGGCTTGATAAAATTCCAACGACTGCATAATTTGAGTAAGAATATACTGATATACAGTACATGTTTGACCACCCCGTAATGAATTCGTTTTTAAACCAAGTACGTACAAAAAGTGAAGTATTCAAAAATATGACCTTTTTTATGAAACAAATCCATTACGGGGTGGTAAAACCCGGACCAGGAGCTTCTTGTAAAACTAAGGGACAGAGTTTTTCTTAAAATGTTTTCTTTTGCCACTGTTTGCTTCATCGCTATAACTTACTCTTCCACTTGATTCCCTGATGAATATTAGTTTGCAAGTCTGCAATAAATTTGAAACAAACGTTGTTCAATTTGTTGTTATTCAAGCATCTCCGAATATCAAACACCAATCTTGAGTGTCATCAAGGAACCATAACTCTGAAGAGATGCTCGGATTTGTGAAAACTCAAATAAATAATCGACTACATTTTAAGACCGAATCCGATGAAAACAAGTTATCTTGTCGTATTCGGTCCAAAATATCTGACTAGGGTTCATCAGTGGATCTGCGTCGCATGCTTCTTTTAAAGAATAAAAAGAGTTCACTGGTTGCACGCAACGATATGATAATTGATATATATGGACGGTCCAAGCCAAATTTTCGAGTGTTTTAGTCGTGATTTGGTCGGAGGACTGGATCACCGGGGTGATTTTGTTGACTGGAGGGATAATTACGTTCAAATCTAGGCTTGTACGTACAATAATTCTACCCATTTGGTCGGTGTGTTTGCAAGACTTATTATAGCTTGAGCCTTGAGGAGCACAAACTTGAAGAACAAGGGGCCGGCTTGGTTACAAGTGACCATATAAGAGCTTGGTTTTTAAAAAGAAAAGAAAATTTGAATTACAAGAAAAAAGAAAAGAAAATGTGGTTTTATTTTGCAACCCATTTGGCCGATTTTTACATATAAAATAAAGTTGGAGTTTTATTTTTTCTCAACAATTTATATTGAGTGAAAAGTATAAATAATTAATTAATATGAAATAATATTCGTTCCAAGCTACAACGTTCTTGCTTCTTGTTATTTCTGTATTACCGTTTTTACCATTTTTGCTGTCATACTATATGAATAAAACTCAGCGACAACGTCGTTTTTGTTTTCACTTGGTTCCCAAAATGAAGGTTACTTCAAAGAAGGCGAAATATGAAGGTGATTTCCTTTGCTTTTGTTATCTTTTTTTTTGTTTTTACTTATGATTTCGTCTCCATAAAATGTATGGAGTAGTCTTGTGGATGTATGGTAGTGATGAGGCAATTAAAAGCATGGTGCAGTGCGATGGATTGATTCTCTGCAGCACAATATCACGTAGAATAGTGGTTTTGAACTGTGAGCTACAAAATTCTAAGATTTAATTTTGGTTGTGTTGATACAAAGCATGTGACTCTAATATCATGTATTATTTTGACTTTGATCTCCTCAGCCACCGATGCAAAGACTTGAATTCTGACATATGGATCAGAAATAGAGTGAGAAACACATCAGCGAGAATTTTGGAAAAACTATATTCGATAGCAGCATATGTGGCATTTTAATTCACTATTACAAACACATCAGCAACAATTTGGAAAAAAACTATATTGGTAATAAATGTTTTAGATCAATGTCTTTCCTTTTTTTCATTTCAATGTCTATTTATGATTGAATATGTGGCATTTTAAATTCACTATTACAAATTCAGTTTGCATATCAATGATAAGTCTTTCCATAATTACAATATGGTGAGAATATAATTTCCTCAAAAAGTGCACTACTGACATATCGATAAACCTACCATATACTCCCTCGTCTGATTTTAGTAGAAGAAATTCTCCACAAAATAGATAATTTAGAACGTATGTTTGGATTACTAATAGGTTCAAGATCAAGTTATAGTTTGGGAAAAGAATTCTTATGTAATGAGAAAATATCAATTTCTTCACTCAAGCAGTTTGAAATTTGGGTGGTGAATTCTGGTGCTCAACCATCGTGTCTCCAAATCCGTGATTGTAGAAGTGAGACAATTAGAAGTATGGTACAATGCAATTATATAATTCTCTGCATCATGTAGGATAGTGGTCTTGAATAGTAGTCAAACTAGATGAATCGACAAGGAAAATTTGTTCATGTATGATTTCTACTGTCTTGGACATGACGGTAAGTACAAAGTACTCAAATTTAATTTTAGGGATTTTGACAGATAGTGTGACTCTTATGGGCAATTGCTGAGATATTTGAATGTCAACAAACTTTTGGAGATGTTCAAATATTGAAGAAAATTGGGATTTTCATAGACAACCAATGATAGTCTTAGTGGATGGAAATTCTTAATGGATTGCTTCTTAGGCGAGCAACTTCTATTTACAAAGTTTAAAATTTTTGACCGAAGAATTTAGGCCACTCCAACTTCCATTAGAAGTCAAAGGCACATGGACATTAATTTTATCTTCATTTAGATGAGATGGTCTTTCATTGCTATGCCAACAACATTAAGATTTTAGAATTGATTTATGGATTGCTACAATTGTTCAAGATCGATCGACAGTTTAGGAAAAACTTTTCGTGGTGAGAAGACAAAAATCAGAAGGTTTTGCATTCTCGTCCAAGTTTATTTATAACTAATTAAGAAGAAGATCTTCATATTATGTAAAGAATAAGTTGAAGATGAAACTATAGCTCGTATCAAGGTATTAATGATTGCCCAAGATAGGATTCAACAAATCTAAACAGAAAATATAGATACAAAACCCCTTCACTCAACAACGTATATGCATCAAGTCTTGTTGATGTTTATGATGTATGAGTATGATCTGGTGATACTCAATTTCGTTAATTAAATTGGATTTATCTTCACTAATTGTGTATCTAATTTTGAATCTTGTTTGAAAGAAGAATATGAGAAAGGGAGTAGTAGAAGGATAGTGAGAAGAAGGAACAGAGTTCAGAGAAGATAAGAGAAAAGAAGTCTACATATATAGTGATTGTCCAAAGATATATAAGGATTTTACAGTTTATGAATAGTAAACTGGGATTGGAGTTTTTTGGATTATTTGCAAATTGGATGTATAATGTAAAGGTATAGAGGAACACACCACATATCTTTGATTTGGAAGACGCCAAATACAATGCTTTTCTAATCGTTTGTATTGATAAATGATCTTTTACAAAGATCTCCATTTTCTCGGAAGTTACTTAATTGATCTATTCTACCCAAATGATCAAACCCGACTAAAAACCACTTACTAGTCTAAGCCTAATTCTCTTCGTATTCTAATCACCCGCCCGTGAAGAGTAAATAGAATTGAAGACACACTCACCTTCTAAGCTTTTATCTTTAGCTTCGAAGTTTACAACCTCACAACAATATTTTAGAATTTAGAGTGTGTAAAACTGCTAGTGGCCAACTCTAGAATATTTATATTATCTCGAAGAACCCTAGACCTAGATACCTCGAGAATATCTACATCTATATTATTATTTTTGATTCACATTTTGTACCGGGTGGTTTAAAAATTTATCCGAGATTTTTGGCACCCGATCCGGTATAAAATTTGCTTCAAACTCTTACACCGGATATTCCATATTTTTTTTTGATCGGGTTATAAGAATCCGAACTCTTACACTGGATATTCCATATTTAACAATATAGATATTTAAAAGATTTGGTTAAGATTTAAAATTATGATTCTTCTATCATATTTGTTTGATTTTTTAAACTCTTTTGAATCATTTTATAATACATAAAGTTAAGAAAAATCTCAATTTTGTTTTTCTGCCTATATTATGATTCGAAAATTTTAAAACGGACATATATTACCCAATTAATGGAAAAAGTGTGTTTCAACGTTCCACATCGGCTAAAATGTTTAGACAATGATTCAGAATTATATTATAAATAAGATCAAAATGGATCCAAATTCGAATGAACATGAAGCTTAACTTAACAACAAGCATCCAAATTTAAAACTTTGTATACGGTTAATTCGGTTTTTAGTTTAACTGTTTAATTTTATGAGAAAAATTAAATTCTAAAATTTTAAAAGTTGTAAATATTATAATTGATATATCTAAAATCAATAAAAGTTTATAATATTATAAATATTTGAATAAATAAAAAATTTAAATATCACGGGACGGATTGTATTGCGGGAGCGGGTTATATGGTGGGACGAGTTTGAATCAACACTAATAAAAATTTAAAATATCATTAACCCGCTGTTTTAATACAGGTTAAATTCTTAATTTAATATTTTTAACACCGCTAATATTAGATATATCAAATCAGGTTGATTTAGATAAGAATGTATAAAAGCAAAAATGTCATGTGGTATAGCATTACTTAATAATAATGGTAAACTATAAAATATAAATGTCTTATAAAATGATACAATTTTGCAAAGTTTTTTATATAATAAATAAGCATTAAATTTTAAATCACTACTTTTAAAAAATAAATCGTCCTACAATGCACCGCGGGTTTAAATCTAGTAAAAATAATAAAATTGCTCTACAAGTTTATCCTTTCCAAAAGTTGATTAGGAAAATATTTCTCGATTCTCTGCACCAACTTCAAACATATCTTCAAAGACACATCAGCTTTTAGCTTCCTCAGACTCTCTTCAGACGCCTTAAGTAAATTACATATGCAGACTCTTAGCTTGTTGACATCAACTCGTTGTGTCTAGAGGCGCATCTTCATATAGACACATATTATGTAGTTTGGCATTTGAGAAATTAATAACGAAAGAGTTTTTTTTTTTTTTTTTTTTTTTTATAACGAAAGAGTTACGGTAACAGATTTGTGAAGTTGACAAGTTTGATACAGGTTGTCAATAGAAAGGAGGTTTTCTTGGGAACGAAGAGAAGTATTATTGCTTGACAAGTCAATGTTTCAGTGGGTTAATAAGGTAGTATCTTCTTCTCTGAGTTTCTGTTCAGAATTAGGAGAGGCTCAGTTCTGACCTATATTAGAAAGATTGTTTATGATCATATTGAAAGTTTCAATAAACTAATATGACGAAATTCAAAGTTTAAACTTTTGCATGAATAAGGTGTTCTGCCTCGAGACAACATGGCTTAAGTCTTTCTAAGATCATTATGATTTATGTTCTATTTAATTTCACCTAGGGTATGCTCTAAATAACTTATTGGCGCTATCATCTAAAAACCACCATTCGTTTGGTCGCTGGACACATCAGTAATCAGTATAACACTTGTTTCTAGATGTTTGTAAAAAGTGGAAAGACCTTTCAGTTAAACACAGGAGATTCTGAAAGTGTGTTGTCTCTAATATTGTCTATACTCTTTTTTGTGATAAACACAAGCTGTTTTATTTTGCCATAAAAAATATTTAGCACTTCGATATATATAGGTGTTTCAATATTTCTTACTTCATATTTCTACCCTTTATATGCTTGCTTTGATATATATGTTGCAAAAAATCTTATGGTTTTTTCGTCCAAGGAGAGACAGAGCTTGAGAAGCCGTAAGGGGAGTTTTTAAACTTTATATATTTTGTTTGATCCGTGAATTGGGAAGAGGATTATGATTTATTAGGCGATGCTAATGTAATTCGATACCGTTACTTTTCATGATTTTTCACGAAAATACCATTACTTTTTTCTTTTTAGTTTAATACAAAAAAGAAATATACCAAACACTGAAATCATTACAGTAAATGAAATAAAACATGGAACCAAAGCTAGTAAAGATGCTGTCTTCTGAATTAAGCCGATCTGATTCTCTCTGCCATTTTGTTCATGTGTATAATATGTTTCTCTCTTGGAGGAATACAATCAACAATGATCTCAACCTCCTTCAGCTTCTTCACCCATTTGTTGTATTCTGGAAACTTTTTCTCTGTAATCATCTCCACTCCCATTCCTTCCCAAGCCCTCTCTAGACAAAACGGGATCATACTTCCGGCTACAAAGTCTAAGAATCCGACCGTCTTGCCCCCGAAGTAATCTTTTCCGGCGAGTTCCTTTTCGAGACATTTAATCAGCTCTCTTGTCTGCTCTATCAAAACCTCTCTTCCTTTCTCTGTTTTAGCCAGTGAGGCAAACCCCACATTTACTATCTACAATATTAGAGATCATTAACAATGGTTTAGTAAGGATTATAAAAAGATAAGTAGCATTGATTAATCCGCTAATCTGATTAATATATAGTTCTTGACTTCAACTAACTGTTTAAAGTATTGAGATTTTAGAAATCTGGTTAACACATGCTAAATAGATTAATGATGAAATTCAATTTTTATTTATTATTTGTTGATCTACTATTGAATTGAACTCCCTACTCAACAAAATCACAACCAGTTTTTCAGATGTAAAAAAGAAAATAAAAAATAAGAGATTTACCAAAAATGACTACTTCCATACTATTAAAAAAAAAAAAAAAAACTAAATAAGAGAATGTACCTGTTCATCGACGAGTTTAGCTAAGACTCGAGCCTTGGATCTTTGGAAGGGATCCTGAGGAAGAATGGGATTGTGTTTCCAAGTCTCATCGATGTATTCGAGGATCACATGCGACTCGATAATGGTTTTACCATTGTGAACAAGAACAGGGATCTTCTTGTGAATAGGGCTTAGAGTAAGAAGCAAAGAGCTCTTATTCTCAAGATCTTCCTCCAAGTATTCGTATGATACGCCTTTCAGTTTGAGAGCCATCTCGATCCGACGGCTGAAAGGACTCGCCCATATTCCCAAAAGCTTCACTTCCTCATTTTTGCCCATTAGATCTTCTTTCTTTCTTCTTCTTCTTCTTAGATGGTTTTTTAGAATCCTGAATTGGCTCACTTTCTATTTATAGCCTTAGGGTTGTTTCCATGTGTTAAATGTCGATGTGGCAAAAACGACGACGATTTATCAACTTTTTTGCCGGCCATTGGGCAATGAGATGTAAAATATGAATATTAATATAGATGCAATGACATGTATCACGTTCATTTTATGACATTTGATTATAATAATATAACTTTAGGACATTGATTCCATACGCGTTGGTAATGGGAGGCATGCGGTTCATCTTTCTCCGTCAAGTGTGAGTCACTAATTGTCCAATTTTCAAATGTATTAAAATAAAATTAGTGATCTTGTATTCGAATTCTATGCTTCACAATTAGGAATTCGGTGTAAAATATATATAATCTAGTAAAACTCACTTAAAATACATAAACAATCATATCTTAACGCTTTTGATTGTCCTTTTTACGTCAAAATAATCACATTGGTATTGATTTAGCGTTGGAACACGTGTCCTTCATTACCTCTAATCGTTTTTTTTTTTTGTGGTTCATAACTCCATATCCATTTGCTCCCTACTTCCCAATGTTGTTGAAGAGCAAATGCTGAACATGGATGATCAAAAATTTTGCACAAACAATTATAATTTGTTTTAGTATTATAATTAAATTGGATATATTAGTATATACAAATAATATCGACAGGTGTGAAATTTGTTAAAATAATAATTTTGTAACACAATAAAATAAGAAAAGAAATCAGAAGAAATGATGCGCACATAAATTTGTTAACATTGTTTATATATTGTGGAGATAAGCTGTTGTTTTTGACAATAAAACAACGTGTTTTATTATTCCACATGCATATCATTGAGCCGCTAATTAAGTATTCAAGATTTGATTATCATGATAGTAGCAAGAAGATAGAAGATGTCTCTACGACCTCACACATTAGTTTAATTTAATAATCGAGTATTGTAATTCGTAAGTGTGTCAATGTGGTATTGAAATATATCTACTATACATTTTTGCAACACTTTTAAGAAATCCAATCGGGTTGGGTTTTTTTTAATTTTGACCCGGAAATCTTCAATTGGATCTTCCCTTAAATTTTGTCAAATATCAAAAACGAAATTATTGTAATAAAATCTAAAAAAAATATATACTCTCAACTAATTACTATACCTAAACACTTTATTTATGGAATATTTTTTACGATTTTTATAGATAAGGAAATCAAATATGATGATTTGATGCTAATATAACAAATTTGAGCTAATTTCCTAAAAACTCTCTACCAAATTTAAACATAAATATATTATTCTCATTTTACTTTTATTTGATCTTATATTTATATTATTTTTAATTATTATAAAAATATATAGTTAATAAAACTTTAGATTTTTATCTGCATATGCTATGATTCAAATTTTTAAAAACGGACATATATTACTCAATCGATGAAGAAAAAACCTACTTAACATTTTTAAAGTACATTTTAAGGAATCCAATCGGGTCGGGTTTTTTTTTCTGATTTTGACCCGAAAATCTTCAATCAGATCTTTCCTTAAATTTTGGTAAAATTTAAAAACGAAATTAATTACTAAAATATATTTTCTCAAATAATTACTATATCTAAACTTTTTATTTATGTCATATTCTCTACGATTTTTATAGACAAGGAAATCAAATATGATGATTTAATGCTAATATAACAAATTTGAGCTAATTTCCTAAAAAGTCTCTACCTAATTTAAACATAAATATATGATTCTCATTTCACTTTTATATTATCTTATATATATATATTATTTTGAACTATTATAATATTATATATTCCATTAATAAAATTTTTGATTTTTTCGGCATATGCTGTGATTCAAAATTTTTAAAACGGACATATATTACTCAATCGATAAAGAAAAAAAGTATGTGTACAATATTTAGTATTTTAAGATACAATTATAAATTATTTTTATGTGTTGGTCCAGAAACACACTAATTTTAATATATATATATATATATATATATATATATATATATATATATTATGGAAACCATTTGAAAGCAGAATTTTAAATTGACTCGAATTATATATCTTTTTAAAAAATTGTTATTAAAAAATAAAAAAAATGATGTTTAATTTTACGGGATGATATTAGATGGTGGGACGGGTTTGGATTGATATTAATACGGGGCAATATATCACGGGTGAAATCCTAGGATTAACAAATTAAAATACAATTTTATAATTTTAAACACTAAACAAAACAAATACAACTTAAAATTTCTATTTTTTAGTTACAATGCATGTGACTCGCGGTGTACAACAAAAAATATTATATACAACAAATTCATCAGTTTATAAAAAGATAAAAAAAAATCAAATAATTAACCCGCGGTGTACCGCGGGTCATATCCTAGTAAAAATACATAAACAGTACTTATAAAAACAGTAGTTGATAGAAAAAGAGAAAAAAACAAAGATACTTATTTATATAGTAACGTTTTTTTAGTGTAGTTCTATGTTTTTTTTTTTTTGAACACCCGTTCTATTTTTTCTTACTAATTTTTACTCTTATATAAACTTAGTGGGTTGTTTTAAGTTTTTTTTTTTTTTTTTTTGTGCAAAGTGGGTTGTTTTAAGTTATGAGGGATATTTTGATATATTCAACTGCTTCCAATTTTGTAATGTGAACGATGTGGAACCCAACAAGCTAAGACCAGCTCTTCACCCATTTTTTTCAGCTCTCAAAAGTAACGCCATATGCATCTTTAGCATGCGTGAACTCAATATTCAAGACAAATAAAATATCATGTTTTATGGATTTGTAATTGCCTTTGAATTCGTTTTAAGGGTGTTCATAAAATTGTTATTCTTATATTTTTGTGGGTGGACATCTTAACGAAAACACTCATCTTTGAATAATTCTACCAAAAATTTCTTTCTTAAATACGATCTATACAAAGTTTGAGATAAATTTATGATAATTTTTAATCAAATTTGTTGAAAATTTCATTTTGAATCGAATTTAACTTGTAACGATTTGCCGCGGGAATTATAAGATAGGATTCATTGTCCACGGCTTTAGTTGGAACAAGATAAAATAACAACCTCGAGAGGGGACCAAAGATGACTTGAGAAAAGATGGTAAACCTTGCCATCGGAACCACATAACAAAGGCTATTTTCAAAAGAAATCTATATTTATAAAAACAAAAGAAATTTATTTTAGAAGTATATTAATTAAAGGCATATATAGTAGTATATGATATATCTAAAAAATGGCAATATGAATGAAGTTTCTTAGACTAATCTTTGTTGTAAAACAGAATAATAAATTTTAAGATAAATATTGCGTGTCGACATAAAAATATTTCTCATTACTTGTGTTGTTTTAGTTTGACCATGCAAAACTTGTTTTAGTATTTCTCATGCACAAAACTCCAGTCACTAATAAGTTTTCAAAGTTATTTGACATCATGACATGAGAAAGAAGGTGGAAAGATGTTTCAACGAGCTCACTCACTAATTTAGTTTAATTTTATTAATGAGTATTATTGTATAGATCGGTTTATTATTCCTCTTAGAAAAGTTTGTTACAATAAGACTCTCTATTTATAGGAGAGAGTTCCGGTTTATCCGAGATAACCATATTCGATTCCCGGTTTACAATAAACGAATCTATACTAATAAAAGGGACAATTTGAGGCTTCTGGGGATGTCCACATCAGCATTTCAAAAAACTCATTACAAGTTGCCACATCAGCATGTCTCTTTAAATTATTGAAAGCTCAAAAAAAAAATCCAAGAGGATGCCACGTTAGATCAAAACTCAATTTTGCTTTCTTCTCAGACTTCTGCTCTTCCAAATTCCAAATCCATATCAGTTATGCTGACGTAAGTCACGTCTTCCTTCCTCTTTAAATCCCTCATCAGAAAACAAGTGAGCTTTATCTCTAATCAACGCTTATGCTTCCTCTCAATTATTCTCATCAGATACATCTGACTCTTTCTAGGGTTTCACGTTCTAAACACTCGATTCAGCTCCACCATATCAGCTATCAACAGCCACCTTTCCATCACAGTTATGTTAAGGCTTATGAGAGGGTTGTCGTCGGGATCGATCTTTGGGTTTTAAAGCAAAGAGAAGAAGAGGGATAGAAGAGGTTGGGGGAGAAGAAAAGTGTAAATTTCTAGAGTTTAGAACTTTTAAGTGTGTCGCTTTCAGGGACTTCTGAAGGTTTCATATGTTTCCGTTGAAATTTCGACAGCTTTCATGGTGGCTTTGTTAGCGTTTGAATCCCGTTAATGAATACCCCCACATGTTAAACTTACGTCGTTAATCTTAAGCCCACATCTAAACATCGTAACACATGTGGGACTAACTTTTCCAATGTTATTGTGACGTTTGATAATCCAAATTTTCTAGAGACTATGATCATGCAATCTCGGGATATGCATAGCGTTGGGGTTGGCACATCACCAACTCCCTCTTCTTCATGTAAGGTACATGTCTGTCTTCTCTTCTCAAGTCTTTTACGTTAAAACCAGAAGAGATAAAATATATGGTTCATGCATGGTTGAGGATTCCACTTTGCGCTCACAAGAGTGAGGTACAAAAGCTAACACATGGGTTTCTTACTGTTTTACATATATATTAGTAATAGTAACTAAACTACCAAGCAAATTAAATTCCCCACATTTGAAGAAAATAGCAGTTGAAAAAAGCTTTTGGGAATAGCCAAAGGTCCATATATTCCATAAAAAAAAATGCTACGCCAACATTGTCCTCATAAAAACTCTATTTCATTCAGTATTTTTATGTCCATTTTATCTTTGCTGAAACAATTTAATTCAGTACGTATTGTTAGATCCGCTTAAATTTTTATTCGAATGAATTTTATCTTTTCTAATGATGGCTTATGATCTGGATTTCCAAGCAGCATAGTCTATTGTGCTAAGTCATGTCATGACTAATATGAAGCATAACTCCAGAGGTAGATACATCTTGCTATAACTATTTCAGTCCGTTTTTTAAATCAAGATTGACTACATTACGTAGTGACCAACTTTCACTCTATTTCCCATATTGTGTTTGGTTTGTAATTAAGTTTGAAGTTCAGTAGCTCACAAGTTTACAAACTCTATTTTTTGGGGTGTATGTGCTATTCAGATTGAAAACTGTTGGGAAAGTGTAAGGTGTAATGAACATTATTTGGTTCTTCGATAGATATGTACCAATAGTTGATTAAACACTGGGACTTGCCTTGGCAGCTGCTTGGAGGAGGTTCGATAAAGGCTTATGTGCTATGATGTGGAGGATCTATACGCATAATAAAAGTAAGAAAATGCTGAAAAAATGCTACAATATGGAAAAAGAGATGTACGGGAAAAATAAGGATTAAGAGGATGATGTGGGATAAGAGAGTCACCAAGTTGTGTTGTCAAACTGAATAACTTACGGTCGTTACTTACACTAGATTGTTACAATTCAAATACGCTATATATATAGGAGAATAAGATGAGAGACGAGGGCATCGAGAGATCATTTGTGGTTGAGGCTGGAGAAGGGAGAAGCAAGCCGTCGGTCTGCTAAATTTTTACTAGCTAAGACACACACGAGAGATAATTCTCGAGGAAAATGATGATGGCAAAACTTGGAATATAGAGAAAATTGATGGATGTGAGAAAGAAGCCGTAGAGTGAAGATGAGACCAGAGAAGTGTTATGATTGGAAAATGAAATAGTTGAGCATAATCAATAAGATAGAAGTCCTAATTCAAATGAGGACGAAAAGAAAGTGGAAACAATGTGGAAACAAAGGTGTTGTAGTGACACTCTCAGAAGGAAGATACGAGAAGACTTTAAGGTAGGTCAAAGTCTCATTTAGGGTACGTACATATTGCTTAACTTCATTAGTAAAGTCTCATTTGAGTTTCTTTACTAAAGTATCCAATACAACATCATATTATTTTTTCTCTTCAATCTATACAAAAGAAACTTAAAGAAAATTACAAGAAGATAACAAACATTAAAATATTAATCGTTAAATATAACCGGGCGTAGCCCGGGTTCGCCCCTAGTCTATACACTAATAATGAGTATTGTAGCCTCGTTATTTGACCGTGAAAATAAAGGTTTCGGATTTGTAAACGTTTTTCTCTTGTTTTTTTTTCTGGTAAAAAATGAAAATTATTTTTATTTAATTCTTGTTTTAGAGGTAGATATGAAACGTAACTGATATATTTAATATTTTTTGGTATCCGTCACTCGTTTTATTTATTCCAAAACATATTTTAAAAAATAAACTCATTTTTGCATAATTCGACGGAAAGATTCCTTCATAAATTAAAATACTTTTGCGACACACGGAAAATGATTTACAAAAGATACTTTATTAAAAAATTATTACAAATTTCTTTTTAAAGTCACGAAAATTTTGCGATTGATTGACAACAAAAGATAGCTGTTATTTCGTTACAAAGTTTGCGACGGGAAGTATAAGATAAGATTGTGGCAAATTCTATCATCTTTTGTAGCTGATTCAATAATAGCCAAAGCTTTACTGCGAACAAAATATAACATTAATTCTAGAGAGTGACTGGGGGACCAAATAAGATAACGTGAAAAATGATAATAAAACCTCACTCTCTCAACCACACAACATAAAAAGATATTTTTTAAAAGAAATCTTTATTCATTAAAAATAAACAACAACATAACCATACAAACATTGCATGATCAAGAACTAAACAGGATTTGTTGTCTTAATTAATTAAGAAGATCTCACTCTCTCTGCCATATAGTTCATGTGTTCTACATGTTTCTCTCTTGGTGGAACACAATCTTTAACAATCTCAACCTTCTCCAAATTCTTAACCCATTTCTTGAATTCTGGAAACTTCTCCTCTGTAATCACTTCCAATCCTATTCCTTCCCAACCTCTCTCCAAACAAAACGGAATCAAACTTCCGGCGACAAAATCCAAGAATCCGACTGTCTTGCCACCGAAGTAATCTTTTCCGACAAGTTCTTTCTCAAGATACATGATTAGTTCTCTTGCCTGCTCGGCTAAAACTTCTCTTCCTTTCTCGTCTGCTTTTGCCATTGAAAAGAAACCCACATTCATAATCTACAATGACAGAGAGATTACATTAGTTTTAGTCACTAATTCAAGAACTTTTTAGCTTTCTCGAAATCTCGTGAACTCATTATAAAAATTGGCTAATATATAGACATACCTGTTCATCTACAAGTTTAGCAAAGAAACGAGCTTTGGATCTTTCGTAAGGATCTTGAGGGAGAATTGGATTGTGTGGCCAAGTCTCATCGATGTATTCAAGAATCACATGAGACTCAAGAATAGTTTTACCATTGTGGACAAGAACAGGGACTTTCTTGTGAATAGGGTTAAGAGCAAGAAGCAAAGGGCTTTTATTCTCCAATATTTCTTCCACGTATTCGTACGGTATGCCTTTGTGTTTGAGAGCCATCTCGACCCGACGGCTAAAAGGGCTCGCCCATATTCCCAAAAGTTTCACTTGGTCTTTCTCCGCCATTTGATATCTCTTCTCTTCTCTCTATGTTCTTTTTAGAAATGGATTTTTTTCTTCTTCTGCTTTTGTGGAGTTATCAGTACTTTGGGCTTAGATTTATAGCCTTATGGTTTTGATGGTCTTGTGATAAAACGACGACGATTTTTGCCGTTTTTTTGGTCGGCAGTGAGATGTAAATGAGAAGAGTCTAGAAGGCAACAGATGTTGACTTTACAACATATTTATAACGTTCACTTTATAATATTTTTGTTCTCTTTTTTTAATATGCGGAGATGTGTCGTAACACATAACTTACCCTTATCCCTAGAGCATGTGTAGCTTGACCAAACATTATTTTTTAGCATTAGGCAAATCATATTTTCAGGGCCCTTTTTAATAAAAGAATAAATTTTGGACCCTTTTATGTAAGGAACTTTTTTAGAGTTTGGCGTGAGCCATGTCCCTCGGTCCCTCCCGCCACCTCTAGAGCCGGATCTACGTTGTGGACGCAGGACGCTAATTATTTTTTTTCTTTATAGTGGTCAATAATAACTCAACTTATACATGTCAATTAGGACAAATGGCAGAAGTTGGGACTGGCCTGACCTTGAAAAATGGATTCGGAGGCTAGATATTGAAGCCTGAACAATTATTTGTTCTTCTCCACCAATTCATGTAACTGTAGACTAATGGAGATGGTTCCATGTGGAACGGGATAGGTACGGACATGCAAAATAATATTAAAAATTAGTACCTATGTTGCATGGAAACTCTCTCCGAGGTCCGTTTCCCGTTTCCGAAACGTTTCAGAAACGGAAACTCTCGGAAACACGTTTCTTAAAAATCTCGGTTTGGAAACACGATGGAAACTCACGTTTCCGTTTTGGAAACATGACAAATATTTTTTTCTTTTTAATTTGGAAACTTATATTTAATAAATAGCATGAAAATATTAAGATTTATAATACATATAAATAATTTTGGGAGATTCGAGTTTTAAGATCTTTTTCTCGACGAACCAGATTTAGAAACAGTTTTATATAATCTTTGATGGAACTAATGAAAATGAGAATGAAAATGTTGGTCTAAATATTTGAATTTGAGCCTTTTAATCTTAATTTTTTAGAATTTTAGTTAAACTATTTAATAGTTTATGTTTTGGATTTGTGTTGTTTAAAACATATTTTTCTTTTAAATTCTTTTATGTTTGGTTATATATATATATATATATATATATATATATATGTATATACGTTTCCAAAACGTTTCCATTCTTTAACTTTAGAAAAAACTCGTTTCCCGTTTCCGAAACGTTTCGTTTCCGCGTTTCCGTTTCCGTTTTCATGCAACATAGATTAGTACATTGACTTTTTTTTTTTTTTTTGGTATCAAGTACGTTAACTTTTTTGTTGAAAATTGCATTAAGATATCATACCATATTTTGATTGATACTGTACATTCGATTCGTCGTACTTTTAGAAAGTAATTGTAATGATTTTATTTGTGGAAATGATGTTGTTGAAGAACTGTGTTTAAACATCAACAGCGTCAAAACCATTTTTTGTCAATTCTTGTTTGTTATATCATTGACGCCCAAGAAAACAAACAATTCTATAGTCGAGGTAAAATAAAAGAAATTAATACTAGTATGTTATTAAATGTTCTTTTCATATATATTAAAACATTTTCTTCATCCAGGAAATGTTTTGCTGATTTTCCTCACCATGTAACGTCTAGTGGTTTGTTGCCCCAGCAACTATAAAGTGTCGGTGCTGAAAACTACTCATCAGAGCTGGTCCTGAAAATTAATAGGCCACAAGTTAGAATTTTTTTTTGGCTATATTATTGAGACTAAAAGGGACAAAAAAGGGTACGTAGAATGTCTATTAATGAAGGATTCAAAACACCCACTTTTACACTTTTACAAAGGTAAAACCAATTCCGCTAGTTAAAATTTCAGAAAATCGTCAGCCAAAAATATAATTGTTATATTTACGACTGCAACCATAAGCTTGGCATACTTGTATTGAGGGCCATGCATGTACCACATGATACTAAAATCATACTAATATATAATGGGGGTGACTGGTTTGCACTATTACTTTTAGATTCTTAGAAAGAAATTAAATGCTTAGCAAAAACTTATAAGATTTTAACTTTGCAAAAATAAAAGTCCTAAAATTGTTGGCTTTAAAAAAGTGAACAAGAAAAAATAAAACAAAATGGGCTGTGAAAAAAAATAGGAAACTTTTAAGACTGTTAAATATTTAAGTGTAATTGGTAAAAATCAAAACTTTAAAGACTTTTTAAAAAAGTTAAATCTCCTAAAGTCTCCACCAATCACCCCTAATATTATGCCACAACAAATGTTTGTGGTAATTTCAAATGTTTAAACAATTTTTTTGCGTGTCGAAATAGAAATGTTCACATTGACAGATATTTTTTGGTGTTATATGAAGATGGATAGTTTGACCATATTTATAGTTTTTCCATCTTTTTCTTTCATATGAAAACTCGAGGATTGTGAACCAAATTCCAAACTACTTTTTTTAGATTCGTAGGAAATCGGACAGTACTATCATTAAAAAAATATAATAATTAATTGATATTACAATTTTAGTAAAAATATTAATTGTTCATACAACTTTTAGATAGCGAGGTAATACAATATATAGTACCTCTCTCGATCGAAGAGTATGCTTGTTGTCTCTTGGGCCGATTTGATTCGTTCTGCAACTTTCTCATGTGCTATTTGCTATTTGGAATTAATTGTTGTCTCTTGGGAATATTGTGGCTCAGGCCACAGTCTATGCTATTTGGAAGCAGAGAAACAACCTCCTCCATAATTCCCAGATCATCTCAACGACCCTAATCTTCAAGACTATAGACCGTGAGATCATCAATTCCATCAATGCAAGGCGTCATCGAAGAAACTTCAGAAGCCTGATGAGTTTGTGGTTGAGTGAAAAGAAATCTTTGTTTGAGAAAAGTTATTGCTTCCTTGTTTTTTCTTTTTTTTACCAAGGAACCAAATCTCTAGGTAATCAACAATGTAAATTCAACCTATTTTCATTTTATATGATATTTACTCGCTTAAATTATTTTTCTATTTGATGAATGATCTGCGAGGCAGTTTCAAAAGTAACAAAATGTATAAATATATATGTGTATGAATATATTTTTGTTACTATTAGAATTACACCGTATTTTTCCCGCAATTGTTCCACACGTCACCATTTGAAATATAGACTTTACTTTTCTAAATTGATAGGACCGACCATGTGACCAAAGTCTTTTCATGTTTATTATATCCTAAATTTCTAACTAGAAAAGGTTTGAAAATCCAGATGACTTGACAAATGATGGTAATCAATCTTGATCCTCTTATCCCACATAACAATAAAAACTAGGCGTAGTTTTTAAAAGATAAATTCATTTAATCAAAAAATTTATATTATCCTCTCAACCACATGTGACGATCAAAGACTAAATTACAATATTGGATCAAAGACTAAGATCATTTGTCTTCTTTATTAATTGTATCTGGGGTAATAGAAAGGAAAAGGAGTATAACTTTAGACTCAAAAATTGAGACGGTTCAATGCAGACAGACAAAATAATATCAAAATTAGTATATTGACTTTTTGTTGAATTCCATATTTAGATGGTCTGCTGTTGCATGCGGTTTCGTCGTACTTTTAGAAAGTAATTGTAATGATTTTGTCTGTTGAAGAGCTGTGTATAAAACATCAACAGCTTTAAACCATTAGTCATTCTCGTTTGTTATTGACGTCCAAGAAAACAAACAACACTATAGTCTGAGCTAAATTAAAAAAAAAAAACAATTAGTACTAGTTTCTTATTTGATGTTTCTTTTGAAATCTATTAAAAATGTTGTCATAATACGAGTTGGTTTTGCCGTTTCCTCCATCTACGAACTTTTTTTTTCTGATTTTGCTCGCCACATAATTTCTAGGCTCTAGCGATTACTTGCCCTAGTAACAATAAAGTGTCGGTGATATTTCTATGGTTACGAGATTCACCACCTCACGATACTAAAAAATATGCTAAATAAATTTATTATATTGTGCCGCAACAAAATAGACCCACGCACATGTTCGTTGTAGTTTCCACTTTCCACTGTTTAGACAACTTTTTGCGTGTCGAAAATACATATGTTCACATTAAATCATAGTTTGACTATATTATACTCTATTTTAATTTATTTGTAGTTTAAAGAAATTTTTATTACAATAAGTATGGTTTCAATTTTCAATGTAAAAATTAAATATATTTAATATTTTGGAAAAAATATAATTTACAGTATGTTTTTTATTGGTTGAATTAGATAGATAATACTAATATTTTTATGCGCAAAAGGTAAATTATAGTTTCAATTTAATTGTAATTAAGGTTTTTGAATACTACTACATTTAAAATCTATATATAATAGCAATCTCAATAAATGACTTTTGCACATCTCAACGGTTGCGTCTTTTTATCGAAACTTTTCGTTTAACTATTGACGGTTATTTTTTCGGTTGTGTTTTTTATCGCAACTTTTCGTTAAAATATTGACGGTTATTTTCAGTTGTGTCTTTTTATAGCAACTTTAATAATTAACTGATATTTAGAATTCTGTAAAAACACTACTTGTTCATACAACTTTTATTAATTGTTCATACAACTTTTATAACACGAGATTATACAAACATATAGTTAACATCTGTCGATTGATGAATACGATTGTTGTCTCTTAGGCCGATTTGATTCTTTCTACCACTTTCTTCATGTGCTCAATTTGTTTATCTCTAGGAGGAATACATTCCCTCACTATCTCAATTTCGTTCAAATTCTTGATCCATCGGTTTAGTTCTGGAAACTTTTCCTCTGGAATCATATCAATTCCCATACCTTCCCAACCTCGAGCAAGACAAAACGGGATCATACTTCCTGCGACCATGTCCAAGAATCCAATTGTTTCGCCACCGAAGAAATCTTTTCCAGTGACTTCCTTCTCAAGAAACATAAAGAGTTCTTGAGCCTCCTTGATTGCAACCTCTTTTCCCTTCTCTGCTATTGCCACAGACCTAAAGGCTACTGGTCCAACCTACAAGATAGTAACCATTTCATCAGAAAATTAATCACAATTAATTTTTATGGAATCAGAATCATTTTACAATTCTGCCTTTCCTAACCTACCAATCGAACAGAATTAGAATCTTGATTTTACCATTCAAAATGTAATGAAATTCTAGTCATCGGTGGTTCTAGGTGTTAATCATTTTTAGAAATCAGCTATGCAATTAGTTGATAAAGGTATATTTGTATAAAGTTACCTGTTCATCAATGAACTTGGCCCAGAATAAAGCCATGGCTTTCTCGTAAGGATCTTGAGGAAGAATTGGATTGTTTTTCCATATTTGGTCGATGTATTCGAGGATCACATGTGACTCGGATAATACTTTACCTTTGTGGACAAGAACCGGAACCTTCTTGTAAACTGGATTTAGCTGGAGAAGCAAAGGGCTCTTGTTCACTATATCTTGCTCCAAGTATTCGTAAGGCACGCCTTTGAGCTTGAGAGCCATCTCGACTCTACGAGTAAAAGGGCTTGCCCAAAAACCTAGAAGTTTCACATCCTCTTCTTTCTCCGCCGCCATTGGACCTCTAACTTTTTTTAATGTAACTCCTCCTCTATTGTTCTTTGACTAGTTTATGTGGTTTTGTTCTCGTGAGTGTTTGATCGGTTCATGTACATATAGAGCTTATATGGTTTTGTTCTCTAGGCTTTAACGCCTTCTTTTTGACTAGTTTTTGTGGTTCCGTTCTCGTGCTTGAAAAGTATATGAAAACGACGTGGCAAGAAGAAAAGGACCATTTTGATTTCTCTTGATGTTCATTCATTGTTAAGTATCCAATGAACCGTGAACACATTATATCATCTCCCTATAAATTCAAATAGTATATTCTATCTTTTCAATTTCCTCAAACATACCAACTTTAAAAATAATATTCAACATTCAACAAGTTTGTCCTTTTCTGTTGATTTTTTTCTATATCTTAGATATACGTTTCTAGTATCCCAAATTAATTTTTATTAAATTTCCTTACTATTCCTGCAAACACCATTTTTTGTTCCTTAAGCAAGTTTCTTTATATTTTTTTGTCATTTTTATTGAACTCTGTTTCTTTACCTAATTAAGGAAATTTGGTAATTTAATCTAATAAAATAAAATACGTTTAAAACAATAATTTTTGAATGAGTAATTCAAACTGTTTTTTTTTTTGTCGTAATAATACAAATTGGTCATCAATTCATCATCTAAATTATAGAACAAAATATGTTATGATAAAATATCATATATCAATAATTAATTAAGATAGAACTAGCTAGGTACTCTTACAAACTAAATTATACTACCACTGCGGATACATGTATCACTCATCTTTATTTAGTAGATTGTTCATAAAACTTTTAAATAACAAGACAATACAAATGTAGTTAACAACTTAACATCACTGGATCAAAAAGTATCATGTTGTCTCTTAGGCCGCTTTGATTCGTCCTACAATTTTCATCATGTGCTCAATATGTTTCTCTCTATCAGGAATACATTCCTTTACGATCTCAATTTCTTTCAAATTCTTGATCCATCTGTTTAGTTCTGGAAACTTTTCCTCTGGAATCATATCAATTCCCATACCTTCCCAACCCCGAGCTAGACAAGACGGGATCATACTTCCCACGACCATGTCCAAGAATCCTATCGTCTCTCCGCCGAAGAATTTTTTTTCCGTGATTTGATTCTCAAGCAACATAATAAGTTCTCGAACTTCCTCGATTGCAACGTCAATTCTCTTCTCTGATTTCACCAGAGACCTGAGCCCTATCAATGTGACCTACACGGTAGCGATATTTAGCAAACGTTTCATGACAAAGTTATATAGTTATTAGTTAGAATTATTGTGCATAGATATACATTGTTACCATATCATACACATGTTAAGCATAACTCGTAAACAAAACTTTTAGCAACTTTAAATTACTATACGAGTTATTCAGCTAAAATGTTATTTGTAATTATAATTTTTGAGTAGGGATTCGGAGGGAGAATCTTGGTTTCACTATTGAAAAGGTATTGAACTTATAGTAACCGGTTGTTCTAAGTGTTTATCATTTCTAAAAGTTACATATGCAATTAGTTAATAAAAGAATTAGTTTTTAGAAACTGTAGAAAGAGAGGAGAAAAAAAAAAAAAACATATCTTAGCCGACAAACTAAACTAGATAAACAGAAATAAAGATCGACTAAGAAAAAGAGAATCTGAACTAAGTCGGAAAAGCATTTAATACAAAAAGTTATAATATTTCCGGTTAACCGGAAATCGCCACTCTCTCTCTGAAAGATGAACGATGTGGTAAGAGAGAGAGTTAGAATTAGCCATCGACTTGATGCTTCTCCAATGATAGAGTAATATCTTCGTCGCTATATCCTCAAAGTGAAGGATTGAAGACCTCTTCGTTAGGTCATAGGCGGAGCTTCTTCTTGGAGGTGGGATTGAGTTCGAAGTTACAAGGTTAATTCAACATTTCAAGCGGCTATAATTGTAGAAAGAAAGTCCCTGAAGCATGATTCCAAGTCTCCATCTACTAATCGCCGGCGAGAAGAATCAAGTCAGATCCAACTCTTAGTCGGCAAGAAGAATCGAGATGATAAGAGAAGTGGGCCCGCATGTTTTACTAACCATACACGTTTTATGGTTACGTGTCTTTACTGTTAATGGGTTCATTTAATATGGGCTTAAAAGAGACTTAGCTTGTATCATGTTTGTAATATTTCCATTTGGGCTTTCATATAATGAAGTTTGGCCGACAAAAAAAAAAAAAAAAAAAGAATTAGTTTTTAGAATTACTTGTTCATCGACGAATTTGGCCCAAAATCGAGCCATGGCTTTGTCGTACGCATTCTGCGGTAGAATTGGATTGTTCGTCCATGTTTGGTCGATGTATTCAAGGATCAATTGTGACTCGGGTAATATTTTACCATTGTGAACCAAAACAGGAACTTTTTTGTATATCGGGTTGAGTTGAAGTAGCAACGGGCTCTTGACGACCAAATAATCTTCGTCCAAGTAATCGTATGGCACGCCTTTGAGTTTGAGAGCCATCTCGACTCTACGACTGAATGGGCTTGCCCAAGACCCTATAAGCTTCACACCCTCTTCTTTCTCGGCCATTGAATCAATCTCTTTCCCTCTTTTTTTATTTTTTTATTTAACTCCTCTACTCTTTATACTTTCATGTAAATTATGCTTGATTATAAAGGCAAAAAGGAAAAGGAAGAGGAAAATAAAAAGTCCATTTTAGGCCATTTACTTCAATAGTTATCATACTTTTCTTAAGAGTTGTGAGGAACACTTAATTACAAGTTCAATGTATGTACATCATTCATGTGTATCATCTAAGGACATCTAGAAGGTATTGTTCATCACTGACGTCACTTTCAAATTTGTTCATCATTTATCCTCACGCCTTGTCATTTCATCATGTGTTCATCATGGATATTTTTGGCAGGATATATAGTTCAAATATTTAAAATTCTCAAAAGTCAACATTTATGTCTATCTTTGACCATGTTCTTTTTTTTTTTATAAAGAATCTTTGACCATGTCTTTCATCTTTCACTTCCGATGTATTAGTTTTGGAGAAACATGTTAAATATTTGTTATTTCATTTCTCGAGGAAAATGAGTTAACATTTAACAATGTTAATACAAAATTGGTTAGACTAACAAAAGAATAATACCACTCATCATGAAACAAATTAACTCATCCTATCGAACTTATCAATCTACCACCTTTGCAATTTATTTTCCCTAAACTAGAAATAAAAATTTGTTATTATAATAGATAGCTTTCAAGATTTCACTTTGCACCCATTGATTTCCACTACCAATGCAGCTACATTCCGTCTTAATCTCAAAATTTTCAATAAGAAAACGATACAAGCACATAGTCATTATTTCAGAACACAGAGTTATGATGTTGTCATTAATTTAGGTAGACTTAGCTCTCCCTATAATTTTGTTCATACGCTCAATATGTTTATCTTTTGGAGGTATACATTCCCTCACGATCTCAACTTCATTCAACTTCTTGATCCATCTGTTTAATTCTGGAAACGTATCCTCTGTAGTCATATCGATTCCCATACATTCCCAAGCCCGAGCCAGACAAAAAGGGATCATACTTCCTGCAACCATGTCCAAGAATCCGATCGTCTTGCCGCCAAAGAAATCTTTTCCAGTGACTTCCTTCTCAAGAAACATAAGCATTTCTCGAATCTCTTCAATAGCAACATCTTTTCCCTTCTCTGCTTTTACTAAAGGCATGAACCCAACTGGTAGGATCTGCAAGTTATTATATCAATCTATAAAAAAATACTTTACTCTACAAATAATCCTGATATAAATGCTTGAAAGGTATTGAACTTCTAATTAGTCTCAAGTATTTATCATATAGTATGCAATCAATATTATAAATCAATTTAATTAGTTAGAGTACCTGTTCATCGATGAACTTGGCCCAGAATCGAGCCATGGCTTTCTCGTAGGGATCTTGAGGTAGAATTGGATTGTTATTCCAAGTTTGGTCAATGTATTCCAGGATCACATGTAACTCGGATAATATTTTATCATTGTGGACAAGAACCGGAACCTTCTTGTGAACCGGATTTAGCTCAAGAAGTAAAGTGCTCTATAGGTTACAAAAAAAAAAAAAAAAATATTTGAAAAAATAATTATAAACTACAACAATTAATAGTATTTGAAAAAATAATTATAAATTACAACAATTAATAGTATTTGAAAAAATAACAATAGGTAAGCACAATACATACAAATATTATAATACAATTCATGATTTTCGTATGTGTAGACAATATTACGATTCTGCAAATATTTTCATTAAGCTAAAGAACAAATTAATTTAGGAATTCCGCGCGCATTCTAAACCATAATGTTTTGATGTCAAGAAAACAAAATGTCTTTAGCCTCTCACCCATTTTTAACAATGAAGACATCGACAGGACGATAACCCACTTCAAATTCCCTTGGTAAAGTACCCCAAGATTATTAGAAGAAAAAAAAATTATTAGAAGAATATTGATAAAGGTCCAGTGGCACATTTGTGCAAATTATGCTGCCATGGATGACCATTTACGTAAGCCACATAAGCGGCTGATTAGAGCTTTAACAAATAAACATTTCTCATAACATAGTTTTCTAACCCGTTTTCTTTGATTTAATAAAAGCCAATACTTCACCAATCCAACATGCGGTATCCTATGCTAAAACCCTTTATTGCATTGTAGGGTTAAGATAATGATTGGGAGCCCTTCTAAGAACTAATACATGTGGATAAAGAGATTTGATCTCTCAGTATATGACTATAGTCTTGGTCGCATTAGCATAGAGTGTGAAATTTTGAGATTTAATGATGGTTGTGCTGATCTCGAAGTCTGTGATTTTTATAAACCACTCGCAGAAATATATGATTTTGAGTCTAATTTATGGAAATCTTTTGATATGGATGTTGGATGGGAGTTGTATAGGCGACGTTTTAGGGTTGTTTCAGTGGTTGACACTTCGTTTTGGTTGGCTGCCTCAAGTAAACCCTATGAAACATTTATTCAGACTCTCAACTTTGAAACCTTTGACCCCTTAGCAATGCCTCCCTTTGGTGTCGCAGAAGGGGCTGTGGCGTTATTCTCTTCTAGAGGAGAAGATCTTCTCCTACTCAATCAACGATGCAAAGACTTGAATTCTGTCATATGGATCAAAAAGAGAGTGAGAAACATATTAGTCGGAATTTGGGAAAAACTGTATTCTATAGCAACAGCAGGACATCGTAGATGGTACTTTCAAGCTTTTGTTTACAACAAGAGGAGCTCCTGATTCTAAATGAAAATGTATTTTACATAGTTTCTGCAATGAAGCTTACAGAAATAGCAAAACGCATAGTGACAAAGACCATACATATCGATGGCTATGCTTATGCCGGTCTGTCAAGTACTTGAGTCTACCAACAAAGTTTAGTTCATGTACCCGTGAGACAGATTCACTCTTACCATAATTGTTTGAATTGGGGGCAATTGTGTTTTTATCTAATTCTTAATCTGAATTTTTTTTAACATGAGAAGAAGAAAATGAGTTTGAGAAGAATGGTGACAAGAGTCTAAGAAAAAAAAAAAAGATAATTTGAGTTGTTAATATTGTCATTCTCTCTCACCGAGAACCGCGACTATAAATAATTAAATATTATAATAATTTATATAATAAATCAAAAGTTGCAATTATTCTAAACTAAATGTTGCAATAGTTCAACTAAACGGTTGCAACCGTTTATGTTTAGTTAAAAAAAAATTTAACAAAAGGTTGCGATAAAAAAATACAACTGTTCAATGCATTTTAATAATTAAAAATAATAATTTATGAAAAGTTACACTAAGAGACGCGCCGGTAAATAATTAAATGTTATAGCGATTCATAAAATAAACTAAAAGTTGCAATTGTTCGTAAAATAAACTAATTGTTGCAATGGTTCAACTAAACGGTTGCAACGGTTTATGAAGAGTTACGATAAAAAGACACAACCGTAGGAAACATTTATTCGGATTGCAACTTTCTACAAAATAAATACAACCATAAAAATTATATTTTATTTTTAATATTAAAATTATCGAAAAATTGCGATAAAAGGATACAAATGTTCAGAACTGCAAAAGACATTTATTCGGATTGTTATTATTATATAGATTTCAAATTAGCTTGATCACTTTGTCAATGTTCATGAGATTTTTACTTATTTCAAATTATCTAAAAAGTACTATGAAGATGGAAGCGCTATTCTAGAATATGAAACAGATTTTGCTGAGCACGTCTTTGTGGTATAATTTCTAAAGGATTGATTTGCTTTCTCCAAATCTTTTCGACGAATTTAGTTTACCCATGATTGATTTTTCATCTTTCTCTCTTTTAAAATTTTGTCGTTTTCATGCTTTAGTTTAAATACTTTTTATTAAATAAATAAATTATATCACTTCTATGTAATCTTGAAGCTGGTTGTATAGCGAGAACTTCTAGATATTTGATTCATAATTTTTCTATAAATATAAATCTAATGAACATTGATATTAGTGTATTTTGGTTTGAGAAAAAAGACACATATCAAAATGAGGAATGCAATATTATATAATTTTCTGGTTTCAATTTTTATTTTAATGAAAAGAAAACATAGGAAAATACTAAAATGTGGCTTGGGATTATTTTATTTAACTTTTTTAAAAATGGGTTATTAATTTATTATTTTAAATGATGCAAAATAAAAGAAAGAAAAATATGTATACTATTTTTAGTATAATGATATACTTAATATCCAGTTAAAATAAATATTAGTGTTTTTAAATATGGGAAAAGAAATACAAAGACACATGTCAAAAAAAGGTTGCCACGATTTTGTGGAAACCTTACTTTAGTATAATATAAGATATATTTGAAACTTTTCCATCGTTTCTAAAAATTTAACGGCTATTTGATTGAACATATTTTGAAAGTATTTAGTATTCGCCTTAATAGATATACGAATATTTGCCGTAACAAAATATTTTACCATGTTCACGTGTGATCTCTTGATTTATAACGTAAGTACTTCCAAATATCCCCCGTAACTTAGATCTATACGACTATACATTTCTAATACCATACTGCTACATTCCATCTCTATTTCGAAACATTTCAATATAAAACGATGCAAGCATATAAAGCAAATATTTTCGGATACAAGAAGTATCTTTAATTTAGGCAGACCTAATTGTCTCTGCAATCTTGGTCATGCGCTCAATTTGTTTATCTCTTGGAGGAATACATCCCCTCACGGCCTCAACTTCTTCCAAAGTCTTGATCCATCTATTTAATTCCGGAAACTTCTCCCCTGGAATCATATCAATTCCCATACCTTCCCAAAGTCTAGCTAGACAAAATGGGATCATACTTCCTGCGATCATGTCCAAGAATCCGATTGTCTTGCCGCCGAAGAAATCTTTTCCAGTGACTTCTTTCTCAAGAAACATAAGCATTTCCCTAGTCTCTTCAATAGCAACCTCTCTTCCTTTCTCTGCTTTTACCAGGGACCTAAACCCTAGTGTTAGGATCTGCAAGTTTAGATCAATAAATAAGCAAAAGAATAATATTTTCTTCTCCATAGAATACTGATTTAAATGTTTATCATTCAATTTACAAATCAATATTAATATACCTGCTCATCAATGAACTTGGCCCAGAATCGAGCCATGGCTTTCTCGTAAGGATCTTGAGGAAGAATTGGATTTTTCTTCCATATCTGATCGATGTATTCGAGAATCAGATGTGACTCGAGTAATATTTTATCATTGTGGACAAGAACCGGAACTTTCTTGTGAAGCGGGTTTAGCTCAAGAAGCAAAGGGGTCTTGTTGGGTAAATCTTCCTCCAAGTATTCGTATGGTACGCCTTTGAGTTTGAGAGCCATCTCGACTCGACGACTAAAAGGGCTTGCCCAAAACCCTAGAAGCTTCACACTCTCTTCTTTCTCAGTCATTCGATCTCTCTTGCTTTTTGGTATCTAATTCCTCTGTTTCTTGCACTACTTTTCTCTTTGTGTTTCGTTTACTTGATTGATTACTTAGTTTACTATATATTCTATATATAAATGAGGTTATGAGTGGTGCAAATAAACAAATAAATAAAAGGACCATTTTGCTTTCTCTTTTGTCTTCGTATCCGAGGATATCTTGAAGATCAAACCAGAAAATAAACAAATAAATAAAAGGACCATTTTGCTTTCTCTTTGTATCCGATGATATCTTGAAGATCAAACCAGAAAAGGATTAATTTATATTTTAAGGTATGCACGTCATTGCCAACGTCATTCGTCTTATTGTTTAAAATATTTGACTAATAATACTTTAGCGTTTCTAATCTCCAGTCAATTAGACGACCAAGAAAAAGCAAATCTCCAGATGATTACGTTCTACAATTTATATTTTAAGACTCATTTGTTGAAAAGTTTAAAACTGAGAGATTAGTGTGTCGACTGTATTTGTAACACATAAATTTTTGTTTTGAAGATTCTATTTTTTGGCCAATTCATTGTGTGCCAAACATTCGAAGGAGACCTAATAAAGATCTTCATGATCATACATAGAGGTCAAAGTGGTTGGAGCCACATGAGCCAAATGTAGAAATTAGAATCCTCAAGAACTTTGATCATGTGTGTACCTAACAACTGAGATCCCAAGAGTAAAACAAGAAACAATAACAAAATATGAAGCAGCCGCATCGGAAAAAGATCCCTCGATTTAGGGGTTGATGCAGCATTATCTTTAACCCCTTCCTCCATCATCTCCATCACCATCGCTTTAATCTAAAAGCTCCAACTTTCTTACTTATAGCCAGATGCGTAAACAGAGAAAACTTTCACCCACCATTCGATCCCCACCCAAAAAGTTTTTGCGGATCAATTACTAACTTTGTTAGTGTTGTGAAGGTCAAATTTGACATGATTTCATGGATATGATATAGTATAAGAACTAGACATGGATCCGGATTTCGAGGATCAAAATTCGTATAGGTCTAGAAGATTCAAAAAACATTTCTAAAATTTTCGCCCACCAATTTGCCCCCACCAAAAAAAGTTTCGGCGAAACAATAACTCACTTGGTTAGCATTGTTATTGTTACAGTAAAATTTAACATGATCTCGTGCATATGATAGATTGTAAGAACTATAAATGCATCCGGATTTCGATAATCGAAAGTCGTATGGGCCGAAGATATAAAATTTTTTTTCTAAAATTCCGCCTTTCGATCTCACTTGCTTGTAGTACCTAACTCCTCCGTTTCTTAACTTATCTAACTACTCTGTTTTTTTTTTTTTCCAATAGTTCTGTCTTTTGTTAGCTTGATTGATCCCTACTTAATACTTTACTAAATATAAATGTGGTTATGGGTTTTGAAAATGAGGATTTCGTTAGTAAATATATTAATAAAAATACCATTTCGCTTTATCTTTGTATCCAAGATATCTTGACAATCAAACCAGAAAAGATGATTGACTATTTGTAAATTTTTAAGGTATGCACGTCATTGCTAACAACATCACCAAAATTTTTCTTTTTATCTTTAGTCGAACCAGATTAAACAAAATACTCTACTAACTCCACGTATATTTGCCCATCCTTATTTAGTTAAATCGTTCATAAAACTTTTAAATAAAAAGGGGATACAATCATACAAACATATATGAATCAACGAGTATTTATGTTTGTCTCTTATAGGCCGATTTAACTCTCTCTTCATTTCTTTTCAAGTGCTCAATATGTTCCTCTCTTGGAGGTACACATTCCATCACTATTTCAACCTCATTCAACTTCTTGATCCATCTATGTAATGCTGGAAACTTCTCCTCCGGAATCATATCAATACCCATAAATTCCCATGCTCGAACTCCACAAAACGGAATCATACTTCCGACAACCATGTCCAAGAAACCGATTGTCTTGCCTCCAAAGAAATCTTTTCCGGTGACTTCTTTCTCAAGAAACATAATTAGTTCTCGAGCCTCTTCAATTGCAACCTCTATTCCTTTCTCGGCTTTCACCAAAGACCTGAACCCTGCTGGTGCGACCTACAAGAACTAACCATTTCATTACAAGATAATGCAAATAATTTTCAAATATGCATAGAATCGGCCTGATATGAAATTGTATGAGTTTTTAGTAATTGGTGGTTCTATATATACCTTGACAACTAAAAATCACATATGCAATTAGATGATAAAGGAATTGGAATGTAGATTTACTTGTTCATCAACGAATTTGGCCAAGAACCGAGCCATGGCTTTGTCGTACGGATCTTGAGGTAGAATTGGATTGTTTGTCCATGTATCAGATTTGACTCGAGTATTGGTTTACCATTGTGGACAAGAATAGGGACCTTCTTGTGAACCGGGTTAAGCTCAAGAAGCAAAGGACTCTTGTTCATCAAATCTTCTTCCAAGTACTCGTATGGTACACCTTTGAGTTTGAGAGCCATCTTGACCCGACATGTGAAAGGACTTGCCCAAAAACCTAGAAGCTTCACTTCTTCTTCTTTCTCCATTTCACTAGCTTTTTTTCTCTAACTCCTTTTAGTCTTTTGATTTTTTTTTTTTTTTTTTGGTATTTGTTATCATGATTGATCAATGTGCTTAAACGACGTCGCGTCAAGAAGAAAAGAGACTATTTGCTTTCTTTTGGTAATTGGTATCCATTACCCACTAAAGATGAAGCCAAAAATATAACTTTCACCACGTCATGGCTCACGTCACATGGGCATTATTCTATCTGGACTCGGTTCGGTTTGACTCATAGTCCAATCTATTATGTTAATGTTTGATAGGATGAAATAACATTGTAGTAAGTAGACAAATGTTTATGATTAAACATATTTTCTTGTTTTGTGATGAAATTCCTATTTAGATAATTTGAAAGTAAATGACATAGTAAAACAGAAGAATTCGATTACCAAACAAAATGTTAATCATATTGAAAAGAAATGATGATATCTGAATCAAAATATAACATGTATAGTGTGAACCTTTTCAATGTTTGGTTTAGGTGTTGGTTCGGTTCGGCTAGTTTGGTTTAGTAAAACCCAAATTAAGCGAAATCATTTCGTCGGTTAAAGGGTTAGACATGTTTTTTGTGGTTTTGCTGCTTCATATAGTTTTTGTAAAAGATTTTAAGTTGCATACAACAACACACTTTGAAACTTGTCTGATTAAACTTCTTTTGAATTTAGACAAAGGTTAATAACTATTATTTATTCCATACATAATAAAGATACATCATAACTCAAAACTGATTAGTGATTATTCTAATTTAGATAGACACTCACACTTAGAAACCAAAACCACAACCAAAACAAACACAAGAAACTCCGACGATAAAACTCGAACCAATTACTCAACCAGTGATCTGAATAGACTTCACATCAGTCTTCTTAGTCTCAGCCTTAGGCACAGTAACAGTCAAAACACCATTCTCCATCGCAGCCTTAACCTGATCCATCTTCACATTCTCCGGCAACCTAAATCTCCTCGTAAACTGACCACTCGATCTCTCCACACGGTGCCACGTGTCATTCTTATCTTCTTTCTCCACGTTTCTCTCTCCACTGATCTTCAAAACACTATCTTCTTCGATCTCAACTTTCACTTCTTCCTTCTTCAGACCAGGCAAATCAGCTTTAAACACGTGTGCTTCCGGTGTCTCTCTCCAGTCCACACGTGCGTTCACGATCGCAGAGTTTTCACGTGAGAGTGAAGATGATGTTAGTTCTTTGAATGGATCCCAAACGTCAAGAGAGAATGGATCGAAGATGTTGTTGCCACGCCTGTTGTTGTTGAAGAAGCTTGGAATCATCGACATTTTTAGAGAATTTGATTTGATTTCGTTGCTTGAAGAAACTTTTGATGATGTTTTTGTGAATTTTGATTTCTCGACTTCTGATGGAAAACATACAGGATTTGTGAAGCTATTTATAGGCACGAACCGAATTTTCTCGAGGTTCTCGAGTGTTACGGAAAACAGAAACATCTAGAGGACGTGAATGAAAAAATCAGGTGAATCTAGAAAATTCTAGGAGATTTTATGGTTGTTTGAGCTTAATGGGCCTTGATGGGCTCTAAAAATATGTCCTTAACGGGCTGGTCCCTTCTTAAAATTCGTTATTACTTTTGTCAATTAAACAATGCTATTGTTGCTGCTGCTGATCTCTCTACTAGGAGGACTAGCACATGAAGGACATCCTGAATTTGGAGATATCCATTACCGTTGTTACCCGATTCGACTCTTACGGGTAATAGATACTAGTACTCGTATCCACCTCGAAAAAATGGATATATAGACAGATAAGAATCTATATATACATTTTTGGAGTACACTTAGCAAATAAATCCTGGAGTTGAGAACTATTTACAACTTATGCCATTGGTTGGGTCGGGTTTTTTGGACAACGTTTGACCCGGTTTGTCAATCGGATATTTCCGAAATTTTAGCATGCAGCAATAAATGAAATTCGTTACAACTTAATGAGACAATATAAAAAACAGATTTTGGAAATCAAAACCATTTCAATATTGTGTCAATCGGATATTTCCTCTTTTTTACCTGCAATAATAAATGAAATTCGTTATTAATGAATCCTATACTAATATTTGGCAAGTACATCCTAAGGATCATAACTTAGATTTTGTAAGAAATTACAATAAATGCCATTATATAATTCTAATCATAAAATTTATTTCATGTCACTAATATATATAAACGGGTCAACGGGTCAACGGGTTTAAAGATATTAAAAGATTTTGTTTATATAATACATAATTAATATAATTCGAAAATATTATATACTAATCAATATTCGAGATTATATAATACATAAAAATGTTATATAATACATAAAAATGTTATATAATACATAAAAGATTTTGTTTATATCATACATAAAAATGTTATATACTAATATACTAATTTATTATTCGAAAATGTTATTGAAAATGTTATTCAAAATGTTATATAGTAATCCATTATTCGAACATCTTATAAAAAAATGTCATTGAAAATGTTAATGAAAATGATATATCATTGAAAATATTTTATATCAATCCAATTTATAAAAGGATAAGAATTGATAAAAAATTACAATATATGCCATTAGAGGTCTTTAATCATAATTATTTTAATTCCATGTCACTAATATTAACCAATTTATTAAAAATGGGTCAATGGGTCAAATGGGTTTAAAGATATTAAAAAGATTACCTAATATTTAGGAGCTCAATCACGAATCTAACAAACATGGATTTTATTTAGATACAAATAATTTTTAATCATACAACGAAATTAGTTTAGATTTTAAAATATTTCTTTAACAAAATTATACTAATTAATTATGATTAGTATATATAGAAGAAAAAACGAAATTGTATATATGTAAAATAATTAAATTTGATAATATATTAATAGAAATTTCCAGAAATGATAATCCAATTTAATGTAATTTAATAATAAAGAATCATCATTTATTTTTAAATTTCAAAAATTCAAATAATAACAAATCATCATTTTAATTTAATTATCTTTTATTTTTAAGATTTCGTCAAGATTTGCATCTTAAATTAATAAAATAAACCCTTGAATAAAAATTAATATTAAATAAAAATATAATTAGATATTATAAAATAATTGAATTTATGTGGTTTTAGATTGGGAAGTACATCAATAAGTTGTAACATTGAGAAGTGTAAGAAATTACATTATATGCCATTTCAAATCTCTAATCATAAACATAATTAATCCACGTCATTAAAGTTATGAGCCACTTCTTAATCTCGCGGGTCAATGAGTCATTTAAACGGGTTTTCAAATATTACCTAAACAATAATATCAACTAATTAGGTAAGTGATTATTGAAAAAGATTTCTGAAACAATAATATCAACTTATTAGGTAAGTGATTATTGAGAGATTTCATAATCAATAAGAACACTAGATTCGGACCCGCACATTTGTGCGGGGCTATATTTGTAGACGTATTTATTTGGTATAACATTCATTATGCTACCTCATATCAGTTTGGTATTCGGTTTAGTTTCAATTTGGTTTAGACAAAATAATTAATCGGATTTGTTTTTGGTTACAGTAAAGACAATTACATAATTAAAAGGGGAGAGAGAAAATAGACATCAATTTTGAGACAGAAAATCCGTATGGTCACATATCTACCACACACATTTAATCACATAAGCATTAATTTACTCGTTTGTGATTGTATATCGTGTAGGTCTCGGATTCGGATGGAATACCCGTATTTTATGTATTTTCGTTTAGGTATTTAATTTTTACATAATTGGTTGAAGTTATCCGTATTTTCTTTATATTCTCAATATTTCACTATTATGTTTTAGAAAATACCCAAATTTCTCAAAATTTCCATCACGAAATAAACTTTACCCGTTCCAAAATCTTTTATTTGGCACATGCTATGCTAGATAAATTGAAAGAAACATTTTAAATATATGATTGCAAGCAATGTTTTATTTTAATTGTAATATGTTATTCGACATTTTTTTAGGAATTCTCATCCCATCCCGTTCAAAAAGTAAGTTTCAATATTTAGGGTTAACACACTATTATAATCTTAACAATATATTTGCGAATCAAAGTATTAAATATAGATTCGAGTTATATGCTTGATTTTTTTAAAAAAAAATCTATAATTAGAGTTATATTTGGCAAGTATAATAATTATTGTGATATGATTTCGTAAACTAATTTAAGATTTGATTTAATCGTAAAAATATGTATTTTCTATTTTTATTATTTCGAATTTGTTATTGTCAATTTTTATGGAAACATTATTAAATCATAACAGTAAATTTAGTTTTTTTTGAGTTTTAGATATAAAAAACAGAAAAATCTTTTTGAATATATATTGTTAATGCTCCAACAAAATAAATATATATACTTTTTGAATATATATTTTTGACCAAAAGAAAAATGCTCAACAAAATATATATATATATATATATATATATATTTCGAATTTTTTTCTTTTGTTTTTTAAATTCAATAATTCTAATGGCATTCATTGTAATTAATCTACCAAAATAAGGTTTGTTAGTTTTGAGTGATTCCCAATTAATAATATAGATATATTCAGTTAAATCTTAACCTAATATATTAATCATATCTAATCCTTGCCACAATTACATCCATATTCAATTCAATTTCTTTAAAATATCTCAACAATCCATACATTTAATTGTGGCCGTTTAAATCTTAATTCGGTTTTAATCTTCAATCTCGACGGTCAGTCATACGCAATTAATTCGAAAATCATTATATGGAATTATTTATTATTAACTATATTATTATGTATCCAAATCGGGTAAGTAAATGAGATCGGAATCTTCTATAACTATTACCAAGATTTTAGGAAATTTAAACACTTAACAAAATTAATAAATTTCAAAATAATATTTATTGCAGAATTTTTTTAAATTAGCTTTACGTTTCTGTTTTTAAAATTAATCAAAACATTTTTTCAAAAAAAAAAAAAATTATAATCGATCACTTTAGTAACTATATTTTGGATTTTTCTTATAGTTAAATTAAATCTCCTATTTTCACGTATCAAATCTTCGTATTAAGAGAAATTTCCCTACTCTCACAAATAGCATAACAAAATATACTTAAGATATTAATAAGATTCTTTCTTATCAAACCGATTATATGTGTCTATAAAAAGGAGTTTAGAACGAACACATTACCTCAAAGTTTCATAAAACCATCTTCCTCCAAAACAATTAAAATGGATGTTCCTTTTGAGTTCACTTATTTTAAAGACTTAAGCCATCGATATGATTTTAACTGATGAAGCACTTTAAGTCTTTTGTTTTGTTTATAAACATATTAACGTATATAACATGTAATATAATATATATATACATAAATATAGATAATTTCATCATCTCTTTGCGGTTTAGTTATTTTAATGTTGTTCTTCAATTACAATCTAACTACTTAATTTTTGTGATTGTAGGGTTCCAAGATTCAGCTTTGAGTGAAGAAAGGACTATGACAAACGATTTGAGTTGCTAAAGTTTCGTCAAACAAGAATCAGAGAATCATACTAACAATCATTTTTCAGTAACGGTGATTAGGTGATACTAAATTTAGATTTAAGACTAACCATTTTTTATGGGTTTTTTAAAATTAAAAAAAATCTCAATATTTGCTTCTTTTTTTTTTCTTCTATACCCTAGGTTTCACTAAGATAAAAGAGAGAAAGACAAAATGTGAGGAGATTCAAAGAACAAGATTAAACAATCAAATTACACTGAATAGAACTTTGATATCTATATGTACTATTTAAGTGTAACGCAACAAGCTGTATTGAATATCATTCATTTCATTTTACATGCCTCTTTATCTTTTCTTTTAAAGTTTTTGTTTTGTCTCTTATGAATTTAACATAACGAAAATATATGTATAAAAAAAAAATTATGTTCAAAAAAAAAAAAAACTTAAATACTTAGTACTAAGATTTATGTTAACCAAATTGTGAATCATTTTTATTTACTAACGTTTAATTTTTATAATTACTTTTCGCATGATCCATTACTATTATCTTTTTTACAGAGTAAACATGTAAAAAATTTATCAATATATTATGCATAGATACTACACATTAAACGTTTAAAGTATTTATGATATTTAAATTCTATTAAAAGTATAATATTAATAATATTTGAACTCTATAAAATTAAAAAATATATATATTATGGAAACCATTTTAAAAAAAACTTTTAAATTGACTCAAATTATAAAAGTATTATTAAAAAGAAAAATAACAAAATGATGTTTAATTTCACGGAACGGAATTATATGGTGGAACGGATTAAAATTTATATTAATACGGGATGGTATATATATCACGGGTGAAATCTTAAAATTAATAATCAAAATAATCTTAAATATTTTACAAAATAAACAATATTAAAAAATACAAATAAAAATTTAATTTTTAAGTTAAATAAATCGACATGTGGTATACCGCGGGGTAAAATCTGGTGATACTGGGCAAATAATTGAATTTATGTGGTTTTTTAAAAACAACATGATACTGGACCAAATACAGTTAGAACTGAGCAAACAAAACCCAATATAGCCACGTAAACACTTCAACACAATACAAATTTTGTTTTTATCCTCAATGACACAATGCAATTATGAATATCTAATTGAACCAAATATATTGTTAATCTTATATAGACAAAAATAGAATTTTAATGCAGCTAAATATATTTTATATACAATATAATATTCTCTTTTTCTTTATGACCAAGTCATGTTTTTCAACCAAGTTAGATTAAACAACATTTAATTCCTATAATAAATAATCCAATATGATATGGAATATAGATTTAAAATTTATTATTTATATTATTATTTAGTTCTACAAACAAAATATACAATCATCGTCAAATAAAATATACAACATTATATCTAAATACAGTAGTAATAAAAATAAAACATTATGATATATTTCCTTTTATACTATTATATTATATTATTATTTAATTCTTCAAA
Source organism: Arabidopsis suecica (assembly GCA_019202805.1). Lineage (NCBI taxonomy): Eukaryota > Viridiplantae > Streptophyta > Magnoliopsida > Brassicales > Brassicaceae > Arabidopsis > Arabidopsis suecica. Next base: position 8,713,561 of record CM032908.1, read on the forward strand.
CAAAATATACAATTTGATTCATACAAAATATTAAATCCCGTGCTGTATAGCACGGGTAACGATCTAGTAAGACAATATAAACAATAAACTCTGGAAATTAAAACCAACTCGATATTAATTAACTTCCATAGATATTGAAAAATTACTACTAACAAACGATTTGCTATATTGCCATAAAATAAGCATCCTAACAAAACTAAATTACCTAATCACAATTTCATATCTCCTAAGTTTCTTCTTTTCCAACGTAATTAATTCATTTAAATAAATCCCTCCAATCAATCCACAACTATGACTAAAATATATCTCCAAATCCTATCATATAAATCTAAACTACCGTAAATACATATTGCGAGATCTCTACAATACCTAATATACCACGAAATCTGTTTATATTCACCATCCAAAATATATATTCATTCCAATATCTACCTAATAATCTTCAACATTAATCTCTAACAATTCAATTTCGTAATTATAATAGCATAAAACTGGTATATTCCTAACAAACCTAATATATTCAAAGATATTATTCCAAAAAATAAACTTAACGTAACCTAATTCTTTTTCCCTATATATACTCTAGGATTAACGACCAATAGCTCCCACAAAACTCAAAAGCTCCTTAATCCGAAATTGAATACCTTTTAACTCATATCAATGACTTCTACTTTTATGCCAACAGCATGGTGAAAGGTAAATTTACATTACCTTTTTTCAATATTTCAATTAAGTTTCAAACAACACAAAACAGTTACTTATATACACTACATATGCGTGCAGGTGCCTGAAACACAGTTAACTCAATCAAGCGAATCCATTGAAGCAACCATTACGTCATTGCAAACTCTTTGTTCCTATCTTCTTTATCAACTGAATCTATGATCTTTACTCAGGTTTAAAAATAATCAGGTTATTCTTTGTCTAAGTAATACTATTTCCTGTTTCATCACAAACTTCAGACATTTTTTGCAATGAGAATATTAAATTATCACTACCTTAGCTACACACAATTGATAAATCTTATAGCTAACATGTTTTAAACAAATTAACCTTTATATGCTACAATGAATATAATGCTCCATAAAGACAGAGAAAGATAACACAATTACCGGTTCAGCACCATAGCAAGAACCACAGTGAGTATCATTATGTTCCAGCCTGCAACCATGTTTCTGCAGTGTCATTTCAATCTGCACAAGCACAAAAAAAATTTATAAAATTTTATTAGTCCCCAAAAACAAAACGCTTTCATTTCATGACTCTTATCTATTCAATTTGCCATTTGCCTGCACCTTATTCATAACGTAATGATACAAAATCCCATAGAATAGAATGAAATGCATACCGAAATAGTTTCAATCTTCCATTTAAAAATCACAGATTATCCAGTCAAGAAAGACAGAGAACAAACCTTAGTAGCGCCTTAAGACTCAACTGTGACTTTAAGAATGCAGAACAAAACTTAAAACTTCTTGTGTTTTGATAGATTTCCTCCTTAAGATTATAGCAGTCGTGCAATATCAAAGTTTCCAGTGGACTATCTTTGCAGCAAAGTCCCAAACCCCTAACCACAAAACCTTAGCCCATTAATAATTTGATACCAGAGACTTAAAGATATCATCATTAACATTTACTCCAACGACACTAACTTCTAAAAGCAACCACTAATTGCAGGATATCTCGACAGATTAAGGCACCTTATTTGACGAAAACCCTGCAAAACATCACATATTATTTCGGTTGTGTAAAACTTATTAGATGATACCAAATGAAACGAAAACAAATAACAACAAAACTAGAGGAGCCATACCTTAATTAATTTGGAAACAGTAGCAGCTGCAATTTCACAGAAACAATTCAAACCCAGAAAAATCAATACAAGATAATCAATCGTTTTGTTTAAAAACTTACGAAAGCAAACAGATAGAAGTCCAAGTCAAAATTCGTAATCATTTGATTATCTCTTCGGTTTGAAGCGAGATAGACAAAGAGGAGAAATCTCGGTACTTACAATAAGGAAGGGATTGGTGATGAAATCTCCAATTCACAGCTCTAATCGACAATAAAATTACAAGAATCAGCAATAAAACGAGCTGGATTCGAAGAGTAAAAGAGAAAAAGAAAAGAATTTTTGATTAGTGGTTATAGCTATTGAAAATCACAAATTCGTAGCAAACAATCGGTGTATAGTTTGCTACTTGAGTGATCAGATGAAGAAATCGATTAAACCTTCATCTCCTTAGGACAACGAATTTGTGATTAGAAAAACCGAGGTGCTCGAAGAAGATGAGTGAAATTTTTTCTGAGGACAGAAGAAGATAAGTCAGTCCCGACAACAATATACATTTAATTAATATTATTTTTTTTCTTTTTTGTAGACTTCATACATTTAATTATCTATTGAGAAAACATTTTAACATGAAATTCAATTTTATAGATATGTATTCATGTATGTTTTTTTAAAAAAGATCAACATACTTTTCTTTTCCAATAATAAAAAAATAAATTAAATTGGTTCGTTTTAATAATCAAAGTTTAAAAAAATTCGAGTTATAACTATAACTATTATTGAAATCTAAATTGTCACCCCTAATATTTACATTGCACAATAAAACTATATATATTAAAGAGATATATTATTTAATTTACAAACAAAAAAAATGATAAAACCAAATAATATTTAACTTCAATTACATAATTTAATAATATAATTAACAAACTATGAATGCTACATTATACAAAAAAATATATATCCCGTTGTTACTATATTTTATACGTTTAAAAAATACAAATAATATTTTATTCTTTCTATTAATAAACAAAATAAATTATTTTAAATTTTTATAAAAAAATTATAGCCCCGCGGTGTACCGCGGGTCCAAATCTAGTTCTTTAAAAAAAAAAAACTGGATTGCTACCGATTATCCGATTCGACTTATGAAACGGAATCGAATATCAAAATAATTGAACTCTAATCACTATCCAAAAAATTCTAAAACATTTGCTTTAAATACATAATCTGAAACATTTAAGACTGTCTGAGTAATATGGGCCATGGGCTTTAAAACCAATTATATAACGTGCTGAATTAAATTGAATATTACTAAAATCTAGGCCCACCTTAATTCTCCAATCAATTAAGAGGATTAAACTAATCCAACGGTGGATATAGGTAGGCATGACCACGGTTACGGTTATTGCGGTTACGGTTTATTAACCTCCGGTTACGGTTATAAAATTTTTCTAACCATAACCTTAACCGTTATATATACGGTTAAAACGGTTACGGTTAAATACGGTTACGGTTACAAGGGTTACGGTTAAATACGGTTACGGTTATTTAATTATTACGATACGGTTAATATCAAAGACAAAAACTTAGGTATTTTTAACTTTTAGAATAAAATTTTTAATGATGATATATCAAATAATATATATTTTACAATATATAATATATGTAATTATGTACTTTAATATTTATAGTTAATTAGCTATTTTGTTCTGTTAAGTAAACCAACGAATAACTAAATCAATGGTAATAATTATAATGATTGAGTTATTATTTTATTGACAATACGTATTCCAAACAATACTATAGAAAGGATGTTATGAGAATTAATAAACGATTACAGGAGTAGAAATAATAACTTGTAAATTATTTATGATTTGATTTGTGGAAAATGAGTAGTGGACGAGTAGAGTGGTTTAAATTTAATAGTGGGGCGCATTGAACCATTTAAGACACTGTTTTAGTGAAATAATTATGTATTTTAGGTTTTAGCTACACGGTTAACTATACTGTTAACCGCACGGTTAACCGTACGGTTAACTAACGGTTTTGATACGTTTACGGTTAGTATATTTTTTTAACCGTAACTAATCTATTTTTACGGTTAACGGTTACGGTTATTAACCGTTTTATACGGTTACGGTTTGGTTACGGTTGAGAAACGGTCCGGTTACGGTCCGAAATACGGTTACGGTTAGCTTTTGGTCATACCTAGATATAGGACTTTTGAGCTCCACTAAGTAGGGTCACGATGACGTAACTTCCCGCGTTCATTATGGAATCTTGAGCGTACGATTCTACTATTGGGGGGCCATCTTAAAAAATTCTACTGTTTTTTTTACTAAATCCGTCGGCCACAAAAAGATTATGTTTTTATTTATTTATTTATATTCCTCAGAAAAAAAAAAAAACAGCTTCGACGAAAGCCTCGGCGAACAAAACACACTCGCTTCAACAACTCTCTCTCTCTACTTGTCACTCTCTATCTACATACAATTAACAAAGCTCTCAAATCCTCTCTCTCTCTTTCTCTTTCACTACACACTGTTACCTTCGTAGAGTTGATAGGGTCAGCTTCGTCGGCGCGATTTCTGCCGGATTTCACGGACGATTTGAGATCTGTTCTTCCTTCTTCTTATTACTCTCCTGATCTGATTTCACACTAAGCTGCTTCAGTCTCTGGGTCACTTACTGATTCCATCGAGGTACGGTTCGATTTTTCAAGCTTTTTCACTCTCCGACACTGTCAATAATCGTTTTCATTTGTTTTTCTCGTGTTAGTGTTGTCTGAATTCTTCGATTCCTGCTTGTGTGTGTACGCTTTAGACCTTTCCTGTTACTAATCTTGTTTTTTAGTGCTTCTTTGGTAAACTAAGAAAGTTTGAGAAGAATGTGATTTTGTTTTGGTCTTTTGATACTTTAGGTTTGCTTTATCTTGTAGAGATTCTTCTTATCAGATCTTATGGATTCTTAAGGATCCAAAGGTCATGATCTGTTTCTGTCTGGTACTTTTATTACATTGTGTGTGGATAAGAAAGATGTACTTTTTTTTTTGTTATGACCTCTTACCATTTTTTTGTGTTTCTTCTACAGTAAAAAATGTCGAGCATTTGAAGCTTTTGCAGTATAATGGGAGACTAAGGTCACCTTTGTAACTTCTATAACAGATGGAGTGTCGTTTGGAGTTGAAGAAGGGTTCATGTGATAGACCACCTTTTGTGGCTGCTGAGAAGAAGGTACTGACTAAAGAAAGCTCAAAGTCATTTACACCGGATAAGTTTAGAGATGATAAACGCGGGTTGTCTTACTCCGATTTCCACCGCGAGATTACGAAGAAAGTTGAAGATGTATGTCCCAAACGGTTGGAGAATCGTTTGAAGTCACGGATAGGTAGAACTGCGTCGGGAGAAAGAGATCTTGTGAAGTACAAGTCTTATGTGCCGAGTTATATAAAGAAATGTGATAAAGTTGAAGAGAAGAGTGTTAAAGCTGGTGGTATTATTGGTTCACAGGAGCTAAGGAATAGTAGGCAAGCGAGTGATAAACTGATGGATAAGCATACGAGGTCTTCGTTGTCTAACACAAGCACATCGTCTTCACTTTGGACTGATGAATCATCTACTGATTCCAGTAGAGGTCTTTGTGCTTCTCCTTTTCGTAAAAAGATCAATCATCCTCCATTGCAGTATTATCTGATGTCATCTAAGCCAGGGGATAATTTTCAAGATTTGGAGCCGCCTCGAGATAACGGTGATGCGACTTCCCAAAGTCATATCACTGACACGCAAGGGGGTCCTGTTAGACGAGATGGGCAGTTTCATGAAACTTCTCGTGCAACTGCATTTCAACAGAATGAGAAGAAAGACATTGATGTTAAGATTGTTCCAAAAACCAGAAGTTTCTTTAGTCCATCGAAGCCAGATAGTCCTTCTTGCACACGGATAATATCAAAGAATCTAGCCGAAGATTTTAAGAAAAAAGGAGAGAAGTTGGAAGAGAGAATCCGAAATCCTCGTGTTCATGATCTCTTTGGAAAAGAAAAGCCTGCTGCTGTATTTGTACCCGGGATTGTTTCTCAGAAACAGTTTATTGGTTTGTCAAAGTTCTATGATTCAAAAGTGTTACTGGCTGAGCGAGTGGCGGAAACAAACCGAAAGGGATTCCCAGAGAGGTTATTATATGGGAAAAGTACAGTCCTGGACTCTGATGTAGGTCCTTTCCGACGTGAAGCTGATGTAAGTAAGCCATTCTTAAAACGTATCAGCTTCTTGTCAGAAAGATCATGTTCAGCTCCACGATCAAGAAAGGCTGAATCTAGTCCCTCCAGAAGCAGGACTCTAGATAGAAGGTCAACAGAAACATTATTCAAACAGTCAGATCAGAAACCAGCTAAAGTTGTATCAGAAAGAGCAAGGAGCATTTCACCATTTCGCCGACTTAGCTTCAGCATTGGAAAGTCCAGCAAAAACTCCAGTGCCGAAGATGCTAAGACTCCTCCACACTTAAGCACAGCACTAATTTCATCACGAGCTGGTCTAGAGAATCCATCTGCCTCTTCTTTCAGTGACAGCTCTTCTTTTGATAAAACCAGTGCAGCAAACAGAGGCAGGTCTAGTCCGTTAAGAAGGTTACTCGATCCTTTAATAAAACCAAAATCAACCCACTCATGTAGATCTCCTGAGCCATCACATAAGAATGCACCTTCAAGTCACCAACAACATAATCTTTCTGAGAGTCAACCATCTTCGTCGTCCCTTCTGTCGAGAAATGGAAGATCTTCAACTGTTCAGGCTCTATTTCGAGTGACATCTAAGAATGATCAACCACTTTTCACTTTTGCGGTTGAAAAGGAACAAAGTATTACAGCAGCCACAATAAGAAAACAGACTCCCCCAGAGAAGGAAGACTATGGACTCAAATATACTTTTTTTACTGTTCAAGAAGTACAGAAGAAAAATGCAAAATGGATGAACCACAACAGGAAGGTCCAAAGCCAAGAGTACACATCCAACATTGTCGCTCAGATGAGAGTCTCAGATCCTAAGCCTCTGATTCTCGCTGGAGAAAGACCTGTCGATAACCTCTTAACTAGAGAATTTGTACTCGTCGCATCTGAATCACAGCGGACTAACGAGCTAGCTGCCATGGTGATCAAGATACCAAAACTTACAGACACAAGCTCAACCAAAGACCAGAAACAGAACGAAACCAGTCTTGGAGATTACTTTGCAGACGTTAACGCAACAGTGGTACTTCCAAGTGGAATTCACAGTCTCCCACACAAAGGAGGGCCTTCATCGCTGATCCAACGATGGAAATCTGGTGGATCATGTGACTGTGGAGGCTGGGACATGGGCTGCAACCTTAGAATCCTCACAAATCAGCATAATAAACTCAGAAACCCTTCTCCTTCCACTTCAGATGCCTTCAAGCTTTTCTTTCAGGTTTCCATAACATCTCAAAACTGTGTATACTAACATCAACATTTGGCTAAATTATGAAATCTCGCTAATGTGAATTTGTTGCAGGGAGGAGTACAAGAAAATAACAACCAACCATACTTCACTTTCACTACATACAGAGAAGGTGTTTACGCGGTTGAGTACAATACATCGCTCTCACTCTTGCAAGCATTCTCCATTTGTATAGCTGTTAACGAGGGACGGAATCCGTTAAAGACCACCATGGAACCAAACACTTCACGTGTAGAGAACAAAGCTTATGGAGGAGAGATGTCATCGATTCAAAACGAGAGGTTGAAGTCATTTTCAGGTCCTATTGAAGCCGAGGCTCCGGCGAGGTATCTCTCACACCACCCACCTTTGTCTCCTGTTGGGAGGGTTTAGTTGCTTCTTCAAATAAATCTGCCTATATATGTTTTTTTATATAAATATTTTCTCTTTTTAGTCTCTAATGGGGTTCGTATTTTCTATGTAATTACGGTGTGGAAGTAGATTACGTTAAATAGAAATTTGTGAAACTTGTGTTAATCGAATATCCACCCATTAATGTTTAAGCAAATAAAACTCTTCATGTTCTTTCTTCTTCTATTATCGTGTTCCTGGCTAGTACATAACTCATTGATCTCTTTCGTTAAAACCATCAAATGCAACACATTAAGCAAACAAAAAAAATAAAAAGTAACCAAAAAAGTTAGTCCAATGTAAATGAAAAATGCTTTTAGAAAAAAGAAATCGACTAAAAATAATGGTACTGCCCAGGATCGAACTGGAGACCTTTTGCATGTAAGGCAAACGTGATAACCACTACACCACAGCACCAGATGCTTATATAGCTATCATTTAGTTATATTATACTTTTAGGGTTTGATAGAAACAATTGAGCGGTTACAGATTTGGCTCTGACAAGAATTGCTATGCGTAGATTGCACAAAAAGGTGAGTCCTTTCTCCGACAAGACAAAGACCCATTTGAATGGATTCCTTAAAAATTATTGATTTGGGAATATATTTTGTGTCAATTCAGGTGAATCAAACGGGTCTGTCCGATTCCGGATTGTCCTCGAGTTTGTTTCTGTGATCGAGTTCTGTTTTCTTACAAAAGCAGTTGCATTTTGATCTTGCTACATAGATTAATGTTCATTCTCAATCTTAACCATGCCGGTTTACGTTGATCGCGAAGCTCCTAAGGTTTTTGTTTCTCTCATTTTTCCTGCGTTTTCTTAAAGGGTATCATTGTTTAGTTTAATATTTATGCGTCCATGGTTGTGTGTGTGTGAAGCTATGGAGACGAATTTACTCAGAAGCAACATTAGAAGCTTCTCTTCTTGCTGAAAAATGGAAGCTTGTTCTTGCTGGACTTGCATTTCAGGTTCTATAGCTCCTTTCTTCCACCGAATTTACGGGTTTTAATGTTGGTTTAGGTCTATCTGAGCTCGGAAATTTCATGATCCATTCTTGGTGTTCAGGTTATAGTTTGTTGGTGGTATGATTAAAGCTAAGTTGTGATAGATCAACTAGTTATGATGAATTTTGTTTCAGTAATTTGCTTAAATGTTGGAGCTTTAAAGATAATTCAGTTTATAAATCCTATTTCTATTGTCATTTGTTTTTGGTACCTCTCAAATCAGTACCTTCATGGACTTGCTGCTCATGGAGTTCACTACTTGCACCGACCTGGTCCAACGCTTCAAGATGCTGGTTTCTTTATTCTTCCAGTCAGTATGCTTGCTTTGACTTTTCTCATCAATTTTGTTCTGTATCATAGCTCTGGTTTGTTTGGTAATTGATATGTGTTTGTTCCTTAGGCGCTTGGGCAAGACAAGGCCTTTGTCAGTGAAACTGTGTTTGTCACTATCTTTGGATCATTTATCTTGGTAAGTTTCCACTCCAAAGTATCCGTTTTTCTCGTTCAACTCGCTGTAATGGAACGATTATATGGTTCTAATATGCGGTTTACCTTGATTGCAGTGGACCTTTCATCCTTTTGTTTCCCACAGTAAAAAGATTTGTACAGTTTTGATATGGTGCAGAGTTTTTGTTTATTTAGCTGTAAGTACACTACACTAATTCTTTTATTTGTTCATACACAGAAGATAGAATCTGTTTTCAGTTTAGTATAGCTGAGGTGATTAAGCTTTTATATGTTTTAGGCTTCTCAAAGTCTGAGGATCATCACATTCTTTGCAACACAGCTTCCTGGGCCGAATTATCATTGTCGAGAGGTATGATTCTCAGGACGTTTAGGCTTTGGTTTCGTAGTTGTGACTTTTTTCTAGCTATGTTGTGATTTCTCCTTGCTCTATCAAATTATCTTTTAGGGCTCAAAGCTCGCCAAGATTCCGCCTCCAAAGAATGTTCTTGAAGTGCTCTTGATTAACTGTTAGTTTGAATTTGCATCTTTTGGCAAATTTTTAGTTGGTACAGAATAACTCATAAAGTGGCATTTGATTAAGGTTTGTGTTCAAAATGCAGTTCCTGATGGAGTGATATATGGTTGTGGAGATCTAATATTTTCATCACACACAATATTCACCTTGGTCTTTGTACGCACATATCAAAGATACGGCATACGAAGGTTCTGTCTCGTATATCGTTCTACAGAAGTTCTTAATGTTTTACAAGATTTTTACATCTCATGTTTGTAAAATTCCCAGGTGGATCAAGCATCTGGCTTGGCTTATGGCAGTTATACAGAGCCTGTTGATTATAGCATCAAGGAAACATTACACAGTAGACATTGTTGTTGCATGGTCAGAAAAAAGAAAGAAGAACTCAAATATCTTTTAGTCGGAAAACTGAATCCTTTAAATTTATCTCAACATTTTCACAATTTCTTCTGCAGGTATACTGTGAACCTTGTGATGTTCTACGTTGACAGTAAACTGCCAGGTAAGTTTCCTCAAGAACTCATCATTATCCCGAAAGATAACAAAAACCATTCTGCAATTTCTGCTCCCAATTTAGTTCTTACAGTCATCTATCTTGGCCAAAACTCGAGACTGCTATTTGTTTCCATACTTTATGTGTCAACTTAAAATGGTTACCCTCTTACTTACTCACCCAAAGATTAGATCATTACAGTTGAAAAATGTAGTAACTGGCTCAGATTTGGTCAGATCATTTTAGTTTAGTTTTTGCTACTGCCTGAAAGAGTATAAACCCAACACATGTTGTGGTCAATCTTGTAGTAAACTGAAATGGTTGTCTGTTACTTACTCATCTAAAAGATGAGATCATTAGAATGCTAAAAATTTGGTAACTGTTCTCAGATTGCCAAACCATTTCTTAATTTATTCTCTGCTATTCACCCGAAAGACTATATTTTAAACCCAACAGAAGAAATTGTTCACATAATTCTTATTGCAGAAATGGCAGAGCGTTCTACCGGACCTTCTCAGACGCCATTACTTCCACTGAGCACAAAGGATGGTAAGAACAAGAGCAAAGAAGATGATCAGAGACTTCTAAACGAGACCAATGTAGCAGCAGATGAGCATTGAACTTATGTTTCCAATCCCAAAATCTCTAATCCGAGCAAATCTTAGTTAGAAGCTATGCTGGTTGTGCGCATGTTTGTCATAAACTTTCTTCGCTTTAGTGCTTTAGGAACACAGTACTCTTAGTTCTTCATCTCTCCAATGTAAAAATACAAATTATACAACTCATTAATGGATGTGATTCGTGATTTTCGATTTTTGTTATTTCATTTCACCCCTTTAGTAATAATGGGTTCACAGGGAATTGCATAATTTTGTCCAAATCAGAGCCAAAAATGTGATGCAATTTTCTTGACAATAAAAACAAGATTGCCTTAAGCTTTAGAACAAAGAAACAAAGAACAATGTTTTGTTGTTCTCTCCAAGAGCTTTTGGTCTATAATAATTGCCTTTAAACTGGAGGCTTGCCAGCACTTAGAAGCTGTCCAACCATTCCATTTACCTGAAAACGAGTTTCATGAAAAAGAACATAAGTATATAAATTTGAATAATGATGGTCAACTATAAGAAGATTTGAAGTATCAAATTGTTAATTGCTTTGAAGTATCATAGCCTTACCTGCCAGTACTTGGAAACACAACGGTCGATGCAACTATTCTCACCCATGTTTAACTCAGCTTCCTTGTACCTGGAAATCAGATTGATATTAGGCAAAGAATCTCAAAACTGGTGCAACTGACTAATCTCTCAGCTAATAAAAGTTTTTGACTAATCTCTCAATTACAGATAAATTCCATGACATCGATAGAGAACATCAAAAAGAGAAATAATTTACCTTTTATCCACACATTTATTAAAGCATGTTTGAGCAAGCCTGCATTACAAGAACAAGGCCTATCAGAAGGATACACACAAAAAAAGATGCGACATTCTGCATAATCACAATAGACCAGTCACCACTAATTTAGTATGTCAAACAAAGTATATCAGAAGGAAAGGAAACACATATAAAGATGTGACTTTCTTCATAATCTCTAACCCGAAGAATCACAAATGGTACGAGACATTGAAAATTAACAGAACACCACCAAGTCATATGTAATCAAAGTTTAACCTCTATATAACAGCTGAATACATATGCACCTAAATCGAGAATTCCTCATAGAAAGATTTTAGATTTCATCCTCAAGATAAACAATTCAGGTAGCGTAACGATTTTCGCCATAACAGCAGTCACAAAATTATACTCCTCTAGCTATATATCACTATTTGAACATAAGAGAATCCCCCAAACAATGTGATCAAAACAAATTCAAACCAAGAACAGATTAGCAATCAAAAGTGAGAGCATCCATCTCTAATCTTATACGAGAAAATCGAATAAAAGATAAACCAAATGGGTTTTTGATTCAGTACTTGTTAAAGAGTTCCACCCGATACTCCATCTCCGTTTGAGCCATACTAAACGCCTGATTCAAATCCAAGACACCAAAAAAGCAAAATGAGAAACTTGAGAACACCAATCCAATCCAAATCTACTTGAACAATAAGTGGCATCATGGATTTTCAATGTCCTACGCTTAAAGATCTGAATCATGATACAAATTTCAACACTAAGCATTGCCAAAACATTGAAACCTATGTCATCATAGAGACAGCTAAAAACTTAAGCTTCCATTGTCTAATCAGATCAAAGATCGGAGCTTTACGATGTATTAACAACAAAGGACGAGAAAAAAGAAACCGAACCTGTTCCTTAGTAACGCCGGCGGGAATAGGACTAGGAGCAGCCATTCTTTTAGCAGTACCTGAATACAAAATTAAAGATTCGTAAAAATCGAAACTTTGATAATTCAAGACTTGAATTTGAAGATCAAAAATCCTTACTTTCTCAAATGGGATTTTGTTAGAGAGGTCAAGAACACAACAAAGGCTTCTCTTTTGCTACACAGCCGAATTAGGGTTTAAGAGACATTAAACGCCACGTCATCAAACGAAGGGTATATATGTAATTACGCTAAAATATCGGAGCTTCTCTTACGACTAAAAGTCGCCGACTAATGGAGCTTTTAGGGTTTTAGCAAATTTCTTTTGGAGGTATCTTTCTATCTTACTCTCACAACTTTTTTTGCAGAAATTTTCTTCAATTTCGAATCTTTCTTTGTGGGTTTGTTTAACTATTCAAAGATTTTGATTTTGTGTTAGGAATTGAGTAACAAGAAGGTGAGATATGGAGCACGGTTCGTTCACGAATGATAGTCATGCTTCGTTTACTTTATCGGAAGAAGATCACACACTTGCTAACGCTGTTAGATTCGTCTTAAACCAAGAGTTAGTATCTTCTTTTGAATCCTTTTGAATCTGTTGTGTATATAGAAGAAGAAGCTATACACTTTCACAGAGAAAGTCTTTAGCTTTATAGTCTCATACTTAGTTCTTGACTCTCAAATTCTTATTATTGACTTCATAGTTTCTCTCCTTAAGAATTAATCTCTGACCTCTCTGTACCATAGCTGCCGGTTTTGTTTTTAGTTCGAATTATTGTTTGAACAATCAGTGTGCACTTTGTATGTGTGTGCCTTTATAATGTGATTGTGAAGTTGAGTTCGATTCAATGTTGGTCACATTATTGTTAGAAAGATAGTCTAGAATTAGCTCCTAAATATCCCAAAGTAATAAGCTTTTAGGTCAAAATAGATATTCTACAGACTTTATTGTTCCGATATGTTTCGGAGGATGAGTTCGGTCCATTAGGTTCGCCATTATATTGTGATTGTGAAACTTGAGTTTTACTAAAGTGTTGGTTTACATTCATGTTATGTTGTTTAGAGATTCTCATTGTATGCTAAAACGTTTCGAATGATTCCGAAGAAAAGGTCTTTACTTGATATTCAATGAATGCCATCTTATCTTATCATTGTGGTTGATATGCTGCACAAGTATGCTTGTGTGCAGACAATGATGATTATGTCACTAACCAGTACTGTTTTTAATTCTGCAGTCCGAGAGTAACCGTGGCTGCATACACCATTCCACATCCTTCCCTTGAACAGGTCAATATCCGGGTCCAGACAACAGGTACTGGTTTTCAAAACTCTGTTCATCAGAGTTAAGCTATATGTTCTTTCTTTCTTTCTGGATAACTCTTATCAGAGTTTTTTTTGTCTGTGTCTAACAACATAAGACTTGTTGGCTCTGTGATTTTTAGGCGATCCGGCGAGGGAGGTTTTCAAAGATGCATGTCAAGAGCTCATGCAAATGAACAGACATGTGAGAAGTGTTTTTGATAAGGCTGTTACTGAGTATAAGGCTGCTAAAAAGCTAAAGGAGGAGGCTGAAGAAGAAGAGCTTAAGAGGCAGAGGGATCTATTTGGGTCCATGGACATTGAAAGCAACTGATTTTATAAAATTAACAATTGTATTTTCTCTATGGAGTTTTATACTGTTTCTTAATCTTAAATTCAGATTTGTCCTTAAAATCGACTCTAATTCGCAATCATATCCTCTCTAATAATGTAATTAAGGGCCAAGGCCTTTCCTTCTCCGCGCCCGCTTACGCTTCGCTGAATTCGACTTCTTTCAAGAGCAATGTTAATGTAAATCCCCATTTATTTCATAGCGCTTGGGCAAGTTTGATCGAGGATTGGAGAGGTACTTTAGTAGTCAAATGGTCTAGTCCCTGCCAGAGAACAACTGCAGCTGAGAAGAAGGGGCAACGGCCTTGATTATGCCAGGCATTCGCACACCACCACACTAATATATGGTGTGATAGCGGATATAGCGCTGATCAGTGATAACAATGATATGGAACAAAGAAAATAATAATATGGATGATTCTTGATTTAGCAAAATAGATTGTTTGAAAATTGATAAATCCTCTTAGCCTAGGCAGAGTATGATAACTAATAACGCAAGCGATAGTTACAGAAACTATAAAAACTTGGGCAGAAGAAAGTAAACAGCAACAGGAAGTTGAGGTGTTTTTTTTTTTATGTTCTGTTTCTTCTTCAATAACCTTCTTCTTGCTCGTACTCAGCTTCTTCGTCTTCATATTCTCCTTCTTCATCAGCCGTGGCATCTTGATACTGCTGATACTCGGAGACAAGATCGTTCATGTTGCTTTCAGCTTCAGTGAACTCCATCTCATCCATACCTTCACCTGTGTACCAATGCAAGAAAGCCTTTCTCCTAAACATAGCAGTGAATTGTTCGCTGACACGCCTGAACATCTCTTGAATCGATGTCGAGTTACCGATGAATGTTGAAGCCATCTTCAGACCAGTAGGGGGGATGTCACAGACGGTTGACTTGACATTGTTCGGGATCCATTCCACAAAGTAGGAGGAGTTCTTGTTCTGAACGTTCAGCATCTGTTCATCGACCTCCTTGGTGCTCATCTTGCCACGGAACATGGCTGAAGCAGTGAGGTAACGACCGTGTCTCGGGTCAGCAGCACACATCATGTTCTTGGCATCCCACATTTGCTGAGTGAGTTCTGGGACAGTAAGGTTACGGTACTGCTGAGATCCACGAGAGGTGAGAGGAGCAAATCCCACCATGAAGAAGTGAAGACGAGGGAATGGGATCAGGTTCACAGCTAGCTTTCGCAGATCAGAGTTCAGTTGACCAGGGAACCTAAGACAGCAGGTCACACCAGACATGGTTGCAGAGATCAAATGGTTCAGATCACCAACTGCACAATTCAGAAGACAAATAAAGAATATGTGAGTGAAGTTTCAAAGTATGTATAGTGGATGCACAAAAGGACTTAAGCTGATTAAAGCATTTAGAAATATCAAGGAAGACTAATCTCACTCTTATCACATCTGCAAATTCATGTTCAAACTACTTATGAATAACTAAGCATCAAACAAGAAAACAGCACAACCACCGCGACAAGGTAACAATAATGGTATTGATTGAAGAATGAAGAAGACTAATCTCACTATGGTCACATATGCAGAACCATGTTCAAATTAGAGCATTACACACCATACTAATCAATAACTAAGCATCAAACAAGAAAACTTGAACAGATACAGTAACAACACTGATACGTAATCGAAGAAGATTAGGATACTCACAACTTGGAGTGCTAAGCTTGAGAGTACGGAAGCAAATGTCATACAATGCTTCATTGTCAAGAACCATACACTCATCAGCATTCTCAACAAGCTGATGCACAGATAGTGTTGCATTGTATGGCTCCACAACAGTGTCAGACACCTTGGGCGATGGAAACACAGAGAAAGTCATCATCATACGGTCAGGGTACTCCTCCCTGATCTTCGATATCAACAAAGTTCCCATTCCAGAACCAGTTCCTCCTCCTAAGGAATGGCACACCTGAAACCCTGTAAATCCAAACAACCAAGACCATATAAGCAAACGAAAAAAAACCCTAATCCGTAATTCCACAGTTCAAAATCAGAAATCTAAACCTAAAACAATCAAACACTAGCAATAATTAACCTAAATATACAGATCCAAAACCCTAAGTAAGGGACACGGATTCAAATACCTTGAAGGCAGTCACAGTTCTCAGCCTCTTTGCGAACAACATCAAGGACCGAATCAATAAGCTCAGCACCTTCAGTGTAATGACCTTTAGCCCAGTTATTCCCAGCACCGGACTGACCAAAGACGAAATTATCCGGTCGAAAGATCTGACCGTAGGGACCAGATCTAACACTATCCATGGTTCCAGGCTCCAAATCCATGAGAACGGCACGAGGAACATACCTTCCACAACTCGCCTCGTTGTAGTAGACATTAACCCTCTCAAGCTGCAAATCGGAATCTCCCTGGTACCTTCCCGTCTGATCAATCCCGTGCTCGAGATTAACCACTTCCCAGAACTTGGAACCGATTTGGTTTCCGCATTGACCTGCTTGGATATGAAGAATCTCACGCATCTTCGCTCACGGAGAAGAAAACCCTAAAACTGGATCTAAAGAGAGAGAGAGAGAGATTTTGAAAAAGGGAAAGAAGAAGCAGAGAGGATCTTTTTTTTTATGAGAGAGAGGAAGAGGAGGGTCCATTTATAAAGAAAAGGAGGTTTTAACGGCTAATATTTGGTAATTCAAAATCAAATCGACGGTTGAGATATTGCCACGTAAATCGAGGTGGCAACGGGTGGCAAAATTCAAAAATTAATGGCTCGTGAATAAAAAGTTTTTAATCTTTTTTTGAATTTCGTAAAAATCTGTTTGTGTGAATGACAGCTGGATTCCATTAAGGAGAGCAGTTACTAAAACGACGCCGCACGTGCTTTGTGAAGAGATAAAAAGCCGTTCCAACCTGGCAATCGCACGTGAGAGACTTCTTATGGGCCCAAAAAATGGGCCGCTTTTACTCTTTTCAAATCTGCATGACCAAGAAACGGAGTGATGTTCTGTAGCGAAATCCTCAGACGGCAAGCATGTTTTAGTAAAGTGAAACGTCATCGTTTTCTGATTGAATATGCTTATTGGATACTGAACCGGAGCCTGAACCAAAAAAATACAGTCAATCGGAAAATGAATTTCAGATTCAAACTTGTTCATCGAAATTTTTCTTGAAGATTCGAATCGGAGAAGTCTGTGGAAGAGGAAGAAGAAGAAGATGTCTGTGCAAGAGTATTTAGACAAGCACATGCTTTCTCGGAAAATCGAAGACGCCGTTAATGCCGCCGTTAGGGCTAAAACCTCAGATCCCGTTCTCTTCATCGTAAGTTTCCTTCGAATTTAGAATTTACGTGTATCGAAGTGAAATTGTGTTACCTTACTCATTGAATCATCAATTGGAAAAGTGCAGGCGAATCATATGAAGAAAGCTGTATCATCGGTGATAACGAAGGTTAAAGCACGACAGATCCTTGATAGCAGAGGAATTCCAACAGTTGAAGTTGATCTTCACACTAACAAAGGCGTTTTTCGTGCTTCTGTTCCCAGTGGTGATTCTTCTGGAACGTGAGAATTCTTCTTTCTCTCACCTGTTGTTGTGATGATGATGAATGAGTTTTATTTGAATTCTGTTGATGCATGATCCTGACATGAGGAAATTGGTTTACTGATTTTCAAGGTATGAAGCGATTGAGCTACGTGATGGAGACAAAGGAATGTATCTTGGAAACAGTGTGGCTAAAGCTGTGAAGAACATAAATGAAAAAATCTCAGAGGCGTTGATTGGTATGGACCCAAAACTTCAGGGTCAGATAGATCAGGCTATGATAGATTTGGATAAAACTGAAAAGAAGGTAGGTGGGAACTCTTTATTAGGATTGTAACTAGTTCATGGATCAATGTTCCTCATGATTAATTTGATTTGAATATCTTGCAGAGTGAACTTGGGGCTAATGCTATACTCGCTGTGTCAATTGCGGCATGCAAGGCTGGAGCTGCTGAGAAAGAAGTATGAAGTCTTCACAACATTTTCTCTTATCCTATGTATTTTATGCCTACTTTAGTTAGGAGATTTTGATTGAAGTTATATATCAGGTCCCTCTGTGCAAGCACCTTTCTGATCTTAGTGGCAGAGCAAACATGGTGTTACCTGTACCTGCGTTCACTGTTTTGAGTGGCGGGAAGCATGCTTCAAATACTTTTGCCATTCAGGTATTCAACATTAAGTTCACTATTTTCTGTTCTACCTCTTTCTCATAATCTTTTGTCATATTTTACTCTTGATCCTCAAAGTTCTTTAAGAATGCTTTTGGGTTTCAAGTAATTTCATTCTCATATATTGTTAGGAAATTATGATTCTCCCAATTGGAGCAAGTAGATTTGAGGAGGCCCTGCAATGGGGATCTGAGACATATCATCATTTAAAGGTCAATTTCCAAAGATATATGGCTTTCTGGAAGTTACTTTTCTATTTGCATCCGTAAATTTATGTATAAGGTGAGAATGATCTTTTGCTGTTTATGGCAGGCTGTCATTGCAGAAAAGAATGGTGGTTTGGGATGTAATGTTGGTGAAGATGGTGGCCTTGCTCCAGATATCTCGAGGTACATATACTTTTCCTCTGTGATGCTAATCTGCTTGCATCTGTAGATTGTAAAAACTGAGAAAACCATGTTATGGTTTGATGGCTTAGTGCCTAATATGTGTAAATTGCCACTGTGTGCAGCCTCAAGGAAGGTTTGGAGCTTGTAAAAGAAGCTATCAACCGAACAGGGTACAATGATAAGATAAAGATAGCCATTGATGTTGCCGCCACTAATTTTTGTTTAGGTAATTTTCTGCTTCCTGGCTTACTGATTTTTTTTGCGGCTTATTGTAGTCATGGATAGTCTTGGTTTGGTTCTGGGCATTGTCATTCACAATTGGTTAGTGACACGAAAAAGATGTTAAATCATCAAATGTGTAACCTACCAGTATCTTGCTTTTGCAAGTTTCAACTATGTTTTACGTTTTTGTGTATTATTTTATTTCTTACCTTGTGGAACTGTTCTTTCCTGAACAGGTACTAAGTATGATCTAGATGTCAAGTCTCCCAATAAATCTGGGCAAAATTTCAAGTCAGCGGACGATATGATAGATATGTACAAAGAAATTTGTAATGGTATGCCTGTGCTCAACTGAACAATATTTTTTGTGTCTATTTTAGTACCCTTGCACTATTCTAACGACCGGATTCTCTGTTTGGTCTCCTTGTGGTTTTAGAGTATCCAATTGTGTCTATCGAAGACCCTTTTGACAAGGAGGACTGGGAACACACCAAGTATTTTTCCAGTCTTGGAATATGTCAGGTCCAACTCGGTTCCCCTACTAAAAACGGTTCACATAGATCTTGTTCTTTCAGATCACACCTTCTTCTGATTCTTTTCACAGAATCGAATGTCTAAAGAGAGAGACCCTTGAATCTTCTTGTACAATCATTTTCCTTGTCTAAATTCATGTTAAACTCTTGCAGGTGGTAGGTGACGATTTATTGATGTCAAATTCAAAACGTGTTGAGCGTGCCATACAGGAGTCTTCTTGTAATGCTCTTCTTCTCAAGGTATATTGTCTGTGCTAATTTTGTTTATCCTATATACTATGTATTGCTTGTGTTCGTAGTGTATGATTGATGTGCTACTGCCTAAGAACGACAAAGACATAATGTGCATACGGTGATACAGGTGAATCAGATTGGTACAGTAACAGAAGCCATTGAAGTAGTGAAAATGGCAAGGGATGCCCAGTGGGGTGTGGTGACATCTCATAGATGTGGAGAAACAGAGGACTCTTTCATCTCTGACTTATCCGTGGGTCTCGCAACAGGTGTGATAAAAGCTGGTGCTCCTTGCAGAGGAGAACGTACTATGAAGTATAACCAGGTCTGATCTTTTTTCAAAATAATTTCTGCAGCACCCCATATGCGATTACTCTAGAACATGATAAATTACGTGGAGTAAACTGCATTGGAATTTTGGAGCTTATTTTTAGCTTTTAAGTAGCTGAGTTAAGTTGTGGTATGTGAATCTGTAGCAACTTTTGGCTAATGCAGCCTTAGCTTATAGATACATAATATCCCGCAGTTGGTAATGATTGAGTTTGGAGCAGCCATGTACATTTAGTTTCTAGATAGTGTTCTCAATTCATGTTTAATGCTCATTGTATAACGTACTTTATTAAAAAGCTGAATCACAGTTGAAATGTTCCTGCAGTTGCTACGGATAGAGGAAGAGCT
This sequence comes from Arabidopsis suecica, assembly GCA_019202805.1. Lineage (NCBI taxonomy): Eukaryota > Viridiplantae > Streptophyta > Magnoliopsida > Brassicales > Brassicaceae > Arabidopsis > Arabidopsis suecica. The sequence continues at coordinate 8,733,905 of CM032908.1, forward strand.
CGGGGATCAAGCAGTGTATGCTGGAGAAGATTGGAAGCTATCTCTCTAGACAAAATGCACATGTGATATAATTGTTACATTTCTCGTCTTCATTGTTCTCGAGTCTGTTTCTTACGCAGACAAATTTCTGTGTCTTGAAAGTTCAAAATTTTTGTTTTTTGGCCAAATTTAAGAGCAAACAGAAGTAAAGAGTGTTAAACAGTTTTTTTCCAAATTGTAAAAGCACCCAAAAAATATCAATCAACACTAGTTCGTGAGGTTGCAGAAGCCACAAACAAACGTGATTTAGGGCTTTGTGTCTTCTTTTTCTTCCATCTTACGAGCCAAATAGTATCGAATGTAACCCATTGGAGCCACCTTGTACTCCACCATGACTGGTAGCTCCGAGGACAATCTGATTGTCACAGTTTCTGACAATGGAGTTGCCTTTGTGAAGAGATTCATGTACCTCAATCCGAATGAAAGAGAAACAGGCTCGTTCATCTCTATCACAATAGCATCTTCAGGCTGCAAAGACACAAAAACAATAGCCCATTTCTACATTATATTGGACAGATTATAACAAAACCTTTAGATGACTTATTTACTATTCATACTTTGTCCACATTTGTATTCTGCCTCAGTGCAATGCTCGCTGTCCCGATATCACTTTCTGTTGAAAACCTCACCCTTTCTTTTGTCATCACAGAGATTACAACTGCAATCAAAGCCAGATTTTTTGTTTATAGACAATTTAGAAACAACATTACAGTTACATAGAACAGTCCACTTATCTACCTGTGTCACCGATGCTACCTAGATCTTTGCATATCCTGGAAAATTCACCAGAGGGCATTCTCACAATTGAGTGGTACTCAGGAACTGGTATACATATATGCACACTGACGATACCCATCAGCTTCAGCTTCAGCTCAAAGTCTGCAATCTTGTCTTGTGCTGCATCATCAATTCATTCAAATCATAAGATTATGCATGTTTATAACAGTCTGCATAAAAGTTCTTCAGTTTTCTTTCTCTAAAGTCTAAATCAAGAAACCTTATTCACTTTTACACTATAGATTTCAAGATACGGACTTCAACATTCTCTACATTCTAATTGTAGTTTATGGCAAATGAAACCTATAATTTAGCATCATAATCATCGACAACAAATACAAAATTCTAACAAACATGAATCGAGAACTTACTGGAACTCTCGAACATGAAGGTGACAGTGTCACTGCCACCATCAGCTTTGATAGTGATGATGTCATTTTTCCCAGCACATTTCAGCAACTTGGACATGCTTTCAAGTTTCATCATCATGAAGATGTACCTATGGCACCTGGAGGTAATCTCTCTAAACAAAAGCACATGTAGTATAACTGTCACACTTCTCGTCTCACTTCATTTCTCAGTCTTATTTTTCACGCATACTTCAAATATTTTTAAGAACAAACGGATGAAAAGAGTTATAAACAAGCTTTATCAAATTGCAAAAAGACAAACTGACATTGGATTATCTAGTTTAGTGTTGCCTTAACATAGTAAATCCAGAAAACAACTGAATCAAGACAAACATTTCAACAAAAGGACTCAAACGAAAACTATAAAACATTCATCATTATTAGGGTTTAGTGTCTTCTTCTTCTTCAATCTTAGGAGCCAGATAGTATCGAATGTAACCCATCTCAGCCACCTTGTACTCCACCACGACCGGTAACTCAGAGGACAAACTGATCGTCACAGTTTCCGACAATGGAGTAGCCTTTGTGAAGGAATTCATGTACCTCAAAGCAAATGAAAGCGAAACAGGCTCGTTCATCTCTATCACAATAGCATCTTCAGGCTGCAAAAACATAAGGTCACTTCAACATTGTATTGGACAGATTATCAAACAAAACTCTCTAAATGACTTGAGATTGTTCATACTTTGTCGACAGTAGTATTCTGCCTAAGCACAATGTTTGCTGTCCCGATATCACCTGCTGTTGAAAACTTCACCCCTTCTTTTGTCACAGAGATCACAACTGCAAAATCATAACATCAAAATCATGATTAGATAAAACTCAAAACACCATTTCAGAATCCTCACTGTGACACACCATCAGAAACAAACAGTTCATTTACCTGTATCACCAATACTACTGAGATCTTTGCATATCCTGGAAAATTCACCAGAAGGCATTCTCACAATTGAGTGGTACTCAGCATCAGGTATTCCTAAATGCTCACTGTCGATATCCATCAGCTTCATCTCAAAGTCAGCAATTTTGTCTTGCGCTGGATAATCATCAATACACTCAAATCATGAGACTATGTACACTAATAACATAGTCAACATCAAATAAAGCTCTTCTATTATCTTCCTCTAACTCAAGAAACTCTATTCACTATCAAACTACAGTCTCTCAGCTACACAAACTAAAGAATCAGATCACAAATAGCCCTAACAAACAAAAATCGATTAGGGTAAAATGAAGAACTTACTAGGACTCTCAAACATGAACGTCACAGTGTCGCTACCATCATCGGCTTTGATAGTGATGATATCATCATTTCCAGCACATTTCAGCATCTTAGACATATTACCAAGATTCATCCCCATAGAGAGGTTCCTATCGCACCGATAATGCTCAAAACCTTCAGATCTAAGCAAAAGAGACACCAACGCGACGTGACTCGAATCCATAGCTTGAAGCGAGAACCCTGTGCTTGAACAGTCGAAGTTCGCATCGTTCACAAGATCTTTGACCGCTTCTAGAACCTTCTTTAGTAGAGAACCTTGAACTAAACGAAGCTCCAACATCTTCTGGGAAATTATCGAAAGCTTAGGAGTGTGAATTGAACGGTTAGGGTTTTTAGGGCTCTTGAAATCTCTGAGAGGAGATTGCAATTGTAGCGGGAATTGATATTATAAGCCGAGATTTTGTGGCGCCATTTAGCGATTTTAGGGTATTTTTGTTCCCGCCTATGTGACGACGAATTATCACCTGTGTGAGACCGTATTGTTTATTTCGGTACACCATCACTTTTGTAGGTTTAAAAATGGGCCTAATGTTACTAGCCTGTAATATTAAAAATTTAAAAGGCAAAGAGTAAGTAAATTAAAGATCTAGTATAAATGCCGGTTATGATCGGTTTAGAGCGGTTTGATTCAATATTTTTTCTTTTGGGCAAAAAATAAGACATCATTATTTTGATAATTTGTATTAAATTTGTTTTTTTTCCTGATTAGTTCGATTCAATCTCGAATTTTCATATCTTAAACTTCGAATTGGTTTTTAAATCGGTTTATCTTTTTTTTTAAAAATCTAAGTGGTCCAATTCGGTTTACTACGAGAAAGAAAAAGAAGATATTTTTGACGATATTAATTTTAAATATTCCCGAAAAATTCGAAACGAGAGCAAATCTGCTCTTCTGGTAATCTTCTTCGTGTTCGAGACTGAAGAAATAATCGAGAAAATCATTGAGGAAGGAAGAGAATTAAGTAATGGCGCATAGAATACTGAGAGATCACGAGGCTGATGGATGGGAACGTTCTGATTTCCCAATCATCTGCGAGTCTTGTCTCGGTGACAATCCTTACGTGAGAATGGTATATTCTTCGCTTCTTAACGTCAAACAAGATCCATTTTTTCCTTTAGTTAGCTTTGTCTTTTAGCAATTTCTGAATTTCATTAGTAGCTTCTATAATTATCCATTTTTGAGTTCATGTTTCTGATTGTTGGAGCAGTAAATTTAGTGATTTGGGATTTTAGGGTTTATGCGATTTAGTATACAAGTCCTAACGTTTGGTTCATCTCCCAATTCATCGAGTTATAGTTCGAAATGATATCTTCGGTTTGTTCTCATCATATATGCTTATAGGGAATGTAATTCATTGATTACTGTCTCCTGTTATGTCTGGTAGTGATGATGTGCTTCATGTTTGATTAATGTATTGTTGTTGTTTGGTATGCAGACAAAGGCGAATTATGATAAAGAGTGCAAGATCTGCACCCGACCTTTCACCGTTTTCAGATGGCGACCTGGCAGGGATGCTAGATACAAGAAGACTGAAGTTTGTCAGACATGTTGCAAGTTGAAGAATGTATGTCAAGTTTGTCTCTTGGATCTTGAGTATGGTCTTCCGGTTCAAGTCAGAGACACGGCGCTCAACATTAGTACTCATGATTCTATCCCGAAAAGTGATGTGAACCGGGAGTTTTTCGCTGAAGAGCATGATCGAAAGGTATGACGACTATGTCCAAGCTTCTATCAAACTAGTTATATTTGAGTATTGATTGGTTTGAGATTTGGCAATGCAGTTATGAGATCGATTGTAGAATGGCTAGTTGAAACGGTTTTGTTTTTTTTATGCAGACGAGAGCTGGACTAGATTATGAATCTTCTTTTGGGAAGATCCGACCTAATGATACTATTCGTATGCTTCAAAGAACAACGCCATACTACAAAAGAAACCGAGCACATATTTGTAGTTTCTTCATTAGGGGAGAGTGTACAAGAGGTGCTGAGTGTCCATACCGTCATGAGATGCCTGAAACAGGAGAGTTATCCCAGCAGAACATTAAAGACCGTTACTATGGGTAAGCATACTTCTAACTTTCATTTTCTTCTACAGTATTATGCTTGAGTATGATAACGTTGAGTTACCCCTCAATTTCTTGATTTAGTTTATCATGAAAGAGAGTTATGAAAATTACATCAGTTTGTGTGCCTAACTTGGCTAAATTGCGTCTCATATTGGCTGTTATTTTGGTGATTTTGGAACCGTTTTCTCATCTTATTCTTCACATCCTGCAGTGTAAACGATCCAGTTGCGTTGAAGTTACTTGGCAAGGCTGGTGAGATGGGCACTTTGGAATCTCCAGAGGATCAAAGCATCAAAACGCTTTATGTTGGTGGGCTAAACTCGAGAGTCCTTGAGCAAGACATCCGCGATCAATTCTACGCCTATGGAGAAATCGAATCCATCAGAATCTTGGCTGAGAAAGCATGTGCGTTTGTCACATACACCACCCGAGAAGGCGCAGAGAAAGCTGCAGAGGAGCTCAGTAACAGGCTAGTTGTCAATGGTCAGAGGCTTAAACTCACATGGGGAAGACCTCAGGTTCCCAAACCTGATCAAGATGGTTCTAACCAACAGGGCAGTGTGGCTCATAGTGGTTTACTACCTCGAGCAGTTATATCTCAGCAACAGAATCAACCTCCACCAATGCAGCAATACTATATGCACCCACCACCACCACAACCTCCTCATCAAGACAGACCCTTTTACCCATCAATGGACCCTCAGAGAATGGGTGCAGTCATTTCGTCCCAAGACAGCGGTTCAAGCACCAGTGACAACAGAGGAGCTTCTTCTTCTTCTTACTCCATGCCACCACATGGCCACTATCCGCAGCACCAGTCATACCCGCCACCACCATATGGAGGATATATGCAGCCACATTACCAGCAGTATCCTCCTTACCAACATGGCCCACCGCAACCTGCTCATCCTTACCCGCAACAACCAGGTCCCGGTTCAAGGCCTACTGCTCCTCCTCCAACCTCAGTTGCTGCTCCACCACCTGACTCTGTGTCTGCAGCACCTTCAGGATCCTCTCAGCAATCTGCTGATGCTGCTGTTACCACTGATTCGACCCAATAGAATTCGTTGTCCAGTTAAAAATGTACTTCAAATTTCTGGCTATATCTCCCTTCCAAATTTTTGCTTCTGTTATTCAATTAGCTTCCTATGTATCGACAATTCTTGCTCAGGAATTGGTGTGTGTTAAATTTTATGATGGGATGGAAGTAAGAGAAGAGAATTGTTACAGTAGTTGTAGACTCTTGTTGACAGTTATAACTTGATAATTCAACATGCATTAAAGCCAAGCTGAAACCATAGACAACCAATTCTCTTGAAGCTTCTTCAAATTCCTCTTTGTATAGATGAGACAGATTACCATCCTCAATTCCCCATCAACATAACTATCACAGTTACTGAATGGTGGTTCGGTTTGATCTTTATAATTATAAGCTATGTACAAAGGTTTTAGATTCACAACCAGAAAGAACAAATCCCAAACCAAATTTACCTAACCATAATCCTATTACTGAAAACAGACATAACAGTGATGAAAACACTTAAAGATGAATGTTATAGTGCCAAAAGAAAGTTGGACTCAGAGCTTACTAGCTTGTCTACCAAACATAGAATGTCGACCTTCCGCTATAATCTCTCCGGTCATCTTGTTTCTCACAACAACAATCGTTCCTTTATAACCTCCTCTCTCTCCTAACAATCTCGACGTTACCTCCAACTCCTCCTGAAAATATATTCCCATTTCAATATCATCTCTCTCTCTATATATCCCTTTCTATGACTTCTCAGCAAATCATACGAATTTAGCAAACAAACAATCCCAAGTAAAGATTGAGCAGACTTACACCAAGCTTAGCTTTTGAAAGGACTGCAATAGACATGTCCACTGAAACAAAAATTGGTAAGCCTTCAACATGTACAAGTGCTCCACCAACTTCATCCACAAGATTTGCAATCGCACCATTTACTAAATTCCCATCTCTGTCCTGCCATTATCAAAACCTTAACAGATCAACACCATCTCAAAGGAAAAAAAAAATCAAGTCCAAGAACCTATATTTATCTACTTGATTCTGCTCAAGTTTCACAAAAATGACTTAGTGTAGGATTAATAAACCAATGCAAAGATCTTTCACGACTATAACCAATGCTTTGATCAATCCCATTGAACCTCAAATTATCCATTTTCAAAACCCTGTCACACTAATTCTACATACTAATCTGGGTTTCTCATCGACTTAGCTCTCTTCTAAAATCTAACTTTCCCAGAAATTGAATCTACAGACATCGGATTGAGGAAGACGAACCGTCAAACGAAGAGGGACCTTGAAATAGCAGGAAATGAAACCAGGGTCAACTCGGTTGACTCGGATTCCTCTGAGACTAAAGTCCTCATAGAAGCTTTTTCCTTTCCCTAAAAACTCTTCCACTCGCGGTGCCTCACCGTCGTCAACCACCTCATCGCTCAGTTGCAGATACTCTCGAATTTTCTCCATCATCGTCATTCTAATTTTCTTCCACTTCCAATTTTTTTCTTGGATAAATAAACAAATTAATTATTCATATTTTCATGTATTTTGTTTGGGCCTTAGGCCCAACGTTTGCAATCATTTCATACGACGTCGTTATTAGTGTTTCGTGATTATAAATACAAGAGCATTTTTTTCAAATTATCAATTTCAAACTCACTTTTCAGTTAATTCGTTGCTGCTGACGTCACACGGCGATGGCTTTCATCTCTGAAACTTCCGACGACGGCTCTAATGGCGGCGATCCAACCAAGAATCTGCAACAAGAAAAAGAAGATAATCAAAACGAGAATCCTCAACAAGTAGAAGAGCTACATAACGAGAATCCTCAAGAAGTAGAAGAGAATCCTCCGATTCCTCAAGAAGAAGAAGAGATACATAACGACAATCCTCAAGAAGTAGAAGAGAATCTTCCGATTCCTCAAGAACTCCCAATAGATCTCATCGTGAGCATCGTCGCTCTTATCCCAAGATGTCATTACCCGTCGCTATCTCTCGTCTCCAGAGCCTTTCGTCAAGTAATCACTTCGCATGAACTCTACCTAACGCGCTCGAACCTCGGCTTCACCGAACCGGTTCTTTATGCGTTCATCGGATTCCCACCGTATATTCCTCCAAGCTGGTTCTTTCTTCGTCGGAGCAACTTAGGATTCCCATTACAATTACGCATAATCCGTTCACTTCCTCCAATGTTTCCTGCAGCTGCTGTGGTCACAATCGGATACAAGATCTACTTAATGGGTGGTTATAATTCCCTCGTCGAATATCGACCCGTATCTACTGTGGTTGTCATCGACTGCAGATTCCATACGTGGGGCTATCTCCAGAATATGCGAAGGGCTCGTTACCATGCAGCAGCTGGAGTAATTGACGGAAACATTTACGTAATCGGAGGTCGCAGGAAACAAGTGAAAGTGCAGATATTGTCGGAACACTATTGAAGCTGTTGGAACAAGATCGAGATTGAGTCTTTCTAGCGTGAAAGCAAAAAAGGCCACGTGGATCGTGGGCCATTGTTCAAGTTAAGCCCAATTGCTTGTAGAGACTTGAAGTGTGGCTTAAGTCGTCTAGGGTTTTTGGCACTTGATATAAATACCAAGAGACGGCAACATGAAGACTTGCGCGTCTAGGGTTTATCGAGAGAGGCACACATGTGTGTGACGTCGCCCCATCAACAAGATAGAGAGATCTTTTGATGGTTTTGTTGAGAAGCTATACTCGTCGGAAAAGACAATAGGAGTAGTAGTTTTCTTTCATTGTAATTCTAGAAAAGAGTGGTGGATACCATATAGCAATTGTAGGTTGCGGCCTTTTCTAGTGAATGGTTTCTGGACTTGGTCCCGGGGATGTAGGTTAACCGAACCCCGTTAACAAATCTCTTGTGTCTCATTTACTTTATGCACATACGAACCCGTTACACTCCCTCATCATACAAACGTATAGATCTAGCACACATATAGTAATTTCAATTGGTATCAGAGCGGGTTCTCGACAGAGATCCGTTCTCGTTTCGGGTATGGTCCTGGATGTGTGGCTAGCAGAGAGAAAAAAGAAAGATGTTCATAAACGTTTTAAGAAGATAATCAATTTGGTAACATTACGGCAAGCTTCAAGCGTTTATGATTTGGGATTATCTGAGGTTCTAAGGTATGATGGATTCGAGAGTCCAAGTTTGGTGACAAGTAACCGCCGGAAATTGCAGAGATTTAGAGGAGTCGGTGGTTGTTGATCGGAATCGTGTTGCGGAAGCATTGACGAGGAGAAGAAATCTTTTGAGTTGAGTTTTGGTTAGAGAATCTCGGCCCAGTTCCCAATTTAATCAAATCAGGCCCAAGAGAAGCCTAATTTAAAAGGTCTATAATTTCAGTGACACAAGTCTGTCTATAGGTCATCGTGTCTTCAAGAGAAGAAGGAGATTGAAAGAAGAGTCTCTGATAAAGCCCATAAAAAGCCCACTCTCTTAGCGCCTATATCGAGTCTTCTGTGTAAGAGAGGGTTTCAAGCTTTCGTGTGAGACAGAGCTAAGGAGTTCGTGACCATTGAAGAGAGAGGACAGAGTGTAAGATCTGGAAGATGTATCCCATAAGCGACAAAAAAAAAAAAAAAAAAAAAAAAATAGTGTCTAATTGATCAATTGTTGTGGGTTGTGATTCTTGTTTTGTGTTTCGGAAGAACGTGGGATTGAATCAGCTCGCTCTAGTTTGATGCCACACATGTTCGAGGGGAAGAACGTGAAACACAGTGAATCTGGTCTTCTAAATTGAGTTGGATTTGTAACGGATTGGAAGAAAAAGAGAGTTCGATTTCTCTTCTAGTCTTGTGAAATTGAAGATCTAAGTGAAAGAAGATATAAGGTTGTCAGCTCCGTTTGTTCCTAGAGAGGATTGTCGGCAAAGAAAGCGTCGCTGGTTGCTCATAGTTGGTGATCGGAATCTAGAGTGCATCTTGGTTATGCGTCTCTGAGGGTAAAGAGGGACGAAGATTTATGGTGTAAGGTTTTGATCTTGGTCAAGAGAAAGATACAGGCATGGTAGACATGATGGAGCAGATCCGCGAGATAAAGATGATGTTAGTAGTAGTTCATGCTTCTATCATGTTCTGATTTGAACAAATGAAGTCTATTAGAGCTACATAGTGAAGTGGTGGTGTACGATGTCAACGGTCAACATCCGGACATTTTCAACATCACGTGTTTCAGTGAATGATGGTCTCATTCTAAAGATGATAAGATGATGTGTAAGAATCTTCTCTGTGAGGAAAATGAGGTCATCTCAGAATTTAATCAAAGCTTTAAGATCTTGAAAGAAGAAGAATTCATGAGGTGATCTGATATGATTATGAGATCGGAAGGCGGTATATAAACTTACATTGAAAAGAAAAGGATTAATAAATTTTGATCTTGGAGCAAATGCTGTTTAGATTCACGTGCAGCAATAGGTGGAAAGAGCAAGCTTCTGGCATTAATTTGGGCATTTGGAAAGCAAAATCAAAATCTCTTGAGTTGGAGCTCTTGATTAAGATGTCAGCCCATATGAGACATGGACCTCTAAAGATTCAAGAAATGAAGTGTCTTGCAGTCATGAAGTTTATCGTTGGAAGCTCAATCTCTTGAGTTGATTTCTCAAATTTGAACAAGCTGGCAATAGATCATACTTTTGGTTTCTTTAATCGGCCATTTCGGATCCTTTCTTCTATGATGACTTTCAGAAAAAGAGGTTGAAAATTGAGGTTTTTCCTCTAAGTTGAGATGGATGTTTAAAGTCTCCCTCCCTGCAAGCCTTCTCTGTTGCAGTTTTTGTACTAACTAGAAGGTAAATATATTGAGCGGTACTGGTGATTCTCGGTTGCAGAAAAGAAAATTGGCGTCGGGTGTATACGCTTGTAGTCTCTGTTATGCTTAAGTTTATGGGTTGTGATAATGGAGCTTACCTATTGTCGACATGTTGGCTGGCTTTGGATTTAATGGTTCCTTGGAGCAGAAATTGATTTTGTCAGATTTTGGAAGGATAGAAGTTTGCTTCATTTGATAAGCTTTCTTGGTTTTGTGTTGTTGTATGTGTCTTGTCTTGGCCTTTTGCCTTATTGAGACACACAATCAACAAGGGGGAGAAGAATGTTGAAACCAAAAGCTTAAGCTTCTGAGAAAAAATTGAAGCGGATCGGAGTCAAACAAGAATGCTTGTCAAGAATGCTTGTCGTCTGGTATATATGAAGAAAAATAAAACTTGCATTTTGTTTTTCCTCGTCGGAGGTTTGATAAAGAATGGGATCACCAGAAAAGAAATTGGTCCGTTGACAGAGACACATGAGTTTGTTGTTGCCGTTGAACGTGACAGAGATGAACCAAGACAGATGGGTCTGGATTAAGTGCTTCAATGTAGAAGAGTTGCTTGATATTGTAGGAGATTCATGGAGAGAATATAAGCAAAGATGAATTTTTCATAACTCTGCAATTAATCAGTGATGGAGGCGATGCTGGTTATGACGTACATGTTGAAGGATGTGTCACTGTTGATCGGGATTGCATCGGTGCTTGTCGCTATTGGATAAGAAAGAAGAATTTTATAATGGAAAAGCTCAACGGGAACAGCAATTTCAAGAGAAATTTTTTGAAGGTTAAAGCGAAAGCTCAAGAATTTTCAGAAATTGAAACAACTTGCTTATTTGCGTTTATGGAATCGAAAAGAAGGTTCATGGGAAATCTACTGGTAATGAAAGGTCTCATCAGAATACTGTAGAAGACAGTAATGAAACAAGATAATATGAAAAGTCTACAAAGGTTGCTGAGCAAGGTCGAAAGAATATTCTCATGGTTGATTCTTGGTTCTTCGTTTTCTTTGGCTACAGACCTCGGATTTTATCTCTGAAAGATGTTCTGAAAACTTGAGAATGAGATCTTTACAAAGATATAAAGATCATTTTCTGGTTCCTTGTGGTTTGATGGGAAATTGCTCTTAAAGTTGGCTGCTCGTCGGTTTGTATCGTTCCAGATCTGTCTTGCAGAATTGATCATAACTTTCAAACCGTATACCCAAATCGTGATCCGTTTTTTCTCGTGGCTTTGTATGACTGCTGTGGATATTTTCACCAAATTTCATAATTTTCTGGGTTGATTTGCTACTCCGTTTGTGTTCTGCATCAAGACAGATCAAGAAGCGTATGTTCTTGAAGATTCTGTCTCAGTTGAATGAACCTGATACTTGTGGATGTTAAGATTGTTTCAGAGGTTGTAGCTTGTTTAATATAAGCATGGAAGAGTGAAAGCGAAGAAGATCTACATTGCAACTTCAAAGGAGGGAAGAGTATTTTTTTTTCGGGATTGAAAAATTGCAGAAATCAGTTACGAGATGGGATCTTCGAGACAACGTTTGGAGTCCTAAAAGTAATCTGATCGAGCTGAAACTTGGTAGTGAGCTTCTTGCTATTACTGTCTTGAGTGTCAACGGTGGGATTAATTTTTTGACAGTTGGATTGCGTTTTATTCGAGCGTGTTCAATCTGTTCCGGGCACATGTCAGCAGAAGTTTCAGATCTGACCAGTTATAGTGGAGACATCAAATGGGCGACCAATTAAACTCGGAATGAAATGAAATTTTGCAGAGACATTCTAGACTTACGGAGCTAGATTCTGGTAGGAGGGCATTGGATTCGGAGTCCGAGAACAGAGTAGAATGATGGCGGTTCAGAGTAGTTAATTTGGAGACTTCTAAAGCTGTGTCTTGCAAAGTTTTTTTTCAAGTTGAAGATTTTTGGAATGAAGCTTATGAAGTGTCAAGAAAGAGAATCTTTCCATCATAAGTGACAGATCACAAAATTTATGAAGCCTTCATTTGGTTAAAAAGAATCACGTGGCTGACGGAGTTAGGCTTTCATCATCAAAGTGATAACATGGCTTCATTGTCTGAGTTTGATGCTTCTGCATACTATGTGCTCTTTTGTGTATGAAAAGAGGCTTGTTTGATGAAAAGAAAAGTTGTTTGCAGAAAGATGAAGAAACAATCTGTTTTAGGTGGAGATGATTGATATGCATGTTTCAAAGGATGGTTTGCAGTGATTAAAAAAGAAACAAGGATGTGAAGTTTCTATGCTCTGCTGAAACACTAGATCGGTGGTTAATCAACGTTGGTCTGGTTGTGCATGCACTGCTGAGAGAAAGAGGGAAAAGAAATTGGGAAGGAGAATCCTACGTGATGATTCTCCCTAGATGAGAAGTTGGTCGAGATCAATCTGTGTTTCAGAGTTGAGTAACTCAAATTAAGCGTAACGAGGTTAGCTTAACTGAGTTGTGGATGTTGGGTTATCCTTATGAGAATTACTTCACAATTGTCTCATTCATGGGTTTAAATCTTGAAGACATCGTGCTTAGTTTCTGCTACTATAGAGATGAAACAGATGATTTGCTTGCAAGTGGTAATGAAGTTGTAGTCAAGATTCAGTGCTGGTTTCATATTCCACTTCAAAAAATGGACTGTCCTGTGCGTACGGCATGCTTAGATCATGTTTCTATTGGCGACAGCGGTACGTTTTTTGATGTTTGACAGCTACCAGCCTGAGCTACTTTCATTTGGTTTTCATTGTATCCACAAGGATAGGTGGAGGTTTTGTGATCGTGAGGTGTGCGTGAGCATGAAAGCTCAAGGACTTTGGAGACGTCACAAAACACTTCTCGGTCATCAAACAGGAGAGAATGAAAAAGTTTATTTTTAAAAGGATAAAAGAGAGTGTTACTCATGTAAAGATTACCAGCAATGAACAAAATGGGACTTCTGATGGGATTTGACAAAAGGTGTGATGTAGGCAGCAAGTATCACATCAGTTAAAGCTGTTAAAAGAGAAGCTTCATGAACGTCACTAGATCAGTTGGGTGAGCTAGCTGAAAGATCTAAGATTGTCTGAAAAGCTTTGTTTAAAACAGGAAGCTTGGATTTGTGTCGAAAGCATGTGTAGCAGGTTTGGTACCTTGATGGAGTGCCGTTTGGTTCAAGTTTACTGCAAGTAATTCAAGAAGCGGTCTGTAGATTTGTGACTTTCTTGTGCTATAACATAGTTATTCATAGTGAGACAGAAATTGTCTGCATGCGTGCCAAATCTTTTGACCAAGGAGAATGATTCAAAGAGAGTATTAACCCTCAATTTTAGATGGGTTATATTGCGGATGGCCTCATTTGTACAAGAGAAGTTATTGTAGATAACAATTATATGGTTGAATGAGCTAACTGAAGCTTAGTGAAGTTGTGAATATGAGAACAAGCTGCATTTGGAGACAACGACTAGGTGTGTTCAAGTTTGTCTAAATTTGTGACATGATCAGATCTCTTGGATTAATTCTTAAGAAGAACGCTTGCAATGTCATTTTTGTGGAGCAGATTAGAAGTCATGTCGATGCTTTTGAGCGAACAAATTTCGGTTGTGAGTTTTGGTGAAGGATCTGATTCTCTGGTCAGGATTGGTATAAGGATTTCGTGAGAATAATGATCAAGCCAACTAAGATTATTTGCAGTATGTATCAGCAAGGAAGAACCTATTCAAGAGAAGAACATGTTCACAGAGTTTTATCAACTCAATCAGGGGGAGATACTGGAGGATGCTGGTTATGTATGATTGAGCTGTAAAACTCAGGGGGAGAATGTGATGCAATGGTGTAGGGGGAGTGTCATCCGCCGTGTAGCTGCTCATATGAACGATTTGATTAACGACCATTGCATGTTTGGCTTGAGAATGGATATCTTCGTGGGATTTTTATTCTGGCCCATCTGTTGACGAAGACGTAAAGACTTAATGGGTGTTGACTTTGGTTGTCAATTAAGCTGGAGAATTTTGCAAAAGAAGAGAAAGGTGAAGATATTAAAGCAAGGAGGATCCTTGATTTGTACTCTGCATAAGATGCTTGATTATGATGATTAGCTCTTTAAATCCATTGACCATGTTGCTGATAAAGACTAAGCTTTCTGGATGGAACTAACAATTTAGAGAGCAATGATTGGTATCTCCACATCAGACGTGGATCTTCTTGATTTTGAGGTTCTTGTGCAATCAGATTCAGGAGGAGGAAAATCATAGTAGAGCTCAAAAAGGAAGGAAATTCTGATTGCGGAGTATGCTCCAATAGGTATGATTAAGCTGATTCTGCACTTAGTGTTTTAACAGAGTTTTATCAACCAAGCAGGGGGAGATTGTGATAGTTCTTGAACAGAATAGTAGCAAGATGATATATGATTAAGGGAGAGCCTTTACATCATGATTATTGATGAGTATGCGTGCTTGACATGGTGAGCTTGAGTTATAAAACTCAGTTAAGAAGGGAGAGATTGAAAGTGCAGATATTGTCGGAACACTATTGAAGCTGTTGGAACAAGATCGAGATTGAGTCTTTCTAGCGTGAAAGCAAAAAAGGCCACGTGGATCGTGGGCCATTGTTCAAGTTAAGCCCAATTGCTTGTAGAGACTTGAAGTGTGGCTTAAGTCGTCTAGGGTTTTTGGCACTTGATATAAATACCAAGAGACGGCAACATGAAGACTTGCGCGTCTAGGGTTTATCGAGAGAGGCACACATGTGTGTGACGTCGCCCCATCAACAAGATAGAGAGATCTTTTGATGGTTTTGTTGAGAAGCTATACTCGTCGGAAAAGACAATAGGAGTAGTAGTTTTCTTTCATTGTAATTCTAGAAAAGAGTGGTGGATACCATATAGCAATTGTAGGTTGCGGCCTTTTCTAGTGAATGGTTTCTGGACTTGGTCCCGGGGATGTAGGTTAACCGAACCCCGTTAACAAATCTCTTGTGTCTCATTTACTTTATGCACATACGAACCCGTTACACTCCCTCATCATACAAACGTATAGATCTAGCACACATATAGTAATTTCAACAAGATGATGATTGGGTCGAAGTGTTCAATGTGACTGACTGAGACTTGGGCAACTGTGCCTAGTCAATGCCCTGAAGATGCTAGTGAGAATGGAGAGTTTATTACATATGTGGTGATGCAGGGGAGGATTTTCACTTTGGAGCTTGGGGGTTGTTTTGCTTACGAACCAAGACAAGGTTTATGGCAGTCATGGGGTGTTTTAAGTGAGTTGATGAGATTTTGGCACTCGTCGTCGTCTTGTGTGGTTGGAGATTTGTTGTATGCACTTGATCTTACGTGTTCTCGTGGACATCCGATAGTGGTATATTATCCGAATGAATTGGTTTGGAGACCTGTGCAGGGTGTATATTCTTATAATTTGCCTATTCTGAGGTATAATTGGTCTAAGATGGCGAATTTTGGTGGGAAGTTGGTGATTTTGAGCGGTGGCTATTCTTTGTGGTTTAAAGATATTTGGTGCATAGAGATTGCGTTGGAAACACGTCAAGGAAATCAGATCTGGGGGGTGGTTGAATCAATCTCGCTTGTGTTTAGAGACGTGATGATGGCGCCTTCCATTGAGCTTTGTCGAACTGTTACTTTTTGATGATTCGATCGTGGCGGGTGGTTTATGTGGTGAGTTTGGACTATTGATGATGAATTTATGTTGTTTCTTGAGCCTCAAGTCTTAGTTAGGCTTTCATGAATATGCAGGTGAAGGATCTTTTATTACATCTACTGTTTTAGGAGCTTGTTGATATCAGAGCAACTATGGAGAAAAAGTGGTTCAGAAGCTGTTATATATGACACCTTAAAGAGTAACTCGTCTTTCTTTACCTTTGTGCACAATAGGCCGTTCTTGTTTTAGCCTTGAGTATAGTTCTTAAGCTAGTGTAAAATAGGCCATTCTTGTTTTAGCTATACTCTGTTTTGTTGTGCAGTTGCACTAATATAACGAAACCTATTCTGCTTCTACTATATGAATAGTACTTGGTTTGGATTGGAGGATGAAGCAAAACAAAGTGATTTATTTAACCGGTGGTTTGATTTTATGGGTAAAATACAAAGTCATGAAGCTATGCTTCAAGTAATATGAAATCTTGGTTCAGAGATGTGAAGAAGGTCTGGGAGCAAAACAAACCGGTTTAGTTATTGATAGTGATTACAAAAATCTGTGCACTTAACGGTAGAGAGGAGATCCAAGTCACTAAACTGATTGATCTTCTTATGATAGTAATGCACAAAAAGGTGGAACAAATACAAAATTGACTGAGTTTATTCTAGTAAATCTGAAATTCATCGGGCTTAGCTTTTGAAAGGAATGCGATAGACATGACCACTACAACTTCCTTTGGGACAACTTCTTTCAAGCAATTCTCAACTTCAGATTTCTCCTTGGGAAAGAGTAAAGACGTCATCCATGGGAAAATCTCTTCTAGCACCATCAGTGGAACACTACAAATGAATTGCCACACTAACGATGCTTGTTCTTCAAAGGAGAAGTTCTCAATCACAAAGGAAACTCCTACATGATTCACAGAGTATGGTTTGGTCAGGCACCACAATGTGACTATAGGTAACATAATTCTGAATAAGATAGTTTCTTAATCATAACAAGCAAAACCTATATATACCTGTCGCTCTTCTTTAAGCATATGAGATGATGCTAGCTATTTAGCTCTCTTTGTCCTAATTATATGAATCATTAGCACCTAAAATGCATAGTTTTGCTAATTTTCAGGTACTTTGTTTGGGCCTTAGGCCCAACTTTTGCAATTGTTTATACGACGTCGTTAGTGTTTCGTTATTATAAATACAAGAGCATTTTTTTCAA
The DNA here is from genome assembly GCA_019202805.1 of Arabidopsis suecica. NCBI lineage: Eukaryota > Viridiplantae > Streptophyta > Magnoliopsida > Brassicales > Brassicaceae > Arabidopsis > Arabidopsis suecica. The sequence continues at coordinate 8,751,188 of CM032908.1, forward strand.
ATTATCAAATTCAGGCTCACTTTTCAGTTAATTCGTTGCTGCTGACGTCACACGGCGATGGCTTTCATCTCTGAAACTTCCGACGACGGCTCTAATGTCGGCGATCCAACCAAGAATCCGCAACAAGAACAAGAAGATAATCAAAACGAGAATCCGCAACATGTTGAAGAGAATCCACAAGAAGTAGAAGAGAATCCACAAGAAGTAGAAGAGAATCTTCCTCCGATTCCTCAAGAAGTCCCAGAAGAACTCATCGAAAGTACCGTCGCACTCGTCCGGAGTTGTCATTACCCGTCGCTATCTCTCCTCTCCAAAGCCTTTCGTCGCGTCATATCTTCTCCAGGACTCTACCACAGCCGCTTGCTCCTCGGCCTCACCGACCCGGTTCTTTACGCCTTGATCGGATTGAGACTGTACATTCTCAATCGAAACGTTCCAAGAAATATCTCTTTACGATTGAGCGAAATCGGTTCACTTCCTCCTCTGAATCATGGATCTGCGGTGGTCACAATCGGATACGATATGTATGTGATCGGTGGACACAACCACCAATATAAACCAACATCAGATGTGTTTATCATCGATTTGAGATTTCATACGTGTCTCTCTCTCCCGAGAATGAAGAGGCGTCGCGTCTACGCAGCCGCAGGAGTAATTGACGGAAGGATTTATGTGATCGGAGGTTGCGCCAAGCTAAATGATCATTGGATCGAAGTGTTCGATATAGAGAATCGGACTTGGAGTACTGTGCCTGATCCAGACCATAACGATTCTAGTTTGAGAGGAGGAGGGTTTGTGACATGTGTGGTGATGCAAGAAACGATTTACATTTTGGATGCTCTGTTTGGTTTTGCTTACGAACCAAGACAAGGTTTATGGCAGTCAATTGGATTGGAAACTCAGTTGATGGTTCGTTGGCGCGACCTGTGTTGTGTGATCGAGGATTTTCTGTATTGTATTGATCCTATTCCTAGGTTGGGACATCAAATAGTGGTATATGATCCGAATGAGTTGGTTTGGAGACCTGTGAAGGGTGCATATGTTTTGCCTCATTTCTGTTATGATCAGTGTAAAATGGCGAATTTTGGTGGGAAGCTGGCGATTTTGGGCCTGCGTGGTTTGGAAGATGTTTGGTGTCTACAGATCGCGTTGGAGAAACGTCAAGGTGGTGAGATTTGGGGGAAGGTCGATTCATTGGCGATTGTGCTTAGATCAGTGAAGTCGCCTTCCATTGATCTGCTTCGCTCTGTTACGTTTTGATGATTCGTTTGCAGTTGCAAGGTATGTTAATCTTTGATGAGTATGGACTATTTAACGGTTTCTTGAGCCTCAAGTCTTAGTTAGACTTTCATGAACTTGCAGGTGAAGGATCTTTTTATTACATCTACTGTTTTAGCAGCTTGTTGATATGAAGGAAAAGTGATGCAGAAGCTGTTATATCTGACACCTTAAAGAGTAACTCGTCTTTCTTTACCTTTGTGCACAATAGGCCGTTCTTGTTTTAGCCTTGAGTATAGTTCTTACTTCTTAAGCTAGTGTAAAATAGGCCATTCTTGTTTTAGCTATACTCTGTTTTTTGTGCAGTTGCACTAATATAACGAAACCTATTCTGCTTCTATACCATATGAGAGCTGCGAGAAAATATGAAATTTGGTATAGAGATGACGCAAAATATAGTGATTTAGTTGACCGGTGGTTTTGTCTTTATGGTTAACAACTAAAATATCGAAGTAAGAAAAGAGAAAATGAAATTATTTGTATGTAACATTTGTAACTACTGAATTCTTATGAAACTTAATTCTCTTTTTAAAGTATAAAAGACCAACTGTGCTTCATAAGCTATTATATCTGACATCTTATAGAGTAACTCGTCTTTCTTAAACTTTGTGGACAATAGGCCATTCTTGTTTTAGCCTATATACAAAAGTTCTTACGAAACTTGTTGAAATGCATCTTTACTTAGTTAGCTATCTTCTGGGGTTTTTCACAAGGTCGAACAAATTCAAAATTGACTGAGTTTCTTCTAGTAATTCTGATATTCACCAAAAATCGTTACAAGAACTGAAATGGTTAAATCGACACTGGTCCCTCACTATAATCTCTTTCTCTCATAGATCTGAGATATTAGCTTAGCAACTGAATGACAATCTCCACGCACCCTTAAATTATCTATAACCCAAATCAGTCCACAATTAATCTTCATCATTGATCTGCACAACCTTGATATCAGTCCACAATTAACAAAGATTAAGAGATTGGTACTTCATTTCTTCTCCATCATTATATTGATCGGCACGACCTGTGACATCTCTGGTTCGTAACCATTCTATTTCAATCCCTCCATAATCGAATAAAGTAAAACAGCCAAATGGATTGAGATTACTGGAATCTGCCGACCTTAGATTCGATAGAGAATCCAGTGTACACGCCATTTGAAAGACAAATTAGGGTTTCTAAGTAAAGAGAACAAAGAGACGTGTGAGTCACGTAATCACGTTGAGAGTTGTTTGATTCATTTTTTATAGATTTTTTCATTGGTGAACCTTTTATTATGGTATAAAACTGAAAAGAAAACAAAAAATAAATTTTGAAATCAGTGTTTAAAATAATAATATAAAAAAAATTCTGATAGTTTCCCAAAGGAACAAAAAAATTCTTTTACCAATTTTTAAAAAATTGGTTAAATAATTTATTTTATAAAATTGCATGTTATTTTTTTGTATAAAGTGTTTAAGAAACTTTAGATATATATAATCTTGTTGTTTTTTTCGTAAAAAAAAGGTGAAAGTAAGTGAAGGAAAAAAACATTATTAAAAAACTAAATGATAATATATTTGAACGAGATTTAAGAAGAAAAAAGGATTTAATAAAAATTATCATTTCGGATTTTTTTTTTTTAATGATGCACACACTAAAAAAAAAAAAAAAAAAGAAGTATCTGAAAATCCGTAAAATCAGAGTATTTATTTACTCATTACGGATTCATTATAAATACTCAACATCTTTTTTCATAAGTCCAAATTAGTCTCGCTTTCCGTTCTAATTCGTTGCTGCTGAAATCACACAGCGATGGCTACAATCTCTGAAACTTCCGACGACGGTTCTAACGGTGGCGATCCAAACATGAAACCCGAAGAATCCCACAAGAACCCGCAAGAAGAAGAAGAAGAGAATCAAAACGAGAACCCGAAAGACGTAGATCAAGAAGACTATCAAGAAGAAGAAAAAGTAGAGAATCATCCTCCGATTCCTCGAGAAATCCCATCAGAACTAATCGAAAAAACCATCGCACCCATCCGGAGATGTCATTACCCGTCGCTATCTCTCCTCTCTAACGCCTTTCGTCAAGTAATCTCTTCAGAGGATCTCTTCCAAACTCGCTCGCGCATCGGTTTGACAGAACCGGTTCTTTATACCTTGATCACGTTCAAGAACCCAACTTTTGAAGAACCAAGATGGTTCATTCTCCATCGGAGCAACGTCTCTCTACAACTGACCAGACTCACTTCTCTTCCTCCCATGTTTCGTGGATGCACTACCGTCACAATCGGACACAAGATGTACGTTATGGGTGGATGCAGGTCTTCCTCAAATCGACCCGTAAAGACTGTGTTCGTCATCGATTGCAGATTCCATACGTGGCGCTATCTCCCAAATATGGAAAGGGCTCGTTGCTACGCAGCCTCCGGAGTGATTGACGGACAGATTTACGTTGTGGGAGGTTGCACGAAACGACATGATGATTGGATCGAAGTGTTCGATGTGACGACTGCGACTTGGGAAACTGCGCCTGGTTTAGTATCCTCCCTTGCTAGGTCGAGAGCAAAGTTTGATGTACATGTGGTTTTGGATAATATGATTTACATTTTGGATGGTGAACATTGTTTGGGTTACAATCCAAGACTACGTAGATGGGAGACTTGGGGATTTGAAAGGCTACAGTGGTATTTCTGGCACGCGTCTTGTGTGGTTGATGATTTGTTGTATGCCGTTGTTCCTAACTCGGTTCTTGGATCTCCTATTGTCGTGTATGATCCAAGGAAAATGGCTTGGAGACCTGTCTATGGTGTAGATTACTTGCCTAATCTCGTTTATAGTGAGTCTAGATTGGCAAATTTTGGTGGGAAGTTGGTGATTTTGGGAAGTTATCAAAGCCGGGATAGTTTTGATCGTTACGGGGAAGTTAATGTTTGGTGCGTAGAGGTTGCATTGGAAAAACGTGAAGATGGTAATATTTGGGGGAAGGTCCAATCACTCTCGCTTGTGAATAAATTCCGCAAGTCGCCTTTCCTTGAGCTTTCTCGAACTGTTACGGTTTGATGATTCGTTTGCAGTTGCAAGGTATGTTAATCTTTGATGAGTATGGAGTATTGATGATGATGATGATTATGATGTTTTCTTTAGCCTCAAGTCTTAGTTAGGGTTTCATTAACTTGCAGGTGAAGGATCTACTGTTTTAGGAGCTTGTTGATATGAAGCAAAAGTGGTGCAGAAGCTGTTTTAGCTACTTATCTTTTTATCTCACATTAAAGAGTACTCTTTAACAGGATTAGCCTTGTGTAGATTTCTTAAGCTGTGTATAAGTAGGCAGTACTTTTAAGCCTTTATACAAAAACTCTTAGGAAACTTGTGTAATGCATCAGTCAGTTAGTTCTTTTTACCATACGAGCGATATGAAACACTGGTTTAGAGATTAGCAAAACGAAGTGATTTAGTTAACCGGTGGATTTGACTTTTATGGGAAATTACAATGTCAAAGTGAGAAAATACAAAGTCATTGTTTGTACTTTGTATGTAAACATTTGTATCTGATCTTACCAAAATCTTAACATTAAAAGACCCACTGTGCATGCTTCAAGTATATGAGCAAAATGAGTGTTGAAAGTGAGTTGATGAGATTTTGGAACTCGTCGTCGTCTTGTGTGGTTGGAGATTTGTTGTATGCACTAGATCTTACGTGTACTCTTGGATATCCGATTGTGGTATATAATCCGAATGAATTGGTTTGGGGACCTGTGCTGGGTGGATATTCTTCTTATTTGCCTATTCTCAGTAACTATCGGTCTAAAATGGCGAATTTTGGTGGGAAGTTGATGATTTTCTGCAGCTATCGTGGGTGGTTTCACGATATTTGGTGCATAGTGATTGCGTTGGAAACACGTCAAGAAAATCAGATTTGGGGGGTGTTTGAATCAATCTCGCTTGTGTTTAGGGACGTGATGACAATGCCTTCCATTGAGCTTTGTCGAACTGTTATGGTTTGATGATACGCTTGCAGGTATGTTTCTTTGATGAGTTTGGACTATTGATGTGAATTATGATGTTTCAGACATTTGCTTTAGCCTCAAGTCTTAGTTAGCCTTTCATGAACTTGCAGGTGAAGGATCTTTTTATTACATCTACTGTTTTAGCAGCTTGTTGATATGAAGCAAAAGTAGTGCAGAAGCTGTTATATCTGACACCTTATTGAGTACTTCGTTCTTCTTAACCTTTGTCCACAATGTGATTACTCTGAGATAATTAGCCCTGTGTAGAGTTGGCCACTCTTTTAGCCTTCTATACAAAAATTCTTATGAGACTTGTTGAAACGCATCTTTAGTCTCTTGGGTCCCAACTTCTTCCTGTTTACTTTTAGATATATAACTTTTGTGTAAATAGCAGCTGAGTTTACAATAATGAAAATCTGCTTCTACTATATGAGCAATATGAAAGATCTTGGTTTAGATATGAAGCAAAACAGAGTGATTTAGTTAACCGGTGGTTTAGACTTTTGACTCTATAGGTAAACTATAATATCAAAGTGAAAACAAATAACTATATGGGTTTCTCTCTATCATAAAACTGAGGTATTACTCTATTAGCTTGGTAACTAATGAATGACAATCTCCACACACCCTTAGATTCTTGATAACCCGAATCACCTTTGGAGTTTCTGTTGATCAGTCCATAAGATTAAGAGACTGTGCCTTCATTTCTGCTTCATCGAGGATCTGCAGAACTTGTAACCATTCTATTTCGATCTCTCCATATAATCGAATAAAGTAAAACAGAGAAAGAAATTGAGATTACCGGAATCTGCGGACTTCAGAATCGATTTATATATGTCGCCAACTCAAGAAAATGGCTCTCTCAGTATCCTTTTCATCAGTGTCCCAGTCAAGACGACGAACAAAGCACTTGAATTCAACATTTGAAAGACAAACGAGGGTTTCTAAGTAGAGAGAACAGAGAGACTTGTGAGTCAAGTAATCACGTTGATAGACATTTGAATCAATTTTTAAAGATATTTTTCATTGGTGAATTGTTAATTAGGTTAAGGTGCTTAAAAGAAAATTAATAATTACAAACTACTGTTTAAAAAAAAAAAATTCTACTATAGTTTTCCAAGAAAAAATTACATGCAAATTTCAAAGTGGATTTCTTTTTATAATCAAAGAGAATTTTTCTTACCAATTGTTTTTTTGGAAGAAATTTTATATATAATATTTCCGATGATATTGAAAATATGATTAAGTGATGAAAAACACATTAAATGATAATGATTTCATACATTAATGTATTAGAAAGAGATTTAAGAAGAAGAAAATAATGATTTATTACACATTATCATTTTTATTTTTATTTCTGAGTACCATATTTTTTCAAAAACGAGTTTCTGAAATTCCGTGAAATAAGAAAGTATTTATTTACTCATTATAAATACACAACGTACCCTTACGTAACAGCTTCTTTCAAAAATCAAATCTACTCTCGCGGCGATGGCTTCAATCTCTGAAACTTCCGACGACAGTTCTAACGGCGGCGATCCAAACCAGAAACCCGAATCACCCGACAAGAACCCACAAGAAGAAGAAGAAGAAGAGAATCAAAACGAGAATCCGAAAGAAGAAGATCAAGAAGACGATCAAGTAGAGAATCTTCCTCAGATTCCTCGACAAATCCCACTAGAACTAATCGAAAACACCATCGCACTCATCCGGAAATGTCATTACCCGTCGCTATCTCTCCTCTCTAACGCCTTTCGTCAAGTAACCTCTTCAGAGGATCTCTTCCAAACTCGCTCTCGCATCGGTTTGACCGAACCGGTTCTTTATACCTTGATCACGTTCAAGTACCCAAATTTTGAAGAACCAAGATGGTTCATTCTCCATCGGAGCAACAACTCCTTAAAATTGAACAGAGTTACTTCTCTTCCTCCCATGTTTCTTGGATGCACCGCCGTCACAATGGGCCACAAGATTTACGTAATGGGTGGTTATAACCTCCGTTATAATCGAGCCGTAGGGACTATGCTTCTTATAGATTGCAGATTCAATACGTCTCGTCAGCTCCAGCGTATGGAGAGGGATCGTTGCTACGCAGCCGCTGGAGTGATCGACGGAAGGATTTACGTAGTGGGAGGACGCCAGAGACGAATTAATGATTGGGTCGAAGTGTTCGATGTAGAGACTGAGAGATGGGAACTTGTGCCTGGTCCATTCTCTCCCCTTGCTAGTTCTAGTGGAGAGTTTTTTACACATGTGGTTTTGGATAATAAGATTTACATTATAGATGGTGATTTTTGTTTTGCGTACGATCCAAGACAACGTACATGGCAGACTTGGGGACCTGAAAGTGAACAGAGGAGGTTTTGGCACGCGTCGTCTTGTGTGGTTGATGATTTGTTGTATGCCACTGTTCCTCGGGAGATTGTTGGAGTTCCAATTGTCGTGTATGATCCAAGGGAAGTGGCTTGGAGACATGTCAAGGGTTTAGAGTTTTGGCCTAATCTCGTTTATATCGAGTCTAGAATGGCGAATTTTGGTGGGAAGTTGGTGATTTTGGGATGTTATCAAAGCCGGGAGAGTTTTGATTATTACAGGGAAATAGATGTTTGGTGCGTAGAGGTTGCATTGGAAAAACGTGAAGATGGTGATATTTGGGGGAAGGTCCAATCACTCTCGCTTGTGAACACATTCCGAAAGTCGCCTTTCTTTGAGCTTTCTCGAACTGTTACGGTTTGATGACTCGTTTGCAGTTGCAAGGTATATTAATCTTTGATGAGTATGGACTATTGATGACGAATTATGATGTTTCACACGTTTTCTTGAGCCTCAAGTTTTATTTAGGTTTTCATAAACTTGCAGGTGAAGGATCTTTTATGACATCTATACTATTTGAGCAGCTAGTTGGTATCAGAGAAAAGTAACTCAGAAGCTGTTACATCTTACACCTTGAAGCGTAACTAGTCCGATGCTTCTTAACTTTTGTGCACAATATGATGTGAATCTCTTACAGAATTAGCGTTGAGTAGATTTCTAGCCTTGTCTAGTGTTGGCCACTCTTTTAGCCTTTTATACAAAAATTCTTATGAGAATTGTTGAAATGCATCGTTAGTCTTTTGGGTGTCAACTTATTCCTGTTTGCTTTTAGATATATAACTTTTGTGTAAGTAAGCAGATTAGTTTAAATTACACTAATGAAACCTAATCTGCCTCTACTATCTGAGCAAATATGAAATCTTGGTTTAGATATGAAGCAAAACAGAGTGATTTAGTTAACCGATGGTTTTGGTTTTATAGGTAACTACAATGTGAAAGTGTGGAATTACAAAGTCCTGATGAAAGCTGAAGTTATCTATATAGAATATAGAAAAAGAGAAGATTATATTGTTTGTATGAAACTCTGTTTTCATTTTTTAAAAGACTCACTGTGCTTCAAGCATATGAGCAATATAAAAGCAAGACAATCCGGTTCAGATCACTTCATGGATGCACTACCGTCACAACCGGACATGGATGATGATGATATTATGATGTTTTCTTTAGCCTCAAGTCCTAGTTAGGCTTTCATTAACTTGCAGGTGAAGGATCTACAAGGCACATGAAAATATATAGGCGAAGAAAACAAACATGTTTAAGAGGATCTCCTCCGTTGCCTTGCGCTCTAAGGAAGCAAAGCACACACAAGAAACCTATACACTCTCTGCTATACTTTTGTGTATGAAACATAAACTTTATTATACAACAAAAAGACATAAAGATCCTATCTACACAAAATCTTATCATTCATTACACCTTTTTGGTAGCTGCAGCTATATTTGGTGTTTGATTTTATAAACCAAAATGACTTGGTTCTTCGTTGACTTTCCGTAAACGCGATCGAACTGGAGAACAAGGGAAAGAGAATCAGATTGTGTTCTTCGTAAAAGTTAGAACCAAAAGCTTATAAGAGACCACTTGAATATCAAAAGAAAACGATTTGATTTGATCTAAGGAAATTATCTCAAGCTTAGTCTGAGCTTACCATTTCATCAATTGATTCCACCGGTTTCATTGTTTTTAAGTTCTACAGCCAATGGATTGATGGACTGTCTATGGTCTTCAGCAGAATTAGACTCATCATTGAATGTTACTTCAAAGCCCTGATAGTTTTATGTTCAATGTTAAGCACAAGAATAACTATACACTTTTAGTTAAGTAGATACAGAGCATTGTAAGTTTGAAAACAGATAACTACTCACCTCTTGATTCTCCTGAAATGTTCCTGTGGCATCCCAACAAACCGTTTCTATTGTAGTTTCCTCAGTTGTCTCAATACGTTCCTGCAAAAGAAAAAATCCACACGTCAAACAAAGTACATGTATGTGCTTAGAAATTGTATTCTGCTTTAGGAAATTTGGAAATTACATCTAATTGATAATGAGATGATTCAGCAGGTGGAACCACATTTTGCAGCTGACCAACTGATGCATGATCCAGATCCTCAGAATGAGTCTGGTCTAGATGTAACATGTCTGGTAACACTGATCTTGGAGAAGTAACAGATTCTTCAGAGTTTCCATGATGATTTACATCAGAAACTTCAGCTTCATCGACTTGTTGCATTTCTTCTCCATCATTTCTCTCATAAGGTTCTTCAGATTCTTGATCAGTCCTCTCGGATGGTTCATGTTCGTCGACAGAGTCATAACTTATCTTTATCTCATCAGCTGAGTTCTTGGGAAGTTCCTTCAACTCCTGACAAAAAGTTGCAAAGATTATGTTCAATGTCTTAACATTTATACCATTTTCATGAGACCAGAACAAAAAAAATGAACTAACCTCATCAGATTGAGGAACCATGGACTCCAATTTTCTTGCTTCTTCATTTAGATCTTGATCATCTTTCCCCACAAGTAAGACTTCAGATTCCCCACCATTAAAACCCATTTCTTTTCCGATCTCCGATTCATAAACAAACAGAGATCTCTCATAATCAGAGTCATTCCCATCAACTGAAGTGGGAGGTGATCCAAGTTCAGAAACCTCAACTTGAAGATCAGAGTCAGCAGAATGTGTCACCATATGATATTTTCTTGTGCTGTAACCAAAATGCTCCATATATCTTTGCCTCGCGGTTGCTAGTGAACTCGAACCACTGCCTCTAGGCACTAAACCCGCAACAGAGTTTCCAAGACGATCATTTCGTTTGCAGAAAGTTCCGGAAGCATCTGATTGGTCCGAGGCATTGAAATCTTTGTCTCTTTCTCGCGGAGAAAGCGATGCGTTCGAGTCACTATCATCGTTTCTGATGGAATCCGTCTCTATCCGTACCTCTCCTGCCTCCATATCATTTCCTTTTCCTCTTTCTTTCATTAGAGGTGCTTGATCACTGCTACCTAAATCAACAAGAAAAGTCACTAAGAAATATAGAAACCCTAATCATGATCTTGATTAGGTCACTAACAAAACTGTAAAATGTCATACCTTGTAGTGGCTTAGGCCTACCATCAACTGTATTTCTCCACAAAGACGTTAATTTAGAATCTTTTTGAGATTCTGATGGAAAAATCCTGTGATGGAAGCTCTCATGGCGGCAAAAGAAGATATCTTTCGGGTTAGTCTCAGCAAACTCTTGCTGAAAACTATCTCCTGTCAGGTTCGGTTTCTCTTCCAGCGGATCGTAAGGAAGGTCAAATGGGTTTCTTCTTGGTAATAAAACAGAAGGTGCAGAGCTTGGCATGATAAGTCCATCGATTTCGTAGTTTCCTTTATCGAAACCTTAAAAGTTGTTTCGACCAATACAAATCCGAGGAACTTCCATATCCATCAAGCTTCCTTCAGCTGCAAGTAAGAAAAATCTCCTTGATCTTCTTCTAGAAATCAAATTCTCTAACCTCTTGTTCCGTTCAATCTCAGATATCCCAAGATCCATCAAATTCTTCTGATCATCCTCTGTCCACGGTACTACGACCTTGCTTATATCTTCACGCCTTTCTTCTTCTTCTTCCCTTTCTTCTTCTTCTGATGATGATGATGAACATTCAACTTCACTTTCATCACCATCAACACTTATTAACCTCTCCAATGGATCTAACTCAACAACAGAGTTAAAGGAGGTTTCTTCTGCAACAAGCAACGTCCTCTCTCTCTTGAATTTCTCCATATCTGAACTAACCGTCTCCGGTAATACTTCCCCATAAAGAGTTGTCAGAATAACCTTACCTCTCTCATCCTCACTAGCTTGAGAAGAATCCCAATCTTTCCCAACCTCTTCAACTTTCCTTCTGGCATTTCGTCGAACACTTTGTTGGTGCTTTAACTTACCCTTCTCTGTTCTTCCCACAAACCCCTCTTGAGAAACCGAAGATAACCCACGATCCATTCTCTTGTCCTCATCACCGATCTTCGTACTCAGATCATGATTCCGTATATAAAACGAACCAAAAGCTATCAACGGAGAAGAACAGAGCAAGAAATAGAATACCCAAGGAAGAAAAGTATACAAGACGATCATAAACATAGAAACACCAGAAACAATAGGGTATCTTCTAACGTATCTGAAAATTGTATTCGTTGAGAATCTAAGAATTTTCCAAACGATAAAGCAAACATCTTTAGCATCAATTTTTCCCATTTTCTTCTTCTTCTAGTGAATCAAACAAACCTGAAAACAGAGAATCATTATAAGACTTCGAAAACACGAAATGATCAAAAGTATCAAAGGAAAAATTCAAAATTGATGAATAAGAGAGGTCAAGCTTTACCTTTGAAACGATAACCAGTCAAAATACTTATTGGAGGGGTTTTATTAATTGCAGATTTAGAAAATTTGCTCTGTTTTCTTAAATACATGTCGGTGTGGTAGAGAGGGGATGGTTTTATGTACGGATCGGATCGTGCGGGGAAGACAAAATTAAAAAAACGAGCGAGTTAGTTGCTTACATGTTGTATTAAACTTTTGAATTTTCTTGATCATGATATTTATTTTAAATTGCAGAATCATCCCTTTAGTTTCTCATATTTTGTATTTTTTCTCAGATTTTTTAATTTTGGGCTTTTCAAATGTAAGCCCAACGATAAGACCATGACAATTTCTATACGAAACATTAATGCGTTGATATAAATTCTTTGGATATAGATTACGATATACAATTAGTTTATTTAAATATCCTATACTAATATTTGGGAAGTACATCCTAAAGATCATAACTTGATTTTGTAAGAAATTACAATATATGCCATTAGAGAATTCTAATCATAAAATTTTATTCCATGTCACTAATATATATTAACGGGTCAACGGGTTTAAAGATAGTATTAAAAGATTTTGTTCATATAATTCATATAAATATAATTCATATAATTCATATATTTTTCGATAATAACTATATTACACAGTTAATATAATTCGAAATTGTTATATACTAATCAATTCGAAAATGTAACACAATTAGTAAAAATGTTGTATACTAATATATAATTCGAAAATGTGACACAAAAATGTTATTGAAAATGTTAATGAAAATGATATATCATTGAAAACATTTTATATCAATTGACTTTATAAAAAATGCTATTTTGAATTATAATACTCATATAGTTCGAAAATGTTATTGAAAATGTTATATACTAATCAATTATCCTATACTATTATTTGGGAAGTACATCTTATAAGTCGTAACGTTGATTTTGTAAGAAATTACAATATATGCCATTAGAGATCTCTAATCATAATCATTTTAATTCTATGTCACTAATATTCACCAATTCATTAAAAACGGGTCAATGGGTCAAACGGATTTAAAGATATTATTGAGATTACCTAATATATAGGAGGTCAATCACGAATATAACAAACATGAATTTTGTTTAGATACAAATAATTTTTAATCATACAACGAAATTTAGTTTAGATTTTAAAATATTTCCTTGACTAAACTATACTAATTAATTATGATTAATATATATGGAAGAAAAAACGAAATTATATTTATGTAAAATAATTAAATTTGATAATATATTAATAGATATTTCCAAAATCCATAAATCGGGATTGTCTCAAAAATTTTGTCTATGTGTATTTCGCAGATTGGCAAAGATAAATACATATAGAAATGATATTTTTAATTTAATAAATCAGAAATAAATATAGCATCCTAAATCTTAGTACTTGCCATAACAATTGTATATTTATTCGAATAGATTCAAAACGAAAATTCAAATCCCCTGTATTAAGCAACTACAACAAACACCAATAAAAAAGTCAACAAAATATTCGAATTTTCCTAAAATATAGTTATAATCTAAAATCTTTCAAAAATTGTTAACCACGTACGTAGAGATTTTGTAGTTAAGGAAACAAAAATTTATTTTGAACATAATTTTTTTTGAACATAATTTTCAAAACAGTTAATACAATCTTCAAAACGGATCTCATATATATTCAATTTGCATTAAATCTTAAATTTAAAAAAGATATGATCATATCAAACCTAAATTGTGATAATGATTAGCCGACTCTCTTCTTAGCTTATAAATAGATAATATATGATCCGGCTAAATCATTCACAAATCACAAAATTTATTCTAGCAGCCATTTTTGAAATCTTTCACGCTTTTTTTTTTCTAATGTTCTTTATCTTAGAAATTATTTTTGACAATAGTCTACCTTGTGATTGTAGGATTTCAAAATTCAGAATGGAGTGAAGAAAGAATATGTCGAACACTAACAGAGGTTTGTGATAAAAGCAAATTTGAAAATCAAGAAAAATTATGTTTCTGATTTACAAGTGTTTTTTTATTACAGATTGAAGAGGCATCGACATCTGCTATCAAAAAATTAGTTGGGAAGAATTTTTCAATCATTTTTTTTTCTTGAAAAGGATAAAATCTGCAGTGGGCATCAGTTGCTTAAGCAAGAGTTGAATATTTTTGTTGTATATACTTTATCCTTAAACGTGAATATTTTGTAGTATACTTTTTTTGTAATAAATCAGTTTACTTTTTTAAATTCAGAAAATCATACTCTAATTATGTTAATAAATCATATTACTTTTTAAAAAATTCAGAAAAACATCTCATTAAAATTGTTGACAATTTGATTTCACTTACCTTATAGATGTGAAGATTTTCAAAACCGGCTGGTGCATCCGATTCAAGACTTATTCATTCTAGAAGTCATATACTGCTAAATTAGGAGAGCATGCAAATGATCTGAGAAGATGAACAGTGAGTTTTTTTTACTATCATACTTTTAAACAAATAATGAGATTTTTTTTTTTTTGAGAGATCGAGTTTATAACTAGCAAATTCTTATTCAATATTTAATCTCATTATATAATCTAATTATTTACATCCTATACTATTATTTGGGAAATACATCCTATAAATCGTAACGTTGATTTTTTAAGAAATTATAATATTTGCCATTATAGATCTCTAATCATAATCATTTTAATTCCATGTCACTAATAATAACCAATTCATTAAAAAACGGGTCAATGGGTCAAACGGTTAAAGTATTTATGATATTTAAATTCTATAAAAAGTATAATATTAATAATATTTGAACTATATAAAACTTATATATATATATATATATATATATATTATGGAAACCATTTGAAATCAAACTTTTAAATTGACTCAAATTATATGTATTTTAAATAAAAGTATTATTAAAAAGAAAAATAACAAAATGATGTTTAATTTCACAGAACAGGGTTATATGGTGGGACGGGTTTGTGTCAATATTAATACGGGACGGTATATATATGACGGGTGAAATCCTAAAATTAATAATCAAAATAATCTTAAATACTTAACAAAATAAATAATATTAAAAATACAAATAAAAATTTAATTTTTAAGTTAAATAAATCAACCCGCGGGATACCGCAAGGTAAAATCTGGTGATACTGAGCCAAATACAGTTAGAACTGAGTAAACAAATCCCAATAGAGCCCACATAAAAACTTCAACACAATACAAATATTTTTTTTCGTTCTCAATGACACAATTCAATTATGAATACCTAATTGAACCAAATAAATTGTTAATCTCATATAAACAAAAATAGAATTCTAATGCAGCTAAATATATTTTATATACAATACAATATTCTCTCTTTCTTTATTACCAAGTCATGTTTTTCAACCAAATTAGATTAAAACAACATTTAATTCCTATAATAAAATAGTCCAATATGATATGAAATATAAATTTAAAAATTATTATCTATATTATTATTTAGTTCTACAAACAAAATATACAACCATCGTCAAATGAAATATACAACATGATATCCAAATAGTAATAAAAATAAAACATTATGATATATTCCCTTTGTTATTATACTATTATATTATATTATTTTTTAATTCTTCAAACAAAATATACAATTTGATTTATACAAAATATTAAATCCCGTGCTATACAGCACGGGTCATGATCTAGTATCCAAATATAAATGCGTCAATGGTTGTTGTTACTTGTAAGATTATCTTTCTATTTAAGAGGAAAAATTCTCTTCGTAGATAATTTTTTTAATCATTTTCCGATTTTTCTAATTTTTCTAGATATGATTTGATTGAACAATTAATTCGTGGTTCTTTGAATGAGAATATCGACTGTATTTGATTTCAGTAAAATGATAATAATTGTCATTTACGTCCCCAATAAAATTGAAATATCATATCTCAATACATGGTCAGATGGTCTCAACAAAATATTCGTATGCATTATTTATCAAAATATGTGGACAAAACAAAATATCAATGTCCCTTTTATGGTTTTGGATCTTTTCGGGTAGGAGGGTTGAGACACATTCTGGTATTTTAAAAATTCGGTTCGGGTTCGGGTTCGGTTAGGGTATTTTAGTAAAAAAAAAACAAAATACCTGAAAATAACAAAAATACCCAAAATATTTTCGGGTTCGGGTTTTTTACTCATATATACCCAAATCTAATTGAAATATCCGATTACTCAAAAATACATTGGTTACTATTTACCCAAATATAATAAAATATATCTAAAAATACTAAAATTACCCAAAAGAAAACTACAACATTGGTTACTTTTTACCCAAATATATCCAAATATATCCGAATTACTAAAAAATATCTAATATTTTCATATTTATTATTGTTTTTAGGTATTCGGGGTATTATAAATATAAATATAACTAATATTTTTAGGTGTATATTTGTATTCGGGTATCCACGGGTATTAGATTCGGTTCGGGTTTTTTTGGGTAGGAAGGTCTAGGACCCATTCGGATATTTTTAAAAATCGGTTTCGGTTCGGTTCGGATATTTTATCGGGTTTTTCGGTTACGGTATTCGGTTCCGGATATTTTGTCCAGGCCCACCATCTATTACATAGTAAGAGTCCAATATACATTTAATTTTTTTTTAATCAATTATCATTGTCGGAAATTTGTTTTGGTGGGCATCCTAGAAATGGAAACTATTCATGGACTAAATCATATGAGTGCAGCTCACATTTTTTGTAAAAAAATAATAATTATTTCTTAAATATTGTTCTAATAAGCTGATGATAATATAATCAGAAGCTTCATATTTCAAGTCATACTGTCATTTTTTTTTCCTATAAGAAAACAAAACCAGAAAATTACAATAATTAACTAGAAAACCGAAGGATGTATAATTTCAATGAAAGGTAATTAACATTTTATTGGTTTACTCGTGAAACGCCGTTCTCCTCCTCACGTACCTTATCTTAGAATCCTGATCAACGGACGTCAAATTTTCGACAAAATATCTGAGAAAGAGGACACGTCAGCAAGCCTTTCGCTTTTGGCTGCATTGGCCGTGACAATTATCACAGACGACTCAGGAAGTTCGTTCCTTTTTTAAAGGACCCTAAAACCATTTCTCTTTCTTCTATCACACACTCTCTGATTGACTCACTGTGAGCGATTCAGTTCACTTCTCGACCAGATCAGATTCACAGCTTCCTCTTCCAGGTTTGATTCCTTCTTCTCCACGATTCCTCTGTTGACTTCACGAATGTGCATGGAATTTGGTTGTTTTTTCCTTAGATTGTGCGTTTAGATGCAATAATCGGCTCTTTGTTGTTCGTCAATTTCTATGTTTTTGTTAATCCATGGATCGTATCGGAAACAGTGATTGATTCATATCGTCGTTTGTTTCCAGCTATGGCTGCTTCAGTACACAGTACCTTGATGTCCGTTGTATGCAACAACAAATCTCACTCTGCTTGGCCTAAACTTCCAAACTCGTCGTTATTACCTGGATTCGATGTTGTTGTTCAAGCTGCTGCTACTCGATTCAAGAAGGAAACAACAACCACACGAGCCACTTTGACCTTTGATCCACCAACCACTAATTCTGAGAGAGCTAAGCAGAGAAAACACACCATTGATCCTTCTTCTCCTGATTTTCAACCAATCCCATCTTTTGAAGAATGTTTTCCTAAGAGCACTAAAGAACACAAGTAATTTCCTCACTCAATTCATATTTTTTCATATTGGAAGAGTAGAGAAATCATTGGTTTTGGTTATTTTCAGGGAAGTTGTTCATGAAGAATCTGGTCATGTTCTTAAAGTTCCTTTTCGTCGGGTTCATTTGTCTGGTGGTGAGCCAGCTTTTGATAATTATGACACTAGTGGTCCTCAGAATGTTAATGCACACATTGGTATGTGATTCCACCTTGTGTTTTGCCCATTTATTTACTTTCTATGTGACTGTCAATAACAAATGAACTTTTCCAAACAGGGCTTGCTAAGCTAAGGAAGGAGTGGATTGATCGCCGAGAGAAGCTAGGAACACCGAGATACACTCAAATGTACTACGCTAAACAAGGGATCATAACTGAGGAAATGCTCTACTGTGCTACTAGGGAGAAACTCGACCCTGAGTTTGTAAGATCAGAAGTTGCACGAGGGCGGGCGATTATCCCTTCCAACAAGAAGCATTTGGAGCTTGAACCGATGATTGTTGGTAGAAAGTTCTTGGTTAAGGTCAATGCGAATATCGGAAACTCTGCTGTTGCAAGCTCTATTGAAGAGGAAGTCTACAAGGTTCAGTGGGCAACCATGTGGGGAGCTGATACAATCATGGATCTCTCAACTGGTCGTCACATCCACGAGACACGCGAGTGGATCCTAAGGAATTCTGCTGTGCCTGTTGGTACGGTGCCTATTTATCAAGCACTTGAGAAAGTGGATGGAATTGCTGAGAATCTTAGCTGGGAAGTCTTCAGAGAGACTCTGATTGAACAAGCTGAGCAAGGTGTAGACTATTTCACAATCCATGCTGGAGTTTTGCTGCGTTACATTCCCTTAACAGCCAAGCGTATGACCGGGATCGTTTCACGTGGAGGATCCATTCATGCTAAATGGTGCTTAGCTTACCACAAGGAAAACTTTGCTTACGAGCACTGGGATGATATTCTAGACATCTGTAACCAGTATGATGTGGCTCTTTCCATTGGAGATGGTCTGAGACCTGGCTCGATTTATGATGCTAACGACACTGCTCAGTTTGCGGAGCTCCTTACTCAAGGTGAACTAACTCGCCGAGCATGGGAGAAAGATGTGCAGGTATATACTACAACTACTTATCTAATTCACTTATATTCATCCAGTTTGCATACATATTCTCAGTACTGGTTGAATTGTTTTCAGGTGATGAATGAAGGGCCAGGACATGTCCCAATGCACAAGATTCCAGAGAATATGCAGAAGCAGTTGGAATGGTGTAACGAGGCACCATTCTACACTCTTGGGCCTTTGACTACTGATATTGCCCCTGGATATGATCACATTACCTCTGCCATTGGAGCTGCCAATATTGGAGCTTTAGGCACAGCTCTTCTTTGCTATGTAACACCGAAAGAACACCTAGGGCTACCAAACAGGGACGACGTGAAGGCTGGGGTTATAGCATACAAGATCGCCGCTCATGCAGCTGATCTAGCCAAACAGCATCCACATGCCCAGGCATGGGACGATGCGCTGAGCAAAGCGCGATTTGAGTTTAGATGGATGGACCAGTTTGCTCTGTCTTTGGACCCCATGACTGCTATGTCTTTCCATGATGAAACTCTTCCAGCTGATGGAGCCAAGGTTGCACACTTTTGCTCCATGTGTGGACCAAAATTCTGCTCTATGAAGATAACAGAAGACATCCGAAAGTATGCAGAGGAGAATGGTTATGGCAGTGCTGAAGAAGCCATCAGACAAGGAATGGATGCTATGAGTGAAGAGTTCAACATTGCCAAGAAAACCATTAGCGGAGAACAGCACGGTGAAGTAGGCGGAGAAATCTACTTGCCAGAGAGCTATGTCAAGGCTGCTCAGAAATAAAAGGTCAGTATGCTTAGACTGTTAGACGTTGCTTGCTCAACAAACATGTTAGTTACTGCTTGCTAGTATAAAAACATTCAGGTTTATAATATTTTCTCTGCAACATATGGTCAAATATTAATGAGTCCTTCCTTACTGTGATCTTTGTTTTTTTTATCGTGTTTCTTTTTCTTCTGCTGCCTCAGGGAAAGGGTTTTAAACAAGACCTTGCTTACCTAAGTCTTGGTGCCTGTTGGACTATACCTGGATAAAGGCACAAACTGTCGGTAAGCTTAGTAGTCTCTATGTCATGTTAATTTTAGAACTATCTATGTTTCTGTCTGTTCCTTTGAGTCAAAGTCAGCAATAAAGACAATCTAAGTTGATGTTTTCAATACTTTATGTGTGATTTGGTTGGTGAATTGACATGCAAAAGCACCAGGGGTGCTTGAACCAGGCTAGCCCGCTAAAAGGCGGGCTATCCGGGACCAGGCTGAGAAAGTCCCTTTGAACCTGAACAGGGTAATGCCTGCGCAGGGAGTGTGCATTTTTTTTTCTGTTCTGTAGCTTTCTAAAGGAGAGGAGCTACTGTTGCCGCTCTCTCGAGTCTCGGTCCACGGTTTTCGACAGTTAGTTTCTTATGAGATAAGATTCAGCTTAATTGACTTAACAGCCATAAAAGAAGTCTTAAACTGATGCACTAAGTCACTAACAGTAAAGATTAATTCAATCAAAATTTCATTCAGATTGATAAAAAACCTTTTTGCATTTTGAGGCATATAGCTAAAAATCAATCTTACCAAATCGCCATGACAAAGAAATTTAGGATGATTAATTGTTCACTTTGAGCAACATACTGGACAAAGAAATGCAACTTTGTCATTTTATTACATACCGCAGAGGCGCAGAGTAGTGGAATGACATCAACCAGACCAAGCAGATATAGGGAAAGTGAAGCTCAATCAGCTACACTCATGAAAATGATCCATTGTGGTTCTCATTGTTCAGCTTTATAAACAAAAATGCGCGAGTCAACACATAAAAGAAAAGATTATGTTATATTGCAGTAGACCATAAGTATAACGACAGTACCAAATGCAAACGAAAGCTTTTCGAGCCGGAAGGATCAAAAGGTTACAAATTCTGTACTCATTTTCCTGCTATATGAGATCACACAATTGTCAAGAACCTGAAACTCTGAAATACCAATACTTAGACACGTTACATTGTGTCTTAAATGGTTTGAAGGTTTCTCATTTGACCAGCTCCTGTATTTGACATCAAATTGTTTCATATGGTTAATGTTCCTGCTAAAATGAACCATGAGAGATGTGAACTATTTCCATATCATGTGTCTGTAATGTTGGTGGCTTGTGACTTGTGAGCTTCTTCTTGCACCTCATGTAAAGGCAGTGAGAGAGAGAGACGGCACACTGTTTCCTTTGGAAATCATGAACGTTGTGATGTTTTATCGTAGGCTTTATGACTGGTAAATAAAAACAACATGTGTGTTATGTTCAAAATATCAAAACGGCACGTAGTTTAATACTCATCCAACACCGTCGTCTTCTTCATCTGAAAATTAAGAAAAAAAATCTCGCCGTGTCGGTTGCTCGAATAATCGAATCCAAGCCCTTGCTTAGTTTCTCTCAATCTAAACCCTAATTTTCTTCACCGTAATTCTCCCGAACATGGCTAAGATCTATCACGAACGACAACGATTACAATTTTGCCTCTTGCACTCCCTCAACAATCTATTTCAGGTGATTGATTCAATTTCTGTTTCAATTCCAAAATTTCACCGATTAAGATTTTTGATATTGCTCTCGTTTTATTTAGGACAAAGACGCATTCACTAGAGAAAGCTTGAACTCAATCGCAGAGAAGCTCGTGACCGATGATCCAAACAAAGAAACATGGACACCTCTCTCATTCCTCCTCAAGCCTCACCACAATACACTCACTGGTAACTACGACGTAAACGTGATGATTAAAGCTCTTGAAGGAAAAGGCAAGAGTGTTGTTTGGCATGATAAGCGTAGTGGAGCTTCTTTAATTGATCTTGATGATGCAGATACTTTAATGGGTATTGTATTGAATGTTCCTGTTAAGAGATATGGTGGACTTTGGAGAAGTAGGCATTGGGTTGTGGTTAGAAAAATCAATGGTGTTTGGTATAATTTGGATAGTGATCTCGTTGTGCCGCAGCTGTTTAGAGATGATGATGAAGTTAGAGGGTTCTTGGATCAAAATCTGAGTTTAGGTGGAGAGGTTTTGCTTGTGAATAATGCTTAAAGATCAACAATGTGAGTTTCAATTTTCTTACTTCTCTCTGTATGTTATCGAATACTTATCAAGTGTGAAAATGTATCTAGTAAATGTCTTGTAGTTTATATTCCAACATTGTTGATCACGTTAGAGAAAATTTCAGTGAATTTGCTCCACTTATGAGTTTTGGAACTAATGATCTTCATGTCTCAAAATACAAAATCTTTTCTTTGGTGTCTATGAGTAGACTGATATGCTAAATGTTTTCACTTTCCACTCTAAGACTTGGTTGGACTAGTTTTGTATTCCTTATCGTGCATTTGGAGTTTTAAAACATGCCTATATATGTCAATCACCTTACATTAGCATCTCTAACCACCGATTAATCAATCACCATTGAGTATTGGTCTTATCTCAATGGAATGTTTTCACATATAACTAATCACTCTCCAGAGTTTGTTATAGTTAGCTTGGTTATTATTTCCTTGCTGATATTCTTGTGCCCACCATTGACTTCGTTCTTATTTCTTCTCTTTTTTTTCTCTTTTTTATTTTGGTAGCCTCAAGTCTCAAGTAAGGTATCTGCATTATAAAGGTTAGTTTATCTTGGCCTCTCCACTAGTCAAAAGAATTTGTGCACAATTCGTTTGTGCACACACCTGAGTGATCATCAAATAGGAACAATACCTAAAGGTTGCTTCAAAGAAAGAACCTTTTTCGCTTAAACAAGTGGTTTAATTACCTCTGTGGACCTTCTTATACTTACTTTCCCTAATGGAAATGTAGAAAAACTAAACGAAGTCTTTTTCTTTTAGCTTTGGCTAGCTTTGCTTTCCAAATTTCGGCGTTTAAGTGTCTGATATCTTTAGATCTGTTAGTTATTACAATCCTTTTGACATAAAGTATCTAAAGTAAGTATGAAATTGAGCCTACCTGCTATTTTTTTATTTGTATATGTTTTGAATGTCTACAGTAATCATTGTTTTAAGTGTTAACATGTCATTATTGATACATTATTAATAATCATGGTTTCTCTGGTCTCTACCTGAACTCTTATAGGCCACTGTGTCAGCATCAATACCTTTCTATATATAATCCCTTACTCTCTTCAAGTTTGTTCTCACAAACTGCTATCACTCTCTCTTGATATGTCAGCTACAGGGACAAAACGGTTCAATCCAAACACTAGACCAGTAACTCCTGGTAAGCAATCCTCAGTCAATGGACCATATGGTAGGAATCCGGGATGCAAAACAAGCTGTGGTTTGAGGCTACCGAGGAAAACGGAATGCACAGCAGCAAGACTGATAAAACATCTCAGCTGTAAATTCGTTTTGGGCTTACGTCTGGTGGTGATGAGGAAGAAGAAGAAGAAGAGTTCTCCACCATCGAAGAAGGCTTCTTCTTCTGGTATATCTCAGCCTTCGGTCATCTCTGTCATTAATGATAATAATCACAGATCAGACGCAATAGAAGACTGCATACAATTCATAAACTCCTCTTCCTCTTTCACAAGATCAAGTTCTGCCGGTGTGCGTAAATCTTAAGTTTTAGTTATGCCTTCCAAAACTCTTTCTTGGTCACTTGTTTGCTACGCAATAGCATATTAGAGAATTGCGTGTAATATCTATTGTGATGATATAAATATATGTAGAGCTGAATAGAGATTTTGAGTAATCTTGAGAAAGTGTGAGCTTTGTTTATGTACAAAAAATCATCTGTGTATATCTTTCATCTACAAAGTATTATTCATATGAGTTTGGCCTAAATCAACGAGCAGAAAGATCCTGAAGAATTTTCTGGCAAAAAAAGGAATATTCCGGCAAGCTCTCTGACTGCAATGATACGTGTATAATCAGAGTCTGGCGTGAGGTGAAGTTTCACCTGATGAGAGGTCTTGGAGCTGAACTATTCACTGATAAATCACTATTCTCGGAATGGATCAATCGATTATCTTCTCTCCAGTTGAAAATAGGTTCCAAACGACGGTCCCAACAAGGTAAAGACCGACCGAAATTGTGAAAACGTCATCCCAAGAACCTGAGTCATTTATATCAAAAAAAGAACCTGAGTCATTTCATGTCATTGTTAATTTCATTGAGAACACAAACAAATAAAACTTAGAAGAGACTTAAAAAGATTAAGCAAAGCATTGTCAGAATCAAGAAGTGTTTGAGAGTCCTGACCGTGTTGTAGGATGTGACCAGTCGCAGCTGTGCCAAGAACTCCGGCAAGTACTCCAGCAGTATTCGACAAACCAAGTAACACTCCCTGAAAAGACCAACAACATCAATGTGCTAATCCATTTTCTTTTGAGTAGCATGATTGATTAAGACTTGAGAGTAATTGACTAAACTTACAGAGTATCTTGGAGCAATGTCTTGATGGTTAGAGTATAGACCAGACTGTGAAAACGCATCAGTACCCTGGCTACAAGCCATGCACAAAACGGCCATAGTAGGAGAATCTATGTGTTTCAGCTGTGTTAGGAAGAACGCTGGTCCAAGAAACCCAATTGTTTGCATTATCTGAATTCCATCATAGGAAAAGGATGATAAAAGGGTTACCGAATGAATTAATTTTACTAGATCGCATTGAATTGAACTGAAAAATTGATATGCAGGTACCTTGCGGACATTTGTGACAGAGAAGCCTCGGCTGACAAGTGTATCGGCAATCCATCCACCAGCATTCGCAGATATCGCCATTGTCATCCATGGAAATACAGAGAGAAGGCCTGATTCCATTAGGTTGAACTTCAGCACCTGCCTCAAAACGGTCCATATAATAATGATTAGAAAATAGAACATCAAGCCCATAGACCCTTGATTAAAAGACAGTAATAGAACTGACTTGATGGTAATAAGTTGGCATCCAGGTTAAGAGAATGAATGTTCCCCAGTTGTGACAAAAGTGGCAACTGATGAGAGCCCAAACAGGTGGTTTCGATAATATCAGCCTCCACGGGATCGACTTCACTGGCTCTTTGCTTGCACAGTTGTCTGCAATTAGCTTTCTTTCTTCAGGGAGCAATGTTGGATCTTCTAATGGTGAACTCTCTGCCTATAATTAGTAACAAGTAACAACACACGTCAATGGTAATGAGATATGGGATCTACAAATAGTTAAGAACCTTAAAGAAGTCTTACCTTAGTCAGCCACAGAGTCAACCATACAGTTCCAAGAGACCCAAAAGAGTAAAACACAGAGGGCCATCCAAACTGATGAATCAAGAAAGGCGAAAAGGCTAAACCGGTGACGGATCCAAGGTACATTCCGCTGTAAACAAGCGCGAGTGATCTGCTTCTCTCTTGCACAGGCACCCACTTCGACAATATATTATTCATAGCAGGCATTGCAACACCCTATAGAAACCAATGAGATTAACTTCTCCTTATCGACATACACAAATCCGAGACTGATATCTAACATCATAAAAAAGTAATCACAAACCTCTCCAACCCCCATGAAAGCACGAACAACGAGCAAGTACGGAAGACCGAGTTTAGCAGCTACCGGAGTGAGAATTGTAGCGATTGACCACCAGATAACACCGAATCCAAGAACCCTTTTTCCTCCAACTGTGTCTGCCCATATTCCACCAGCTATCTATCATATCAACAAACCAATGATTCAAATACACAACTTATTGATTCAAATGTGACAGCTAGTGAGAATCATTTGAAAAACATTGATCATCTAAAAATAGAAACTGGAAAGTCTATAAAGAAACCTCTAATTAAGGAATCATGGAAAAAGCTTACCTGTGTAAGAAGGTAACCCCAAAAGAACGAAGACTGAATCAGACCAACAGTTGCCGGATTCCAACCATACTCAGCCGACATCGGAAGTATTGCTATACTCATATTCACCTGTTAAAACATCATCTGTCCCAAATTGATAACTCCAATAACTCTAATTGATCAAATCCCAATTCCAAAAAGACTTCAACTCTCATAAAAATTCAATCTTTTTTTCCTACTTACTCTGTCCATATTGCAGAGAAGAAAAGCTGAGAAACAGAGTAACACAATCACCCACCGCTTCGGAAACTCTTCCCACCATGGGACGACGACTGAGCTAGGCGAATCAGAAACGACGCCGTTGGTTCTATTTACTCCATCTCCATCTACGTAATAAGAATTACTGCTTTCTCTTTTGTCGGAGCTCCGAACTAATACCCGGAAAACACCGGACCTATTTCGCGGGTAGATCCATACCCGTAACGAATTTGGAGCTGGTTTGAGATTACGGAGGCTACGAGAAGAAGTGGGTTTTTCAAGTGGACGATTTGAAGTGTAGAGAGAGTGAAGATTTGGAGAGCAAAGAAGAGCTC
Source organism: Arabidopsis suecica (assembly GCA_019202805.1). Lineage (NCBI taxonomy): Eukaryota > Viridiplantae > Streptophyta > Magnoliopsida > Brassicales > Brassicaceae > Arabidopsis > Arabidopsis suecica. The sequence goes on from CM032908.1 coordinate 8,777,364, forward strand.
TCGCGTTCATGGCGGATATAGATTTTTTTTTTCTCCTCTGTTTTTTTTTTTTCTTCTTTGTTTTAAAAGAGAGGAACTGATTTTTTTTGAAGATCGTGGCTGACGTGACGACATGTGGCGGTTAGATATTGGTTGGGTGAGGATGTCATAATCTAACGGGAAGTAACTAACGGTTAACAGAATTATTGGAGGTCCATCAGACTATGATGATCTAAGAATGTGAGAGTTAACATAAAGCCCAAAAGAGGCCCAATTAAGCTTGCCCACCAAAAAAACTGCGAGATTAGCTATGTTTTGTTCACTTTTCCCAAACAAAATAAAGTAAAATCTCTTGAAGAGGATCATATGAGGCTTTGCAGATCGGAACATAACAATGGAGAATCTCATTGTTGATATCCGCAGTTGGGTGGATCGCTTCACTGAATTCTCGTTTTCGGCAATCAAGTTGCCGACAAATTATCTAAACTAGTTCATCGACAACAAGTTACTATTCATACTCAATTCAACCTTCCTATGTGTAAGGAGTTGTTTCTTTCAAGATTATGTAAACTTTTTCTAACACCTAATAAAAGACGTTAAAAACAAAAGAAATGCGATAGTAATACCATTAACAAAAAAAAATTGTGTGATATAATATTTAAGGATATGACCAATGATCTACTTTATGTGGAATAAAGGCAGGATCCAAAGGTGGAACCCAAACCCCCCCACTAATTACGTTCATAAAGATGCGAAAGAATATTTAATCCGACAATTAATTAAGTATAAATGAAATTGGCTAAAATAATTAGAAACGCTACGAGCTAAATTTAGTTAGTGTACAAAAATAATACTATGGTGTTTTTTTTTTTTTTTTTTTTGAATAACCGCGGGTCTCCCAAAGGCTTCCTAGGCCCAAGGACTAATCCCACGAGGCTGGCAATTCCCCTATGTAAACCTGCCAGTGGCCATGCCTCGAACCCTGGTGGCGGAAGTCACAGCTGTGACCCCTTTACCACTAGGCCACAAGGCCCGGTTACTATGGTGTTAATTAGTAAACGACTAATTAATATCAGTTCTCATGAAATACAAAATTAAGTGTAAAATATCATTTTTGTGAAATGGATGATGAAGACAAAGGTAACAATTTGTATTCTTAGTCGACAATCTTTGAATTTTTGTTTTCCATTATTTTCAGTCCAATTTTTGTGATATAAATGAAATGTATAAAAAGAACAATAATTGAATCATATGTAGATCGAATAAAGAATCCAAACTTGAAACAAAATCACAATTAGTAGAAGAATAATTTCCTCATCTTTTTTAAAAAAAATCAATAAAGGTCCAAGAATAAGGGTGAGAATGATGTAAAATTGTGGTGCGGCAGATTTACTCATCGAAGGTGTCCCTTCTTGTCTACCACAAGAATTTCCTAGCTTAGCCTTTTTTGACTGCCACATTTATTTATTTTATTCTGCTTTTAAGTCATCATTATTAGGGACTCTCATTATTATTGTGTATCGTTAAATTATTTCTTTTTTGCATGCGTTATCCATTTGCCAACATCTAACATTTTGTCGTGAATGTCTTCCAAAATCTAAACCAAACATAAAATTTCTGTACCAGTAATATAACGCTTGCACTTGTTGATTTTCATCAATTAATTTAACGACTTAACGAGATCACTAAACTATACGGATCATGCATGTTGTTGATCTATCGTCATGCACGTAATATTATATATATTGTAGGTGTAAACTAAAACCTAAGTTATGATATTCAATTCACTAAACGTCCAATTCAAAAATATGAAATAATGATAGTGTCATGTTACTATTAGGGCCGTACCAGTCACTAAACAAGAAGGCAAGGTTCATTACTCAAGAGCTAAAAACGCAAACTTAGGCCGTAAGACACAACAATGCCCACTTCATGTGGATGGAGACAGGAAGAGACGAAGAGTTTCGAAATGACCCACTTTCCAAAAGTACATACTTCTCTCACGTGGCCCACTTCTTCAATTATCATTCACCATTTCAATCATTCATCACTAACTTTCCTTTCTCTATTATTTTATTTCTACATTTATTAGCTAAACGACATCTAAGTTATAACCAAATTACCCTTTCTTGATTTGGTTATATAGGAGAAAAAAATAATACGCGTTTTTAGTTTGAACAATATGATATTCTCTACCGACAATATGATGAATATAATTTATCCAAGTGGTAGTAATTAATCTTATGATCTATCGTTATCCTATATATTAGTTGAGCCTACGAATTGATTTTTGATAGGCACAGTTTTTTTTAATCAATCCAAATCTTACATGGCATATATAATCTCATAGTGTCAAATTTGACGACTTTCTATCAAGAGAAATCATGTAAAGTAGACACTTTTTATACAAATAATTTGTAAAGTAGGTACTTTTTTTAGAATTTAGGAGAATAGACACTTTTCTCTTTCCTCTCTAATACAACTTTCTCTCTAATAGAGATTTTAGTAAATGACTTATATATCCTTTTGTTGTTTTGTTATGTAGCAAGATAAAGACAAAACTAATTTAAAATCAAAACTATTGTTTTTTCTCTTTCTTCTTTTTACTAACTAAATATTTTTACTTTGTTTTGTGTTGTTAAAAATTCTTCATAAAAAATTACTACATAAACATATTAATTTTTGAAAATTTTAAGTGAATTTTAAAAGTCCAATTTTGCTATATTTTCAATATACTTTACATTTTTTAATTTAATCTCAATCTGTCGGTGTACACAATAATTTTAAAAGTGGTGTACAAATTGTAGTGTACGGCGATGATATAAAAGTTAATGTATATTATTAATGTAAAAGTGGTATACAATATGTAAACAGTGTACAAGGTGGTGTACAAAGGACAATTGATAGTAGTGTACACCTATATAATACGATGGTGTACGGAGATGATGTAAAATATGGTGTACATAAAACGATGAGGTAGTATGTCGCACCATATACCACCTCGTGTGTCGTCTACTATATCGTACACCCACCTATTTTGCACTTGTACACCACATACAAAGAAAAAACCATTTTTGTCAAGTGATAATGTATAAAACAATATTTACACAATAGTGTACGAGATTGGTGTACAAAGGAGTGTACAAACGTTAGTGTACACTACGTAAAAATGTACAAACATTATTTCAATTTAATTGTATACACCATCATATTCATTGGTGTACACAATCATGTACACCATTATATTTAGTATAACCTATGGTTTATATTATCATCGTGTTTGTATTAATATTATGAACAATAATTAATTCAATTTACAAATATGAGATAAATCGATGTACTTAATGACTTGGTGTACAAGTTAGTGTACAAAACTATGTTTAAAATGCTGGTGTACGAGATTGGTAACATAATATATACAAGTCATCTTGTTTTTTTTTAACACAAAATTCTTTTTAAAAAAGAAAACCAAAAAGATTAAAAAAAAAAAAAAAGTAGGCAATAATATAATATAATTTAATCTAATAACATAAAAAATTAGGACCCACACAAAAAGGTAACTCACAAAAGACAAGGGGTAAAATGGTATTTGACTTATTTTTTTGTCATTTAGTCTATTACACACAACTTCTATCTCACTAAAGAAATAAAAAGTGTCTATTTCACAAATTTGTAAAAAAACTACCTATTTTTCAAATTACTTTTATAAAAGTACCTACTTTGCCAAAAAGCCCTTCTATCAAATGTATAGTGATATTCATTGTATTTTCATTTTTTATACAGTGTATTTTTAAGAAGAAAAAAAGGTGCCGCGCAAAGCCACGGTTGATTGTGATGAAACAAGAGAAATTGTTAAAAATGCCCCTTTTTCAATACCCCTTTTCAAAAATGCCCCCTTTGAGAGTCCATTTTTAAGTTTGCCCTCTTTTAATTTTTAATGACCATTTTACCCTTATTTGAAACAAAATTAAGTCCACAAAATACAAAATATTTTTTGGCGGGAAAAGTGATCCCGCAATTTTCCCGCCAAAACACTTGTAAAAACCTTTAAAATACCTTGTAAAATTTTCTCTCAAAAAATTTTTCCCGCCAAAAAATTTTCCCGCCAAAATTTTTTTTTTGCGGGAAAAGTGATTCCGCAATTTTTTTGGCGAAATTTTTTTGGCGGGAAAACTTTTGGCGGGAAAAATTTACAAGGTATTTTAAAGGTTTTACAGAGTATTTACAAGTGTTTTGTAAGGTTTTACAATGTATTTTAAAAGGTTTTACAAGGTACTTATAAGGTTTTATAAGGTATTTATAACTTGTAAACCTTATAAAAAACTTGTAAAACCTTATAACTTGTAAAACTTTATAAAATAGCTTGTAAAATCTTATAATATCTTATAAATACCTTATAAATACGTTGTAAAACCTTTTAAAATACATTGTAAAACCTTATAAATACCCTGTAAAAAACCTTTAAAATACCTTGTAAATTTTTCCCGCCAAAAATTTTCCCGCCAAAAATTTAACGCCAAAAAAATTGCGGAATCACTTTTCCCGCAAAAAAAAATTTTTGGCGGGAAAAAATTTTACGGGAAAATTTTACAAAGTATTTTAAAGGTTTTTACAAGTGTTTTGACGGGAAAAATTGCGGGATCACTTTTCCCGCCAAAAAATATTTTGTATTTTGTAGACCTAATTTTGTTATATTTCCTTATATATTTGTGATATCTTTTATTAAAAGAAGGGTAATTTAGTCATTTTGTACATAAAAAGGGGTATTTTTAAAAATGGACAGCCAAAGGGGGTATTTTTGAAAAGGGGTATTGAAAAAAGGGCATTTTTGTGAGTCTCCCATGAAACAATAAGGTGATGGCATTTATATTAAGCTAAACGAATCAAACCATTTGAGATAATTTAACACCTCTAACTGCCACAGTGCCACTTGATTATTTCGTTTTTCTTTTCCCGAAAGCGAAACCTTAACCTATAGTTTTTGTCATGTAATGTCTAAATCACAAAAGCCTAATTAACCTGAATGAAACATTTTTATAAATAAGATATTTTGTTGCTAATTAGTTATGGTCATATGCATGGATGTGTGCATGGATCTAAGCAAACACATATGCACTGATGAGGCGCAGAGATTAGAAATGAGACATGTGCACGTGTTCCTCTGTCTACGTCCACATCCTAAGCAACAAAAATTTGTGAAAATCAATTATTTATATTAACAAGTTTTGTGTTGCCTTGGATTCCTCACAATTTCGAGTTTGGCTTCTGTATTACTGTATAATAACACATTGTATACAAATACAATAATATAAATATAAATACATAACATCGTACAAATAATTGAGAAAAGAATGGAGAATAGATTCTATACAAAGAAGAAGAGAAGATAATTCTGTATAGAGAGTTAAAACATTGAGATATCAGTGTAATGAATAACAAACACTAAACACCCAACATGGGTAGCTAAGCCCCTCTGGTGGTAGAGTTTGGTATTGGCGAAAGTGGTTGTGTCTTGCGACTTTGTTGAAGTTGGGGGAATGATTTATGCATGTTATAAGATACCATCACTCGTTAGCAAGGGTCTAAAACCTAGAATTTCCAAGTTAACAAAAAAGTAATATATGCAACTAAACTATGTTAAGAGGAGGGAGCACTATTCTAAAATATACGCCCTAGGCGGTAGTCGGACGGTGGATCATCGTATAGCGCCTAACTGAATCACTGTCTAGCGCCTACCGTCCGACTACCGACTAAACTCATTTATTTAGATTTATAGTGTATTTTAGAACTAGAGGATCTAGTTTAGTCCAACCCCAAAGTTTCGTAGATCTCATAAAAGAAAAAAGATAATAAAGATCATTCGAATTCGTTTTTTCTTCAAAAACAAAAAAATAAAATTAGATAAACCTTTGGATAACAAATAAGGGGGGGGGGGGTATTGAAGCAAAGAATGTCATAGAATTTAATAGAATGGATTTAAAGACATAAATACAGATTTGTAAGTACCTGTAAAGATTTTTTTAAATCTTTCTTTCAAATTCTACGAATATTCTACAACAATTTAATAGAATAGAAAATAAATTTCAATAGAATTGAAAAGAAATTTCAATAGAATTGAATAGAAAACAAAATTCTTCTACCTTTATTCCTCCGGAGAGCTTCCACGAAATTACTCCGGTGGCAGAAGTGACGGTGGCAACAGATGTGGAAGCCACTGCTGGTCACCGTAGCGGTGGTGACGGTGGCGATGGAAAGAAGAAGTGTGTGTGTTCACCGTCGAAGCATCCAAGATCGTTCAAGTGTAGGTATCATCAACATGAATATCAGTGGCTTCCTTCATCTTCTTCTTCATCCCTTCACAAATAACGCATCATCAATTTATCATGTAAACAATAATTATAGTTTTCTATTTTTATTATTCATGGTTATTTTGATTCGTTTAAGTATTTCAATCAAAGTAGAAATTGTGTTGTGGTTCTTCGTATTGCTCATCAACTCCATTAGATCATATCTATGTTCTATCAAATTCCCCTGTTGGTGGGAAATCTTTATTTGCAGGGAATGAAAGCTTCTTTGGTGTTTGTGGACTCGCTGTCGCATCTTGTTTGGACATGATGTCTTCTAAAACCCTTGAAGTTCCCTTACGAGACATTTCTGTCGCTTATCGTTCTAGCACTCATACATTGGTAGCAGAAGATATTGTAGCGAAGACTGCCTTATCATTGAAGAACGCCCTCTTGTTGGCGTGGAATGAAGACTCTTTGGTTTTGCAATTGTTCTTGGACTCCCAGTTCATTGTAATACCTTTCAAGTCACTCGAAGTCACCGTTGAGCTAGGGAGAATTCTGCTTGTTTTAAGCTTCTTCCACCTCCGATTTATCCCCTTGTTTTTTGCATTAATCTCTTGTACTGCGTTTGTGTTTGCAGTTCTTTCAGTCCTTAGTGCTGTGTTTTACTCTTGTAATGGAGGCTAATCATTTTTTTTATCAATGAAATCAGTTTGACCAAAAAAAGATAGAATGCTACAGCTCTGTTCTTCCTTGTAAGCTTTTTATCCGCTGCGTATCATACTGCTTGAAGCCTCCCAAGTTAACCATCACCAAATCCGAAAACCTAGAATCAAATCAAACTCTCTTCTTAGAGGTTTTTGAAAATGAGATAAATAGTTTCTTGTTCACTTGGTTTCTACTTGATACGATCGTTGGTGTGATACGTTTAATCATGTATTTCCACAAACGTTTCTTGGCTAGAAAACAAATGAACATGAAAAATAGCAAAGTCGTGACAGAAGGAGAGTACAGTGGATCTCAAAGCCTGAATCATGATAATAGCAAAGATGCTTCTTCCAGATCACTCGACATTGAGATTGCATGGTCCAATAGGACAACGGATGAGATCATTGAGAAAACAAACTACTCAATCTTCACAAGCACAATGCACTTGATCATGGGAAGACTTAAATCTGTCTACTGCTCCTAATGACTGCATTTTGGTAGTAGAAGAAGGAAAGCAAAGTCTGCAGCAGATGTATAGCAATACGTGTATATGGGTAATGAGTATGGTGTGTGAAAAGGGACGTAAAAGCAAAGAGTATGGTGTGTAAAAAGGGACGTAGAAGCAAATAAGTCATTGAACAAAAAACAACCACTGCAACGGTTTCATTATTGTAACAAAATTTTATTAAATGCAAAACTTGAAAACTAAAAAAATCATCTATCAATGAATTTCCAAATTCGTGGCATCTTTCCACATGTCTTCAGCCATAGATTTTCTCCACATATTTGCGTTTTCTCTGTCTTGTTCTTGTGTCTCGGGAGGTTCCTCACTATCAATTTCATTGGTGTTCATTGCATTACCTTCATTGTTAACTGCATCACCTTCATTTTCAACTTCATCAGGGAAGTCCGCTTCATCTGATCGACATTCTCTACGAAGAAAGTTATGCAACGCTGCACATGCTAAGACTAATCCAGCTTGTTTTGTGTAAGAAAAAGGAGGAGCAGATTTAAAAATAGCAAACCGAGATTTAAAGATTCCAAATATCCTTTCGATCACGTTTCTCAAAGAAGCATGGCGGAGATTGAATAACTCATGTGGAGTTTCAGGATCGCGCCCTTGACCAGCAAATTCCTGAAGATGATATCTAACACCACGGAATGGAGCTAAGAAATTGAGACGATTTGCAAATCCACAATCAACTAGATAGAATTTTCCTGAAATTTTGGATGATATATGTTACTATAAGACATATGATCTATAAATAAATTTGTAATTGTTCTACCTTCTGGTACTTGGAAATTGTTTGTTCTTCTAGTTAATGCATCACTTAGCACTCTTGAATCGTGAGCCGAACCCTCCCATCCACTTAGAACATAGATAAACTCCAGATCAAAGTTACATACAGCTAAAACATTTTGAGATATTGTTCCTTTTCGATTACGATAGCTTGACGTCTCACGTCCAACTACTGTTGCTGGTATATGTGTACCATCTATTGCTCCAACACAATTCTGTTATAAATGCAAATAAATAATTAGTTAAATTTCGAAAAAGTTATATTGAACAAGAGATGAAGTAATGCACCTTAAAATATGGATAAAATCGTGTACTTTCTCGTATCTTCATTGGCACGCCATCAGGTTTCACCATCTGACTTGGAGCTATTATAAGCAAAGCTCTCAAAATTTTATTAAAGCTTGTGCTCACCGCAAACTTGGACCTTTTAAAGGTGTCTTTGATGTAGCAATATCTTGCATTTTGTCCAACTGTGAGCATGAAGATACCAAGCATCTCTTCGACAGATATGTGTATTGTGTTTTTTAAACCAGTTTTTTCTCTGATGATATTCGCTAGTTTCAAAAACTCTCTTGGATACATGCGGTACAATACCCTAAAATGTTGGGGGTCTTTCAATACCTTTTGCATATATTGTGCTCCGAGCTTTGTAACTGATCGACGAATCGGACGTTCAATATAATCAACACCCATGAGATGTCGTCGTGTGTTATGAATATGAGCTGCCACCGTCATCATTACCACCACTAAAGAGATGCTCGTATCAATATCATCATCTTCTATTCTCTCAATATTCATACTTGTGTCTTCTACCTCTTCATGTATATCATCATCCATCAAGAGCTAATAAGAACAATTAAAACGAAAATTTGAAAATTTGAAAAAAGCTTTACCTTAAAGAGTGCAAAAAATTATACAAAAATAATTGAACGAAACTTACAAAGGAGTGATTATGGATGTTCTTCAAATTGTTGTTTTTGGAGATGGTCGTTGATTTTCTTTCTTTGAAAAGTGAAATATTTCAAATATTATATAGGAGAGGTAAGTTTAACAAATACTTATTTTTAGGGATTCTAGGATATATTGTTGATAGAGTTTATTGTAACAATAATTTAAAATTTAAATTGTTTCGAAAATCTACTAACGAATCATTTATAAGAATAATACACAAAACTTGCTAGAATATCCATAAAAAGTATTAACAAACATATTATTGTACAATAATTAAATGAGCAAATTCTTGTTGTTATTTCAAAAAAAATTATTAAACATCAACGGCATTCTTAACCCACCTACTACTCATATCCAACTACTAATCATTTGGCGTGAGAACAACAAAAGAGAAAAATTATTGATGCTCTGTTTTTGTTAAACATCAACGACATTCTTAACCCACCTACTAATCATTTGACCAAAGCAAAAGCACATATAGATATAAAGATCTAAAGAAAGACAGCTGAAACACTTTAGGAAAACAATTATTTATAAAATGTAAATTTTATTATCTTTAACTTCAAATCTAAACAATTATTTATTCTGAAATTAAAACAAAACTGATAGAAATTAAAAACCTACTACTAGAACACTTATTTTTAACTTTTGTTTTATTAGATGCATTGAAAATAACAAGCTAAGTGTTACGGCGAATCCAACCCAAGCGTTCTTCAACAGACATGCTCACAAATACGTCTTTCAAATTCAACGCGTGGATCTTGGTCACTGCATCGAAGCGGATATGATCTTCCAGATCCGGGATCTCCTTGATAGCATTCCAAACATTGTTCTTTTCTTTCTGAGTTTCTCTAAACTCTACTTCTCTTTGATGTCTTTCTTCTCTTTGTTGAATAAGATTTATGATGTTAGTGCCAACTCCAATCATTTCAGATAGCACCTTCTCTGAAGACTCACCATTATTAATTGAATCTGATGCATCTCCATTACGATTGGTTTTAGATCTTTTCCTAGTAGGCAGCTTTTCTTTAGGAAGTGTTTCATTTACCTCGTCATTAATCTCCATATGGTTCACATCATCCCTTGCTTGAAGATCTTCTTCTTCTTCAAAAGTTTCAGCATTTGAATCACCACCAACTCCAAACGCGTTGTTTCCCTTTGCTATAGCACTTTCGAAAATCAGTTGCAAATCCTCGAAATCTTCGAAAGTGCTGGTCCGCATGTGATGATGATTTGGATGCCCCTGAGAAAATATCATACATTTATTAGTTATCAATAATGACTAAAAATATCTAAATTTGGGGAAGTTAACCAAAAGAGAGTTACCATCAAATAGGCTGCCCACACATCATCTGGAGCTGTGAATTGTTTTGTGATGGGATCCCATCCAAAACCAGAACTAAACCGAAAAAGTTCAGAATACACAGAATACTCCTTTTTCATAGACTTCATTCGACTTAAATAATTTGTGTAAGTCTTATTGCATTTAAGCTTTTTATTTAGAAGAGGTAGTATTTTTTTCTCTACCGTAGTTTTGCTTATGGTACCGTTTTTGTCACGCCAGCCCCGTTTGATAGCATCAACTAATATAGCCGTTAACTCATAACATTCTTGATCTGACCATGACATATATGGGCCTTTCTTTTTCTTTTTTGACGTCTCTCCTGCCTGGTCTCCTGATTCCATTCTAAAGAAAAAAGGAAAGTAAAAAACACAAAGAAATCTTTCATATGGATCAAGAGAAACTGTAGTGTAGATTATTATATAAAAATGGATTAGAGAAACTTACGAAGGATGATTGTGGTTTTTCTTCAAACTGGTTTTAGGAGATGATCTTTGTTTTTTTTTTTGAGAAGTGAGGAAATGATTACCAGTATTATATAGGAGAAGTAAGTGTAACTACTATTTTTTGGGGATTTTACGATATATGGTTGATAGATTTTATAATAAACAATAATTTAATAAATTTCAAAAGTATCGAAAATCTAGCAACAACATTCTTATCTAATAAAATTGGAGCATATCCATAAAGAATAAATAACAAACATGCTTCAGCACTGATGTGTATCAAATAATTTTTCTCACGTTATTGTTCGTCCAATAACAAACATGTTTTGTTGTTCTCACGTTAACAAAAACAGAGCATCACGATTCACGACTCACGAGCACACCCGAAACCTTGCAGATGTCGCAGCTACCAAAGCAAGCGTGTCATTGTCATCTTAGCTTGTGTTCACGAGGATAAGGAGATCAATCCGAAGTTGTTGTGTCGTTGCCGTCGTTTGGCGTTGTTTCATTTTGAGTCACCGTGGTTGATTCTCGATCAACCCCGTCAGATAGAAAGAGAGACACGGCTAAGACATGGTCACATGGCATCTCTGGAGGTTACGAGAAAACAGGAGAAGTGAGGTCTCATGTGGAGATGTGATGAAAGAGGCAGTAATCTCGTTAACACAAAAATGAGAGAAAGGGAGAAGAGGAGAGAGAGAGAGCCATGAAGAAGAGGAGAGAGTTGGAGAAGTCGCACAGGTGGTGGAAATCACTGGTGGCTCTATTAGCACATGTCATGGTTGTGGAAACTCTCGATGGTGGTGAAAGATCAAGCTTGGAGCAGATCAGAGGTGGAAAAGAAGATATGTTGCACATGAGTTCATAGCTAATGGTTTGCACATGAGGCTCTTGGTTGCTCCAGAAGAGATGTCAATGGGAAGACGAATCATTTGAGGGAAATTTTGATGAGGTCTTGGCTCCAGAAGAGATGCCAATGAGAAGAAGACCCATTTGAAGTCCGTACGTCCTTTTTTTTTTCCACCGAAATCACAACGTAAAGGCTCAGAATTTGTTCAATACATTTTACACTAATGTTTCTATTAATTTCTTGTCAAATAATGGTGTCATAGAATTTTACGTAACATTGAATAACACTTGAATTTAATAGAATTAAGAATTCAACAAATTGAATAACACTAGAATTAAAAATATTTCAAAAGAAAGGTTACAAATACTTATCTCAATAACACAAGAATTTAATAGAATCTACAAAAAGTCAAAATGAATAACACTAGAATTCAAATTCTGTTTAATTCTATCAATTTCCTTCGTCCAATACCCCCCCCTAAAACTTTCATCCAAAATGCGAGAGAAATCGATAGAATCCTACTAAGATCATCAAGATATAAAATTCAGTGAAGGAAAAAAGACAACGTACACTCACTCATATGCACACACGAACCAATGCATCGATAAGATTCGCATAAACATACAAAATAGCAGTAAAACAGTAAACAAACAAAAATAAAATTAAAGTGAGGAGACAAATATTCTAACAAAAAAAAAAGACATAAAATAGCGTCACACCTACTCTTTCTTCTTCTACCTTTAGTATCTCCCTCCTGTCTTCACATTCCTTTACACTCCTCTTCTTCATCATTTCTTCTTCTTTACACCTCTCCAATGGTGGAATCTCCCATTCACTAACTTTCTCTCTGCATACCAATTCCAAAGTCTCATCAATGGCGGCTCGAAAACTCGGGTCGTTGTTACGTCAATACTTTTTCTCTCTATGCTTCCTCTTCCTCGGTTGCTTCTTCTTCCCTAAAACCGCAGACTCTAAACAAAAGAGGAAGAAGAAGAAACTTAGAACAGTTTCTTCATCTTCTTCTGGTTCAGCTCTATCATCTTCTTGGACGTATTTAAAACGAGTTTTCTTATCAACAACAAGGATATCTAAATCCCGTAACCAAACACATCCTAACGTTACTTTAACATCCGCAAGATCATCTCAAAACTCACTCGTCACTCTCGTCCAACCCGATTCAACAAACCAACCCGACCCGGAAACCCATATTCAACAACAAACCGAATTCGAGATCTCGTGTGGCGAGATTTTTCATTGTAACTCGTGTGGCGAGATTTTCCCCAAAATCAATCTCCTCGACAACCACATCGCGATCAAACACGCCGTGTCGGAGCTAATCGCCGGCGAATCAAGCACGAACATCGTCAAGATCATATTCAAATCTGGTTGGCCGGAGCAAGGTAATCACAAATCTCCGGTGATCAATCGAATCTTAAAAATCCACAACAGTCAAAAGATTCTCACCAGATTCGAAGAGTATCGTGAGTTCGTGAAAGCTAAAGCTGCTCGTAGCAACGGCGGTGGAAGACGGTGGGACGATGAACGTTGCGTCGCCGACGGGAACGAGCTTTTACGATTTTACTGCTCGACGTTTATGTGTGATCTAGGGCAAAACGGTAAATCAAATCTCTGCGGTCATCAGTATTGTAGCATCTGTGGGATCATCGGATCTGGATTCTCGCCGAAGCTCGACGGAATCGCGACGTTTGCGACGGGATGGAGAGGACACGTGGCGGTACCGGAGGAGGTTGAAGAAGAGTTTGGGTTTATGAATGTGAAACGGGCCATGTTGGTTTGTCGGGTCGTAGCGGGTCGGGTCGGGTGTGATTTGATGGATGATGATGACGTGGATAAGAGTGATGGTGGAGGGTATGATTCTCTGGTTGGGCAGAGTGGGAACAAGAGTGGGGCTCTTTTGAGGATCGACGATGATGAGCTTTTGGTTTTTAATCCAAGGGCTGTGCTTCCTTGTTTTGTTATTGTGTATACTGTGTAACCGGTTTTGTGATCCTGTGTGTTTTGTTTATATTTTGTTACAATTGTGAAGTGTGAAACAACGCTTAGGTTTGTTTGGAAATGTGGTAAAATCTTTGTGGTGAGTTTCCATATGATCTAGGTACATTTTGAGAGGTTATGTGACTAAAGATTTAAAGATAGTTCAACACATTTAGTCTAATAGTTTATGTTTAATAGTCGATATTGTCGAATGCGATATATGTTTGATTGAAAAGCAATTAGTCTAAAAGTTTCTGTTAATTATAGTCGATTTTGTAGAATCCAATATATGTTGATTGAAAAACATTTAGTTTTTGTTATAGTCGATTTTGTTGAATCCAATTTATGTTTTTTTTTTTTGTCATCAATCCAGTTTATGTTGATTAACAAGCATTAGCACAAGACCAAATCATAGAGTGATTAACCACTAAATGATCCTTTTCATATTCCTTTGTTGAATAATTGATTAAAGGAAGGAAATGGTACAGAACTCTATAAATATATAAAGTTTTAACTAAAGTAAACACTTTTTTTTTTGTCAACTAAAGTAAACACTTTAGGATGGTGTTTAGTGCTTTAACCAAGAAATTAATCGATCTATCGGATTCACAACAAATTCAACTAGTGATTTTTTTTCTTTATCTTGGGGGTTTGTGTTAATTGACCCTCACTGTTGGGTCATAACCCTGTTTTATAGACAAACTTCGTGAACACTCTTAGTGGACATGCAAATTCTCACTTTATAGGCGAAAATTATTTCTTTGATTTCCTTGTTGATATTTCGATTAGAGAAGTAATGTAACCTTTATTGGTTCCCCTATTTTGATATAGAAACTCAAATTACAAAGCTATTATAGAGCGTATTAACTTGTGAGAGTACATTACATAAGAATTCGTGTCATGCATGCGTAATGCGTTTATATAGGCCCAAACTGCATTGAACATGATTAAAAGCATAACAATGATTCTGATGTTTTTAAAATTATAAAGGAATTATTGGCTTATTGTAGTGCCATTTCGTAAATCTTCACCCCTTAGAGGCATGAGACGAAACGGTGGCAATTTTGTTTGTTGAATAAGCAAACAAAAGGACATATGGCTCGTGAGCAAGATATAAATCCTCGTGATAGTGCAGTAAAAGCCCATTCTAGTGGAGACCTCTATGACTCAATCTATAAATTGAAAAAGTAATATGCAAAAGCCACCAACACATGTCATTCTATATGAACACTTCTAGGTATCTCATCTCATATACAATATGTAATAAGAAATTTCTTTACAAGTCTAAGAACGTAATGACAAACCAATGAATCGAACAATTGCTCCACCAACTTAACCAGAGGAAAGTACAAAAAAAGCCTTGAACGGTATTGAGTGAAAGATTTGAGTATCGTATATTGTACCTTGTTATAATCTCAACGAGTCAAAATTGCAAGTTGTAACAAAGATGAAAGATATCGTCTAGCACATATTTTCGTGCATTATGGTTGGACGATATATACCATCACTCTTAAAAAATCCATAATTTTGATGATCCTTTAAAAAAAAAAAAATTATTTATAAGGGAACCAAATTAAAGCCCATGAATGAAGAGGAATGCAATAGAATCTCAAGAAATTTGGGCTTTCTAAATTGATTAAAAGCCTATGAATAACTCCAAGAAACATGAATCATCTAGTTTAGGTTTTTTCAAATAGATTCAATGTGGCAGCACATAATTGGTCTAAAATAAAGAAAAACTGGTTATGTAGATATTTGCATCCCCCAAGTTGACATATACATGAGCTATTATCCCAAGTAGTTTAAACCACAATTATGTTATACTTACAAGTCACAACATCAATATACATAAGACAGTCATGAGTTTTAGACAGTCTTATGACTTTAATAAACCTTTTTGCACATTTTTAGAGTTTATTTTTTGAATTTACAAATAAAAAATGAATTGATTATTTCAAAACCGTTAATTTGTATTTCTTTCATTTTTTTAATTTTTTGTTTTATTTTATTTTGTATAATAAGTTCTTATTATTATTTATTACAAAGCGGAAAAGGCATTTTAATGTCTCGATTTTTTTAATAAAAATAAAAAATCCACATATATGGTTTTCCAGCTTAGCAAAATCGTCAGGTCTCTGATGGATGAAATATATACAAAAGGTAGATAAGTGATTTAATCAATTCTTAATTCAAGCATGGACATGAGATTGATGAAATCACTAATATGCATGTTGGTTTAGTGATCTCATCAATTTTTTTTTTTTTCTTTTTCTTAGAGAGTTCTCCCCAAGGGTTACTGATCACTCTTAAAGTCTCATCCCACAGAAGGACTTGACGATGGTCAGAATGACAGCTCTTCCATTTTTATTAAGCCGCTATATCATCCTTGCACAGTTGTGTTTACAATTTCTTATCTCAAACATGGACACAAATGAATAAAATAATTTTGAGTGTTTTTTGTGCAATTTTTAAATTTAAACTCGACTTCTTAATCATTTGAGTGCTATATTGCTGCAAAATTTTCATTTGAAAAGTTTGTCAAACATCAACTGTTAATTAGATCGACAAAAACCAACATATATATGTAGAAGATATAGAAATGAAGTCATTTACAAAATTTTGTAAATAACATCACAAGAGTTGAATCGAAAAGCAAGATCAACTTAGTAAAATATAACTAATAGGAAAAGGCTAAGAAACTCGTAATACTAATTAAATGTTGTTCACCTCCTAAAGAATATCATCAACTGTCAAACTGCATCACCAATGTGGAAAATCTTAGTACCTACATATATTAATCTATTTCCTAATTGTATGTATTTTCAATTGAGGTTTAATAAGTTTAGAACGTTTGAGAAGATCGTTAGCAGAATAAGGGTTTGGAAAAGAAAAGCTTTTCGTTCTAATAATTGCTGGTGACAAAGGATATGCAGATATTTTAACAGACTTAAGATCAAAAGATATGGTTATTGGGTTAATCTAATAAGAAGGCTTAGAATCAGCATAATTAATACAACTACTTGACTTTGGTCTCATGTGGCCTTGGGTAACTCCTATAGGTCGGTAATTGTATCAGAATGGTAAATTAGATCTGAAAAAGTTTGTTTTTCAACCTTATGTTCCCAGAAAACATTTTACTTAAATTTAAAGGGTACAGACTTTCATCCAAAGAAGAGCGATAAGGTTGGTAGCGGAAATCAAGGAGGAGGTGGGAATCAAAGTTGGTAGAGTTGTACTCCGTCGTTCCGTAAAATTTTTAGTACCGAGTCTTAAGGGTCTTGAGAGTATAACATACTTAGCGGATGTAGAGGAAGAAAAGGAAGAGAGAAGTCTCTCACCAAATGGAGATAAAAAATCATGAAAAAATTCTTGTAATAAAGTATATGAATATGTAATAATAATATTAGATTGGTAAGAGACTCAATAAGTTTCTCAGCTCTTAGTTACACTAAAAAAAATATTGCCATCTAAATTAGTTATATGGCAAATAAATACAGTGGAGCGAAACATGCCGAAATTGCATTACGATTTGAGTGTTTTGACAAGTTAGTAGTACCCTATGTGCAAACCAATAAAGGAGAAGGAAACACACTTGGTTCCACGACATAGGCTCAATTATGAGTCATAAGCCAAGGCGGCGGGATCAGCTCCGATCTCATGTGCTCTATCTCACTCAGTCACGTGCTCAACTACCACCAAACCAAACCAAGATATTTTCTTCCTGATCGCAACCATAAGGATTTAATTAACTCTTTTACTCACCGATCCTTGGTGACAAACATGCATTACATAATACATAAATATGGTATGCAGTATGCACATATGAGTATATTCATTAGTTGTACTTTGTTGTATACAATATTTTATATAGAGAGACTTTGATGTTGCACCATCTTATCTAGATGGTGTCTTCATGAGACTCGTCGTCAAGAGGGAAACACGTGTCGTCACCGCCAGTATTCCACAAGAAATTGGCATAATTAGCAGCATAGTAAGAGTTGGTCGGATCAGCATCGATTGCTTCCAAGAAAGTCTCCTCAGCCGCCCAAAGATCGTCCCGTGCTCTCCATAAGAACGTCGCATATTTGCTAAGCGCCTCTGCGTCTTTCGGTTCCACTCCTACCGCTCTCTTGAAGTACTCTTCCGCTCTGTTTACACAATATCACATGAAATCACGTGAGAACTTATTCAATAGACATATGTAAAAGACATGTGGAACGTATTAATGATGAAATGAATAACGCCAAAAGTGTTGCGTGTGAAAATTAAATTTCCATATTAGTCAAAGATGAATTGGTAACGGTTGTAGAATGTGATAGAATTGTTTTTTTTTAGCCAATATTAGTCATATCAAACCATTCACCGTATCAAACTGTCAATAAAATGAATAGTGCTTGTTAAACCCAATGACAAAAACATGGGTTAATTAAATTGGGTGGGGGATAAAATCTAGAAGACAAATTGTGAGGCAGCGACTTTTGTTGTTGGGTTATGGTGGGGTGTCTTTAAAACACAACCGTAAACTCCACTATCACTAAACCTCCAAAGACTCAAAGCTCATTGGCTTGAACTAATCCCTAACACTGACTGAGAGGTATGTTATAATTTTCTTTATTCATTCTCTGTTAGATATTTATGTAATGTCGTTTTTCCTCAAAGAGGAAATGAATTGGTTGGTTTATATTTCTGCTGATGCGATTATTATGACAATTATGATTTTCCACAATCTGCCCCACTAGTGAATAGAAAAATCATCGAGGTCTGCGCCGACTTTTGACACTATGCATCAACTTGCAGCCTCAGAAATTCACAACCCAAAGAATCTAAAAGGAAGATTCGACCTTAACTTTGAAACCAAATCTACTTAAGCTAAACTAAGATTAACATAATTTAACTAAAAAACATGATTAAAGTGTGAGAGTAAAAATGTTTAGTTACCTGTCATGGTCATTAGAGACGAGGTAAAGGAACTGAGCATAGTTAGCAAGCAAGAGAGGATTCTTAGGCTCTTGAGACAGTCCTGTTTGATACATAAGCTCTGTTTTGAAGTAACCAGTGTCTTCCTCTGCTTCTACTCGAGCTTCCACATGAGACACAAACCGCTTCCTCGTCTCTTGATCCAACGAATCGTCAATATTTGAATACTGCATTCGTTCTGCTTCCTCCACCATCGAATTCCACAGCCTATGTTCATCTTGTCCCGATACTGACGGCTCTGACTCTTTAGTCGTTGACCCGAAAGTCGACGATGACAATTGAGAAACTCCTTCGGGTATTACTGTTCTAAACTGTTCTGATCCATCGAATCCATCACCATCTGTTCCACTTAACACCGGACGAATGTTTCCACCGCCGCCATTGTTGTTACCACCAACTGATGTTGTACTCCCACTAGAAGACGATACAAAGAACGTTTTCACCATGGAGGAATCAAACTTCACGTTCGTTTCATCTGTTTCACTAATGGTCGTTAACTCTGTAATCGTCGGAGGAAGAGGAGCTGCTAAAGCGGAGTTGTTGTTACCAATCGAATAAACCGTGAAATTGGCTAAGAGTATCATAACATAAACCATCAACGTAGGAGTAGCAGAGAAAACTTGTTGAAACAACCAAACGAAAGATTGTTGCATCTCTTCTCTAACTCTTAGCAAAATCCCTTGCAAGTCTTCGTAAAACAGAATCTCTCTCATATGCAGAGTAAAGCTCTGAAGCTCTCGAATCATAAACACCATTGACGAAAAAGCTTTATTCATCGAGCAACACGCAGATTCACCGGCGTGTTTAACTCCTTCTTCCCATTGTCGTTTCTTCTTTATGATCCTAAGTGAAAGAGGAAGATCAACACTGTTTGCTTTCATTTCAATACTCGACAAATGAACCATCTCATGCCATGGTGGCTCGATTGAATTAGCTTTGTAATCGTGAATTATCATCGGCTCTGAATTGTCGTCGTCGTTTTGGTTTGGGACATTGAATCTGAGAGTTAGCTCTTGGATTTTTTTCGTGAACTCTTCCTCTGAGAATGGATCTAAGTTTGCGCTATAAACTCTTCGAATTGACTTAGTTTTGATCGGTCTAGATGATGATGATGATGATGATGATTCCCATAGCTCGCAGGATTTGGAGCGGTGAAGCTTCGTCGACGGAGTTCCGAAAAGAGCTGAACGGTTCAGTCTCTGTGGCACGAAACGACATGATAGAAACCGTCCGTCGTGTACGGTGCTACGTCGTTTTGAAGGAGATGTTATGGTTCCCGAAGCTAGGGTTTGAGAAGGTGAAGAAGACTGATGAACGATTGGCTGAGTCGTCTTCCATTGAAGGAAAGTAGACGAAGAAGCTACTTTCACCCCCATGAGAAAATTTCTGATAGAGATCAAATCTGAATTTGAGGATTCAAAACACAGAGACTAGTTTCTTCAACAATGGCTTCTCACATGATTAACCGGAGAGTCATTAGGATTTTTTTTACATCTGACGGTTTAATATAAGCCACGTGTCTCCCAGACTATTGGGTTTGTTTTTTGTCATTTTCTGACACTAGTACTAGTGTATTGCAAATTTCCCACTATAAAAGGTTTAACCAATCAACGGTCTTCGAAAAGCCATGTAGATATTTACTTGCTATATAAAATTAATTTATAAAAAAATAACAGTTTTGCAAGAAGGTAGGCTACAAGAGTGGGGCCCATAGTGTCCATGTAATCTGGCGTTAATTTTGAAGTGTGGTAATTGTTGCGATTTGCGTCTATGTTCATTTTGCTGTGTTGATAATTTTTTTTATATTTTTATTTTTTTTATTTGGTTTTGCCTTCTTTGGGATAAAAAATTTTACATTTTTGTTTTTTTGTCTTTTAAATTTTTTTGTTTTGTATAGAAAACGAAATACGTCTGATTCAAAAATCGATGGATTCCAAAAATCTTAGATCGTACATGAAATGTGAGATCAAAATTTTGTAATGATGCAATGAACGAAATGATTGCTTATAGAAAATTATGGTTTACCAAAGTAGTGATAGAAAAAAATCTCCGTTTTAGGGAGATTTTGATTACACTGTTTCTCTATATGGTTTTATAGTTGGGTGACTATATAGTGGAACCTACTTTTTTCTTGATTTGAGTAATTTATAAGATACCGTTTCCGTGCATATTGGTGATTGTAACCAATAACTACGTTGGTAAATTATCTTATGCATGTATTTATGAGATATATTTCTACTTTCGTAAGATTTGGAGTTGCCCAATTTACCAACTAATATTTGAAATTAAACAAATATCAAAAACGTGTTTAATAATTTCATAACCAAACACAATTTAAAACGCTAAAACCGAAATAAACTGAAATTAATCAAAGAAACCCAAATTAACTGGAATTATTGAGATTGAAATTTACAAAAACAAAAAGAACCAATTTACAATTTCAGTCTCCATATGATAAGCATTTAATTATTAAATGCGGAATTAAACAAAAAAACAACAACAATATGGACTGAATTGGACCAAAATTATTTAAGTTCTACTTCAGGCATACAACCGAAAAACTTGAACCAAAGCGATCCGAAAAACCGAATGTTAAGAAGAAAACATAAGTGGTTACATATATATCTTGTTGAAACATGCCAAATGGAGAGGGGTTAAAAAACCGACGGTGGAGAAGGAGAGAAAGATATGCACCAACTTGCCTTAAGTTGACGTCGTTGAGACAGAGACATTATAAGAAGGTGAGGAATTGACGGCTCTCGTTGGTATTTGGCTCATGTCCTTCTTAACGGTTGATATTTATTGTTCTTTCAACAATATTGGACTCTTCTCACCCTATTTGATATTTATTCATTCCCTAAGTTTTATTCAATTTCATTTAAAACACGTACGGTGGAATCTGACCCTGTCCTAATTTTAGTTTTTTTCTTTTGTTATTTATCATCGTCTATATTTGGACCATCGAGAATATTTCGTAATAAAAAACTTTAGGGACATGCTGCATGCACATGGATTTTAAACGATTTAGCTCGTCTCGTGAGTTTAGGAATATGGGATGTGAAATGTGTTGTTGAAAGAAAGTTCTAGAGGAACATATAATGATTATAATCAGTCACTCGGAGAAACTACTTTAATCCTTAATCGAAATAGATATGAAGTAGCAACTGAATCTAAAGTTTTACAAGTTAATTATATGCCATGGTTATTACTTATAAGGATTATGTTTTCTCGAACTTTACTCAATGTATCGCCAGAAGAAGAAATTACTGAGAGCAGTTGGAATTATTCTTGATTAGAGATAACAAATCATATTCTCGATCAAATTGATGTGTGTTATATATTTTATAAATCCTTGTTATAACTCTTCTACCTTTCTTAGCTCTTTAATTTGTGACTATCTAATTTGGATGAATAAATCACTGATAATTGGCTTCTTTTTTCCATATGGAATCAAGGATGTCAGCGAACCCATTAAAAATCATAGGAAATGTTTGACACAAAAGATGTCAAATTCAATAAAATTATTGAGCTCAAATTTAAAACATATCTTGTTAGAAATAGATTGATTACAAATTTCGAAATTCTTACTGTCATACCAATAATTTGGTATTTTCTTATTATTTAGAAATGTTTGGTTTAGAGATATGCTATAATTAACGTGAAATTGTTAAAACATAGAAAAAGCAAGATATAAAACGTTTTCATCAACTAAAGAAACTAATCAACCAACATCTTAAAGGAAAGCAGATAATGAACCAAGAAAACCACTTAGACCAATATCGCTAAATCCACGTTTTCAAGCAAATTTCCGTGATTGACATATTTTGTATCTTCCAGGAATTTGATAAGATGTATATATGTATGAGCTATTATATATTTTAAATAATAAAATGCTTTCGAACAAAAGATTAAATATTATTTGGAGAGTTCATAGAAATATTTTTTTCATACCATTTTCTAAATGCATTATCATCATTGTTGGTGTGGACCATTGTCGGACGGCAGGCTAAGGGTGTGGGATCCGCTTAGTTCTATTAAACAAATTCTCGTATGACCCATCAATTTAAGTAAATATGTAATATGAATATTTGAAGTTATCGAGAGATAAGATATATATGTAGGTTATTTGATTTGTTTTTTTGGGAAATGTACAATTCTAAAAGGTGAAAATAAGTTAGTTATATAATATAGATTATGCAAGTGATGAAAGTAATTGCTAATGGGCAGCGACAAGGAAGACCAGAGTAGTAAGACAAATCATAAAATCAAATGCTAAATGTCCGAAAACGTATGGAGGGTAAATAAAAACAAAGAGAAAATGATAGAATACACCATGTGATATTAAGGGGGTTTGGTTTATGAAGATTGATATGATGGGCAATGAAACAGAAGAAGATATGATGAGCATTTCACATAGTGAAAAACTTTTTAAACGGTGAATAATGTTAATTAATATGATCATTATGGTATCAAAATAAGATGTTAGATTATAACTATATATTTACAACTTTTTAACAAAAAAACTATATATTTACAAGAGAGATATATATGCGACATATATATTTATATGTTTATTTTTTGGTTTTGCTTCTGAATATCTTTTCGATAAGACCACTGGAGAGTAAATAAACACGCATTACTATCAATACCGTAAAAACCACCTCAAGACATCGGTGTAATAGCTTACAAAGAAAATCCGACTCAAACCAGAATGTGATTAGACTAAGATTTAAGAAGCAACCAAATGAGGTGATATGATTGTTCTCGGTTCGGAGATGTTTATGTTATTTAACAAAAGGAATGAGTTACATTGTATACCAAGGTTGTCTAAGGAGGCAAGCCGTTAAAGTGACCATATTTTTGTGTCTGTGGGTAATATCTATGAGACCCATCCTATATTGGTCATCTGAGAAATATGGTTGCCTTGCATATCACTATGTCAGCCTCCTCAAGAATAATTTTGATTGGATATGTCGTGGTGTAGTTGGTGATTGAAATACCACCTAACCATATACACTCGATTTGGGGTATTATGATTAAAAAAACTAGAATGGTAAAAGTAGAATTTAAATTCTGACAATGAGAAGATATTACTTACAATTTTTTAAAAACTATTTTGTTCTTGGATTGAAAAGAAGAACGTTCGCAAAGCTCATATATTGAATACAATATATAAGCTAAATAGTTTTTTTTTTGATTATTATGCAACTCTTATTTACTTTATAACACAACAAAATAGAAGCAAACATATATAAGAAATAAATTAAATGCTTACATAGTAGTGACTCTTGATAGGAGGATATAGCCAATATGAGAATCAAAAGGAGAGAGACATTACAAAGGCCACCACTCTTATTATCTCTTATCTTCTTTCTACGGTTCTACCTAGTATTTATCAAAAGCTTCCTTCATTTTATTTTCGTAGATATCTACGCATGCATTGATTTTTTGGCTACACACCATATAATAAATCATCAAGTCATGTGGATATCCTTCTTCTATATCAATGCATTGATATTTTTGGGCAACATATCATATGATATATGATCAATGTATGTGGATATCATTCTTCTATATCAATGCATTGATATTTTGGCTACATGTATCATATGATATATCATCGATTTATGTGGATATCCTTCTTCCATAAAACCTTTTATGAACCAGATATACATGAAAAATATCTCCACGTCGTCTTTATGTTGATATATCTCACACTTCATTGATTATATATGAGGAAATAAATAAATATAAGTGCATGCATTGACACATCGATCACCTAGCTTTCCTATCTTCCATTCTGATTCTTTTTTTGTCATTATGTAATTTCTGATCTATCAAGTAATTAAGGGTGCATAAACTATATACAGTTGCTTACTTGCTTCACGTTTTTTTACTGTATACGTAAAATGTGAAAAAATAAGCATAAAGGACAATTTCTTTTTTGCACGTAAATGGGCCTTTAGAGGGCCCATATTAGGCCTTAGATTGTTTAAAACTGATGCGGCCCAATAAAATTGCCGCGAAGCCGATGGTTTAAAACGGTAGCTGAACAAAACCGGGCGGCGGAAAAAATCTGTTCTATTGCGATTTCCCGCTACTTCCATTTTCCCTCTTTTGTTTATTTTTTATTTTTCCTTTATTTTTCTTATCCAATTTCCTCTTAAAACCAGTATCGACCATGAGATTGATTCTTCACTTCGATTCCATTGGATCTCAATCTCAATCTCGATCTCCTTCTGATAACATACAATGCCTACCATCGCCGGACCTAGTTCGTCTCCTCAGAAGCATGTCGTCGGCTCTAGATCGGAGATAATCGGAGGTCTTAGATCCGCTGAAGTCAACACTTCTCGGAAACGGAAGTTGAGATCGGATTCGGCTGCGGAGGTTGCCGCGACGACGGTGTTGTCCGGGAATTTGATTTCTACGCCGATGAAATGGAAATCGCCTCGTCGATGTGCTGTTTCAATCCCTAAGACCTCTAATGAGGTAATTTATGAGCTCCTTGGTCTAAGAATTCGATTTATAGTTAGTTCTTGATTAATTTTGGTATTACTTAATCTGAATCTGTAATGGTTATTCGATTGCAGGAGATTAAGGAAGATTCTAATGGAAAATTGACAAGTCCAGTGATATCAGCTGTGAAAAACTTATCTGTTTGTTTAGATGTTAAATCAAAATGGAACCCTAGAGGTATTTATATATGAGCCTTTTGATTCTTCAGTATTGTATTTGATTCTAATGCTCTCAGTTAGTTTGATTGTATAATTGATGTATTTTGAATGGATACAGATGATGACCAAATGAAAGCTGTGAAGGAGGCATTGCATGTGTCTAAGGCACCGTCAACTGTTGTTTGCCGTGAGGATGAGCAGAGACGGGTTTTCGAGTTTGTGAAAGGTTGTATGGAACAGAAGAAAGCTGGGAGTTTGTATATATGTGGTTGTCCTGGAACTGGAAAGTCACTATCCATGGAGAAAGTAAGACAACAAGCTGAAGACTGGGCAAAGCAGGTAATTGATCTTGTGTCTGTTTCAGAAATTGTGATTAGTGTGAATCTTTCAATAGAAGGACTGATCTTTCATGAAATCTTGCAGGCAGGTTTGCCTTGTCCTGAAACAGTGTCTGTTAATTGCACGTCACTGACAAAAACAACAGATATTTTCTCCAAGGTAAGACCTTTTGCAATAGAAAATACCTCCAAGTTCTTGGTCTCATTTCAATGTAGTTGTTAATTGAGTTATTTTGTTTTAGATACTTGGTAACAATGAGTCCGGGAAGAAAGCTAATGGTTCATCTTCACCTCTACAACAACTTCGGAGTTTGTTTTCTCAAAAGCAACAACAATCCAGCTCAAAGATGATGTAGGTGTTTGTTTTGTTTTGTTTTTGGTCTTGTGATATGGTGACCTGCTAGATATAATTACTGTGCTGTTTCTCATTCAAACTTTATTTCCAGGCTAATAATTGCAGATGAAATGGATTACTTGATCACAAGAGACCGAGGTGTCCTTCATGAGCTTTTTATGCTCACAACTTTGCCTTTTTCAAGGTGTATACTTATAGGTACTGTCTTTTGCGTTATCAAAGTTCATATTTTTTTATCTGTTTCCTCTGGTCATACAATTTTTAAGTTTAAAGTTCGTATTTGTCCTCCAGGTGTAGCAAATGCAATAGACCTTGCAGATCGTTTCCTTCCAAAATTGAAGTCTCTTAATTGTAAGAATTTCTCCATCATTGTATGCCATTTGACTTCTTTCTTCACCATATGTCCCTAAGCTTTGATGTAGATTAAAAGTTGTGTATACTCCTTTAACTTATAATTCCAATTAATGCAGGCAAACCTTTGGTTGTCACTTTCCGTGCCTATTCTAAGGATCAGATCCTTAGGATACTGCAGGAAAGGCTTGTGGTAAGTCTACCTCAACTTTGTGATATAAGATGATGAGAGAGATTTGTCTGATAAAGTGACTCATAAACTAGTGAAAGTACGATGCATAGTAGATTCAGGATTTTTCTGTTTCAAAGCAGTTGGCGTTCAAGGAATTATGGATAAAAAATGCATAGTAGATTAAGATGTCAATAACAAATGTTGACCAATCTCAGGACCTTGGAACTGTATGATGATATATCTAATCTAAAATCATAGTACTTTGTTGATCTTAAATTATTATTTTCACTATTGTAACAGGCACTTCCATTTGTTGCATTTCAGTCCAATGCCTTGGAAATTTGTGCAAGAGTAAGACTATATATGCCATTTTTTCCCTCTCAACTTTGTTTACATTTTGAGATTCTTTATTGATATCCATAATCTTTTTCATTTTCTCAGAAAGTATCAGCTGCATCAGGAGACATGAGAAAGGCTCTATGTGTCTGCAGGTGAAATCTCTTACGAATTTGTTTCTATTGAGTTTGTTCTTGTATTGCATAAAATGAATGAGATAGAAATGGGCTTTATATTGTCAATTTACTCTTGAAATCATTACTCTAAAGATGACAATCCCAATTAACTCACATTTTTTTTTCCAGGAGCGCCCTAGAAATCTTAGAAATAGAAGTTAGAGGATCAATAGATCAAGAACCACAAGGTCCAGCTCCAGAGGGTCAAGTGGTTAGTATTTTACTCTCTACTTTACTCAGGTCACTTACTGACGATGAAAATATCCAGGATCTATCGAAACCGTTGTCTTATTCCATAATTGTTATCACCGAATCTATAGGTGAAGATGGATCATATGATAGCTGCATTGTCCAAGACGTTTAAATCTCCAGTAGTTGACACCATCCAGTCTCTACCTCAACACCAACAAGTAAGTTACACATCAAAACACACACACATTTTTTATATCTGGTTCTTCTCGTTTTTAGGTATTAAGTAACCGTAAGGATATGCTTACAACATGATTTTACATAGAATTAGCAAATCTTAGTTTTAAGAGAACAAACTTGACGTCACAACGAAACTAAAGATCCGTGTTAGTGTTTATTTGGTTCTATGACTTAGTGGCTAACAAGACCGATTCTGAAAGTACGTAATGGACTTAAATAACATGCTTCTATTGAAAATTTGCAGATCATAGTCTGTTCTGCTGCAAAGGCCTTTAGAGGAAGTAAAAAGGATAGAACCATTGCAGAGGTAAATCTTCATTGAATGAACAATACACAAACACAACTTCATGAAGTTATAACTTAAGACATTGTACATAATATTCATCTCTGTCTTGATGCAGTTAAATAAGCTATACTTGGAAATCTGTAAATCTTCGATGATAACTCCAGCTGGAATTACTGAGTTCACTAACATGTGCACAGTGCTAAACGACCAGGTACTAATCTCTATCAGAATATTCATGTCTGGAAGAGTATACGCTAGAATAATAACTCATGTTGTGTTGGTTTACATAACAAAAGATGAAAGAAAATCTTGAAGAGACATTTGATAGAAAAAAATCAT
Source organism: Arabidopsis suecica (assembly GCA_019202805.1). Lineage (NCBI taxonomy): Eukaryota > Viridiplantae > Streptophyta > Magnoliopsida > Brassicales > Brassicaceae > Arabidopsis > Arabidopsis suecica. The sequence continues at coordinate 8,805,658 of CM032908.1, forward strand.
CTTGGTTTGGCACAGGGGATTTTAAAACTCAGTCATGCTCGAGACGATAAGCTAAAGAGAGTGAGCCTTAGAGTAGATGAAGCAGACATCACATTTGCTCTTAAGGTATACGCACACTCCCTAACTAATTACAAACTATTTCCCAAATTCAGTTTCTTAATTTAACACATTTCATTTTCATTGCACAACAGGAAATTCGATTCTTCCGCAACTGTCTTCTATGATGAAGTTACTGAGTTATAGCAACGGGTTGGTTCCTTCATTCTTTACAGAATACAAAGAGTGTAAAAAAAAACTCAGTACACTTAAATTGTTTTATAAACAAACTATACTCTTTATGAGATTACAGGCTGATTAGCGCAGATGTTGAACTCTTATTACTATTAGCCATGCTCTCAATGAAATTAATGCCATCAAGTGATTGTCCTTTGTAAATTTTGGAACGTTAAAAGACACTTACACTATCTAAGTTACATACATTTCCTACTTCTACTTGTTATAGATGCATTATTGATGTATATACTAGGGACTAGGTCAACAACAGTAATAGAAAATCAGTAACAATCATTTAAGTTTTTACAAGATGCAAACAAAGGCATTAGTTACATACTTGCATTGAAAGAGAACTCAGTGTCTGTCATTCAACTGTACAAGGCCTGAATAAACGATACTGGGAGATAGATTTTAAATTGGCCACTCACACTCACTAAACCAGGCAAAACAACATGGGAGAGAGTGTTACATTAGCAATGCAAAAGATCATAAGAAAAAGGTCATCTAAAGAAACGAGACTGACCTCAAAAAAATTCAGAGTCTCAACCAATGAAACTTAGGACAACAGTGATTGTCGTTTGTTGCTTCTGCACATATTATATCCTACATCACTCTGAAGTTTCATATCGACCCGTCTGAGCTGTCTCATACTTCCTGGAAGGCATTTTTGGGCTTAAAAGCAAAGAATATATTGAGGTCACATATAGAAATCCTGATAATTACAAATATTAAAGCATTTTTACCTTAAAGCTGATAGCTCTACTTCCAATGCACCCATAGAGAGCAGAACTTGGCCTCCATACTTTCCATACTTGTGACTAATTCTAAGTAGCAATGCAAGTTATGCTTCTAAGGTACAATAATGCTTAGAAGCACTAAGAGAGGCATCAAGGATCCTGCCAACGACCTGAGAAGATCATCAAGTCATGCAATGTTCAAGAAAATGCTTCACAAGCACTAACCTCTGGTGTAACTTATCATACACGTAAACCATAATATTTGTTATATCCTTTTTTTTCACCACTTAGATTTTGTTCTATGTATAGATATAACTAGATTAATAAAATTTAAGATGTAATTTGATATGTTTAATTTTCTTTTATAACAAAATCCGAATAATCCGAGTTGAAACTGATCCTAAACCGGGATTGAAAACCCTTAACTATAGAGAGATGCTCTAATAGTCGAAGTAAACAGAGAGATGTCAAGTATGGATCAATTATCATGCAACTCCCACGTTGACGACGACGACGACCATGGTTGGACGAAAGTCGTGTCCCGGAAGCGCAATCGGAAGCTAAAACCGGCGGATGTCGATGTTTCCGGCAACATTGTTCCGAATGAAGGTCGGATCCTGACGGCTCAGATAGTTTCTGCTGATATAGAGGATAAATCGAACAGAGCCGGTGTAGCCAGTAATGAGAATCTCAAGGCAGAGAAAACTAAAAAGACAAAACCCAAGAAGGAGAAGAAGAAACCGATAGTTTCTTTGTCCGAAGCTATGTCAAAGATCGATCATTCACGTCTTAAGGCTTTCCTCGTCGTATCATTGGTAAGAATTCATTCTGATTTAAAAACCCTAAACCCACAAATAAAAATTCAATTTTGATGTTAGTTTGTTTATAGGAATCGTATTCGATTGAGCCTGAGACTCAGTTATTGAGGTTTATGGATTACGTTGGGAGAGAACTTACACAAGTGCGATTTCCATGGCTGAAGATATTTCCTTTCAAGGGTCCTTGGCCCAAGCTTATCGATGTGATCAATGTAAGCTATTTCTTTTACGTTTTTTTTTTCCAATCAAAGTCGTCTATGTTAGATTGTTGAAGCTGATTGTCTTTTTTTATAAACAGGTTCCAGTGTGTGATATTCCTGAACCTATCTACAAAACATCAGTCGATTGGATCAAACAAGTTCCAGTAATGACACTCTCTGGCTTCATAGTGTGGGCGTTTCGCTGCACTCTCACTCATTTGGAAGCACAACAAGAAGGTGTCAATTCTGGCAAGATTGGTGAACAACCTACTTCTCCCAAACCTCATGTAACCTTTCTCGAAATTGATTATCGCTTTCGCTTATGTATGTGTGGTTGGATGGTGTATCCAGTTTCCTTTGTTTTGACTAACTCCATTATGTTTGCTTAGGTGGTAGTATTTGTTACATTGGCAATGGTACTGCGTACAAGACCTGAAACTTTTACTTTTGCATTGCGGACTATTAGGCAGAGGCGTATGTTTCAAGGACAGGACAAGATTCCGTTTACAGTTTGGATGATGGCTCAGGTTCGTGTGAACTAGGACCAAGAGTGTTGGAAGTTGTGTTTTATGTGAACTGTATTATGAAATTTATTGAACTGTAAAATGTGGACAGGCCTCCCAGGGTTATTTATGTGCAGGCTTGCTTTCATGGGCGCATAACTTGTTACCAGTAGTCGGTAATTCGGTCTGCAACCCTCAGTCAAGGGATCTCATCCTGCAGTTGGTTGAGAAGTGAGTCACAAGTTTTCTTCTCATCTCCTTTTTTGCTATATACAATCATCTGATCTTTGTTTATGCAATTTTCTTTATCAGAATTTTGTCGGATCCAATGGCTTGGACAATGCGTAGGAATCAAGCTATTAGGGAGAGAGAGCGACTGATTCCACCTCCTTCATTTGAGATCTTGCTGCGGGTTACATTCCCTGCTTCATCCGCAAGAGTCAAAGTAAGTAGCTAGTAATATTGGAATTCATAAAGCAAAACATTGATGCATGCGTTTTCCGATTCTGATCACAAGCATGGTCTCTGTGCGCACACAGGCTACAGAGAGGTTTGAGGCAATTTATCCCTCGCTGAAAGAAGTGGCTCTTGCCGGTGCACCAGGAAGCGAGGCAATGAAACAAGTCATTCAACAGATATTCACTTTGTCTTTGAAATTAGCTGGAGAAGGTATAATCCTTGAGATTTCTGCTTCTTTCCCTCTCTCTTGTCCGATTATAGTTCTAATGTTTTACTAATGTTTCAGAAAATCCTGCTTTAGCCAAGGAAGCTACAGCAATCGCTATCTGGTGTGTGACCGAACATGTTGATTGCTGTGAGCACTGGGACAATCTCTATAAGAAGAATCTAGCAGCTAGTGTTGCTGTTCTAAAAAAGCTTGTGGACGATTGGAAGGATCATTCCCTCAAACTATTATCATCACCGAGAAATACTCTCACTCTCGGTCAAACTATGAAGAGCTTCAGGCTGGAAGTAATACCTCTTACTCTTCAAAGGCTAACTAATTTTATTTCATCTCTGACTTAAAAGCTGTTGTGATATTTTAGAACCAAAAAGCCATCACTGAAGGAGGAGCGAATGTTTCTCTTTACAAAGAAGCTGACAAGTGCTGCAAATTGATCTCGCGGAGACTCTCCTACAACCATTACTGCGTCAAAGCAACTGCTGTGGTTCTAGCTGCTGCAGGAGCCACTGCTGCAGTTGTTCTATCTTCCAACATGGAGTTTAAGAACCTGGTGAACTCATTGGATCTGCACCTATACCTCAATGCAATCACCACAGCTTTTAACATCTAAGAGAGAAATATCTGATACAAGCAGTGGGATTTGAGATTATTATCTATATAAGCTAATGTCTTAACATCTTTCTAGTAGGAGTATTTAAAAACACAAAATATTTTAGTATATGACAGTAATTTGCCTTTTGACTTTGATGAACTGAGATCCTACGATCAAATCAAGGCTGTTTTTTTTTTTTTAATACACTTCTTGAGTCTCATATGTCCACATGAGTCTCATGTATTGATTCATATAGTTTGCAATAATGCTCCAAAGATAAGGATTTGACTGTGCCTAGGCATATGGTGAGGTCAGTTCGGTTCAGAAGTTCAGGTCGTTCGAGTTGGAGAAACCACTTCCGATTTGAACCAATTATCAATTTTGGGTCAGTTCGGTCTAAATTCCAAAATTTCGGTTTGGTTCTCTAAATTATTGTGGCAAGCTGGCAGCCAACGTTGAACCGAATATGATATTCGGTTCAGTTCGATTCATATTAATAAAACTATTTATATTTTCTTGGATTACAGGTGATTTCGGTTAATTTCGGTTTAATGCGGTAAATTTCAGTTTAATTTGGTTAAAATCGATTCGATTTGGCTCACTAATTTATCACATCATCGTCCAATTTCAGTCAACACAACACCATTAGTGCAGATTCTCTAGTACACTCATCATAACAAATCACCAAAAAACTTAGATATTCAAAGATTCAAAAGAGTCACAGTCGACAACCATAATAAATCACATCAGAGACTTAGAGTAGTTTACGCTTAGAAAACTGAAGCATAAAGAGTAAGATACCTAAGCAACTACTGTTTATTAAAACTTTAAGAGGATAGGAAATGAATCTAAGGAGGTTGCTTGAATTGCTTCAAGTACCTGAAACAAATAGACCATGAAAGCATTGTAAGTCCAGATTTTCAAGTGTAAGAGAGTAAGAGACATAAGCTATTGCTTACCTGCAACTTGGAGACATTTTTTGCACAACTTAGAATTGTCTCCTTGAATCTGTAGAAGGAAAGTAAGTCATTAATATTCATCACATCTACAGAATGATAAAATTCAAAACATAGTCCCTAATACACATTATCAAGTTGAGCTAAGAGATAAAAGCCCCTAACCTCAGGTATTTTTGTTGATGTGTAATTAGAAGTACTTTATGAATTCTGTTTCTTTCTTACAATGCAGAGAGATGACATTGTATACTTCCATTAACAATGTCGGGAACCGAGTAGCAAAGTACTTGTCCAATCCTTCTGGATTTGTTCCCACAAGATCCAGAGTACAAAAAAACAAGTTGAGTCTTGTGTACAATAGTGTCTGAAAAACTTGCTAACAAGAAAAAACCTGGATGTCTTCACGAAGTTCTCTGTAGTGATTCGCAGAATTTCTGACTAATCAAGCAAGTGACGCATGCTTCTGAAGTCGTAAGCCCTATGGACCTTGCCAGTCTTCTCACTGTCACGTTCTATAATAAGGTAGGCACTAAACTTGGGACCAATCTTATTCTCCCATGTCGGATTCCCTCCCATAGCATCATATGATTTCTGCCTTAATGCATCCAAGATGGTAGAGTTGGCATGGTTTTCCACTCGGTCACTGGCTTCTCGCAAGAATGATAGCCTCATATCAGCGTTATGGTGTAAAAGATTACACATCCCAAGTTGAACATGTCGATTGTACAAGTTCCATCATCCATGCGAAGAAGCTGCTCTGATGCTTGTCAACCCTTACTACCTACAATATTCATGGATGCGTATTAAAGAGTGGTTTGAAACTCATTTCATAAGCATAATCATAAATTCAACAAAAAAAAAATTTGTTTTCAAAAATCATTCAGTCTATCAATTGATACGGAAATCAATCAAACACAAAAAGAAAGGATGACTCATCAAAGAGACGCTTGTTGTTGCCCATATTTGAAAGCTTTGCAATCAAAGTCTTTCTTTTACTCATAATTTGCACATTTCAAGCTTGAACTCTTGATAAACTACTTCCAAGTCGTTCAAGTGGGAAGTCCATAAGTTATATCCTTACATCACATCACAAATATCCCAAAAAATATTAGTTGTATATTAAAAAGTATACATCACAACACAAATATTATGAATTAATTTGAAATCTAAATTAACCTCATTAATTCTTGCTACACGGGTGACAAAATACCCACAACTTCCCACAATACATTTTCATCCAATGGCATCTCCAAATAATCTTTAGTTAATTTGCTTTTTTTCTTTACTTCGTTTCTAGAGAAGATGACAAGATCATGTAGATCATGTAGATCACATGTCCAAGGTTCCCAGAGGTAATCATAGTCCATGAACTCATAACCATAGAAACGGATGATTCTTGAGTGTTTGTCTGATGCATTATGGCTATTAATTTCATTCAAAATCTCGGATGCCTCAGTTTAAGATAGACTAAGGCGTTTTACAGCCACTATGCGCCGTGGTTGACTAAAGCCCTCAAATACCGAAGAGTTTTTTTCATATTCAATATTATTATTCATTATAAACAATCTATTAATTCTTTTACAAACTTTATCTTGAAAGAATTCGCCTCAACGGAAAGTTAGAAGCTTTTCAACTTCTCGAAGGTGCTCTGGTGCATCATGGATTGAATGAGCCGGTGCATCAACTATGATACAATTTTTTTTGTTGATATCCTATAATTGAAAACGTTTTTCTTTGTATTTTTAATTTTAAAATCTCTATGAAATTTATTAAAATCTCCAAAATCTATATCTTAAATTTCAAAATCATGGATTATATATTTTAAATTATTGATTGAATAACACATATTTTCAATTTGGAAATTTAAATTTACCAATATTCTGGTTAAATTTTAAAATTAATACAGATCACTGTGCTTGACCGTTTTTTTTGGCAAACACATCCAAATATCAAATATGCTTTGGTTTACGGTCTAAATCGGTCCGATCGCCGGTCTGGTCCGGTTTAGAAAACATTGCTTTACAGGCTTTGTATGTGTGTATTTTTTTTCTCCCACACTTAAAACTGTTATCGAAAGACTTAAAATCAACGAGCTCACGGGGATGTCGGCCGTTTCAATCTCCGCCGTCAAATCTGATTTTTCCACCGTCGAGGCCATAGCCGTTACACACCATCGGACGCCGCCGCCACATTTTCCTTCGCTCCGGTTTCCACTATCTCTCAAGTCCCCGCCGGCTACTTCTCTTAACCTTGACGGTGGATCAAAACTCCTCCACGTCTCGCGTCTTCCTTCTATCAAATGCTCATATACTCCGTCGTTAGGTAAAAATCTGCTCCCCAATTAGCGCCTCTCCAAGTTTGATCGAAGTTAAAACTTCTTCTCTCCTCACAGATTTATCGGAGGAACAGTTTACAAAATTTAAACAAGCATCGGAAAAGGGAAACTTAGTTCCTCTATACCGATGTGTATTCTCCGATCATTTGACTCCGATACTTGCTTACCGATGTTTGGTGAAAGAAGACGATAGAGATGCTCCTAGCTTCTTGTTTGAGTCAGTGGAGCCTGGTTTGCAATCCTCCAACATCGTAAGCCTTCCTTTTTGATAATTGTTCTCAGTTTTTGCAATTTTGTTTGGTTCAATGAAATTGAACTCTTGGAGGATTTTCTCTTAGGGGAGGTTTAGTGTAGTTGGAGCTCAGCCTACAATAGAAATTGTGGCAAAAGGAAATGTAGTTACTGTGATGGACCATGGAGCTGGTCTTAGGACTGAGGAGGAAGTGGAAGATCCAATGATGGTTCCTCAGAAAATCATGGATGAATGGAAGCCTCAACGCATTGATGAATTGCCTGAAGCTTTCTGCGGTCAGTAACGAATTCTGTTATAAATAGAGTGATGTTTGTTTAGCATTGCTGATTTTTTGGATGGTTGATTTGATTTGTTAAACAGGTGGGTGGGTTGGATACTTCTCATATGATACTGTACGTTATGTTGAGAAGAAGAAGCTGCCATTTTCAAATGCTCCAGAGGATGATAGGAGTCTTCCTGATGTTCATTTGGGTCTTTATGATGATGTGATCGTGTTTGATCATGTCGAGAAGGTATGCTGTTGTTTGTTCCTAGTATTTGCATCTTCCTGCGGATTATGAATAAAAGAATTTATCTAGTTTGTCTTGATCCTTGGTAGAGTAATTAACTCTGCTGAATTTCCTGTTAAGCACAGAAAGCATATGTGATCCACTGGGTGCGTATAGATAAGGATCGTTCTGTTGAAGATAATTTCACTGATGGAATGAATCGGTTGGAATCTCTAACCTCTAGAATTCAAGACCAAAAACCGTGAGTAGATCGTTTTACCAGTCTTTTAGATTATAGTTTTGTCTTTTATTTATAAGATTCTGTTTATGCTCATGTGTTTCTTTTGAATTGCAGCCCCAAGATGCCTACTGGTTTCATAAAACTACGCACTCAGCTCTTCGGTCCTAAATTGGAGAAATCAACTATGACGAGTGAGGCGTACAAGGAGGCAGTGGTGGAAGCCAAAGAACATATCTTGGCTGGGGACATCTTTCAGATAGTTCTTAGTCAGAGATTTGAAAGGCGGACATTTGCGGACCCATTTGAGATATATAGAGCTCTTAGGATTGTAAATCCAAGTCCGTACATGGCCTATTTACAGGTATACTGCTATGGTCATCTTTTCCTTACATATTTCATGAAAGTTAATATTAATAATCTGTGGTTTCTCTCTCTTTATCTTTTTTTCTTTTTAATTACAGGCTAGAGGATGCATATTAGTTGCTTCAAGTCCAGAAATATTGTTACGTTCAAAAAATGTAAGTGTTACCTACTCTCCACTAACCTTTGGTTCCCTTAATCCTTAAATCCCATGTCTTCATTTACAACTGAATGGATAGCTTAATGTGTAGATTCCTTTTGTTACAGAGGAAAATTACCAATCGCCCCCTTGCTGGAACTGTCAGAAGAGGGAAGACACCCAAAGAAGATTTAATGCTCGAAAAAGAGCTCTTAAGCGATGAAAAACAATGCGCAGAGCATATTATGCTTGTTGATTTGGGAAGGAACGATGTTGGCAAGGTTCTTGACTTTACCACTGCTCAACTCTTCTTTCATTTTCAGTCTCTTACCCTCTTCTTTTGGAAGCTAACATGCAGTTTTTAAGCGGTAATCTAACTTGTTGGATATTCTCGTGAACTCAGGTTTCAAAGCCTGGTTCTGTGGAGGTTGAGAAGCTCATGAATATAGAACGGTATTCACATGTCATGCACGTTAGCTCCACGGTATGCTTCTATTGCAATTTTACAAACAAGCAAACTTTCAATTCGAAAGTCCTTTTGCCTCAATGGATTTTTTGCATAAGTTTTGTTTTCACTCTAGTTAGTTTATAAGAGATCACAGTCCAATAATGAAATTTTTGAATAGAAGTGGTGTTGAAGCCTAGTTCTGTTTACACTAGAGAACCCATGAATATTTAACTTCACATGTTATGTGCATGAGCTTAACAATATGCTGTCCAATTTCTGTTTGTCTAACAACACATCTCCTTCTCCGCAGGTAAAAGGCGAATTACTAGATAATCTAACAAGCTGGGACGCTCTTCGAGCTGCACTTCCCGTTGGAACCGTCAGCGGAGCCCCAAAGGTTCTCTCTCACTAAAACCACAAACTCATTACACATTCACCATACTTAAAAATCATTTGATACAGGTAAAAGCCATGGAGCTGATAGATGAACTTGAAGTAACAAGGCGTGGTCCTTACAGTGGGGGTTTTGGAGGCATTTCGTTTAACGGAGACATGGACATTGCCTTGGCTCTCAGAACGATGGTCTTCCCAACAAATACCCGTTATGACACATTGTACTCTTACAAGCATCCTCAGAGACGTCGAGAGTGGATTGCTCATATTCAAGCTGGAGCTGGGGTTGTTGCAGACAGTAACCCTGATGATGAACACAGAGAGTGTGAGAACAAAGCAGCAGCTCTAGCCCGAGCCATTGATCTTGCTGAGTCCTCCTTTCTTGAGACACCTGAGGTTACTACTATCACACCTCACATCAACAATATCTGAGTATAAGCATTCTTGTTTTCTTTACTTTTGATTTCAGTATTACTCACTCAGATAGCTGTTTGATTTGTGAGATCGACTCTTTTGAGTATTAGAATCTAGGACTTGTGTCCGAGGTTTGAGGTCTGTCGGACCAAAAGTTTTTAGAATTTATGGGTTCTTCTTAATATTACAACTTGTAGTAGCAAATATTTACAAATAATTTCATATGATCGATCATACAAATATAGTTTTGCCACTACTACTGATAAAGGCTCTGATTGATACCGACCAAACAACACCTGTTGAGAGCTAGCTAACCGCTTTAGCGATTTACCAATTGATGAAACCGTAATCTTATACGGTTAATAAAATTGGTTGAAATCGACGGTAAAAGTAAACGGTTAATAAAATTGGTTGAAATCGACAGGCAAAGTAAACGGTTAGCCATTATTTTGTGCAGTGAAATTACGGTTTCAAACGGATTAAAAAGTGCGGTTGGACATAGTTAACCGTATAAAATAACTAAACCGTTTATAACCATACCGGTTTAATCGTAACAACACTTCTTACGTGACCCCAGAAAACGCAGAGAGCCAGCGTAATCGCGACCGACCTCACTGACAGAGCGACCAAAACGCAGCGTTTTGACAGCAATTGAGGGCCTGACTGGTTTAAACGCAGCGGCTGCGGTTGCGTCTGCGGGAGTTTGCGGAAGCGGGCGGTTGCGGTTTCAAGCGTTATGATGCATTTTGAACGACTGGTTAAGCGGTTAAAAATTGGTGCGTTTGCGGGAGTTGTATGACTGGTTAACCAGCTGATGCGACAACGGTTAAATCGAAAATTATCAAAAGAAATATAATTTATAATTATATAATAAAGTATAAAAACAACAAATATTTATATTATTATGATAAAATACAAAACAATTTATATATAATTAATAATAATAAAATATATAAAATTAGTACATAATTATTCAAAATAATATATTTCATAGTTAAGTGTTTATTACTTCATGCATTTGGTTCATAAAAAAACAGCATCAAGTAATATAACAAATTACAAAAAAAAAATATGACAAACTAAAAAAATAGATGTTTTGAATTCTTAGATCCTCTGGATTAATAATTTTATTACAATACTTAGGGCCTGACTGGTTTAAACGCAGCGGTTGCGGTTGCGGTTGCGGGAGTTTGCGGAAGCGGGCGGTTGCGGCTTTAAGCGTTATCAAGCGTTTTGAACGACTGGTTTAGCGTTTGAAAATGAGTGCGTTTGCGGGAGTTTTATGACTGGTAAACCAGCGGGTGCGATAGCAGTTAAATAAAAAAATGACCAAAATAAATAAAAAATATTACAAAAAAAAAAGAAATAAAAACACCAATATATTATTATGATAATATTAGAAAAATTTGAACATGCTTAATAATTAAAACCATAAATAAAGTACTAAATAATTATTCAAAAATAAAGAAATTTTGTAACAAGATAGTACTTTATGCATCTGGTTTAACATAAAAAATAGCATTAAGTAATGGGACAAACTGTAAATAACGTTGAATTCAATCAAAAAGCAAGTGAGTTTCTATTCGAGAAAACAAATCGAAACATATATTCAATCAAAAAGCAAAGCAATACGTAATAAAAATAAAAAAAACGATGCCATGAAAAATATTCAAAAAGTTACACATGAGGTGATGAATGAATAAAAGGATATATGATACTTACATTTGGTTATTGATTTTCATCAGTTTGGGTGGAAGACATTGAGAGTTTCAGAATATTATTAGGGTTTCTGATGAGAACGTGATACAAAGTGATACAAAGATGAAAGATATATATAGGATTAATATATATTATAATAGTTATAAGTAAATGTTTGATTTTCTTTTCTTTTTTTTTTTTTTTTTTTTTTTTTTTTTTTTTTAATCCAACCGCTACCGCCCGCAACCGCAAACGCTTGCGGGAAGGAGCTTTTGAAATTCAGCGATTTCGAGCGGTTCGAAGCGGGACGGAGCGGTTTCTATGATTGGTACCAACCGCTAACAACCGCAACCGACCGCTAGCAACCGCTAGGAGGGTGCTAGCGGGAGAACCAATCAAGCCCTTAGTTTGTATTTTGTCATTCTTGAGTTTAGATTGACGCCATAATTTTGGTAAATAGAAAAAAATTAGGGTTTTGAGAATTAACGTTAATATATATAGGGTTTGATAATTTTTTTAAAAAATTTATTTGTTATTTATGTATTTTTTTAATATATATATATATATATATATATATATATAGGATTTGAATTTAAAAAAAAAAAAAATTTGCCAACCGCTACCGCCCGCAACCGCAAACGCTTGCGGGAAGGAGCTTTTGAATTCGGCGGTTCAGAGCGGTCTAGAGCGGTTCGGAGCGGTATAAAACGTTTTTTATGATTGGTTTTAAACGCTAGCAACCGCAACCGCCCGCAAACGCAGCGTTTGCGGGTGGTAGCGGGAGAACCAATCAAGCCCTGAGTGGATACCGAATCACAATAATACAGAAAGACATTAAAAGCAATAAAGGAATCGCGCGATTGGGGCAGTTAGAGAGACGAACAAGTCGTGGTGAGATTTTAGGAGAAGACGAAGATGGAGAGTATCTGGCGAATCGCGACGGGCCAAGATCCAAACCGTGAAGATTACGAAGGGATCGAGTTCTGGTCAAACCCTGAGCGTTCTGGTTGGCTCACAAAGCAAGGCGATTACATCAAAACCTGGCGTCGTCGTTGGTTCGTTCTCAAACGAGGGAAGCTTCTCTGGTTCAAAGATCAAGCCGCTGCTGGAATTCGTGGATCTACGCCGCGTGGTGTGATCTCCGTTGGTGATTGTCTCACCGTGAAAGGAGCTGAAGATGTTGTTAATAAGCCTTTTGCTTTTGAGCTATCTAGTGGTAGCTATACCATGTTCTTCATTGCTGATAACGAGAAGGAGAAAGAAGAGTGGATTAATTCGATTGGAAGATCGATTGTGCAACACTCGAGGTCTGTGACGGATTCTGAGGTTCTCGATTATGATCACAGGCGGTGATTATTATTATTACTATCTTAATGTGTGATTTTGTTGTTGTCTCTCACTCTTTGGCCTTAGGGTTTTCGTGGAATGTAACAGTACTCTCTCGTCTTTTAAATTTTGATGTTATTGTACCTTGATCGTGATGTATCTATTGCCTAAAGTTTCAAATCGATTCTCTCTTTGTTATGATATTTGATTCAGTGAGTTCCTGTTTATGTTTTGAATGATTTTGTTGTTCAGCTTTGTATAGAGTTTGATGTATGTGCTTAACTTTGATTGATTCAACAAGTGATTGATGTTCAAAAAGTAGAAGCTGTGTAGAGGGTTTCTGAAGGAGGATTTAATCTCTCTGTGACGGTTCTCTTCTACCAAGCTGAAACTGCTGCTGCAACGAGTTAGATCAGTAAGGTAACGTTTCCAGAACAAGAACGACCTTCCCTGATTCTCATTTCAGTTCACTGGTTTTGGATGTGAGATTGATTTATTGAAATGAAGAAAGAGAGAGATGCAGGATAGTAGCTTTCTTTGGTTGTGGATCCTACTGTATCATCTTTATCTGCCTACCATTATTTGTTTACACGTGTGGCAAAGTGAAGTGATACACAAAGTCTATAGGAGGAACGTTACTAACTCTGTTCTTTGGTATGTAGATTGATGTTTCTTGTCAACAGAAGACGAGGCTGTGGAGGAAGAACCAAAGGTGTCTCTTGATGAGGAATGTAGAGCTCATCTTCATACCTACACCAACTGTTGGTCATCGTGTTCCGTTTCTTGAATTTGCTAGGCGTCTCATTGACCAGGATGATAGAATCCGTATCACCATCCTCTTGATGAAGCAACAAGGTCAGTCTCATCTAGATTCCTATGTGAAGACTATTGCCTTGTCTCATCCGTTTGTTAGATTCATTGATGTCCCTGAGTTAGAGAAGAAACCAACACTTGGTACACAATCAAACCAACAGTCTTTATACGATTTTATGAGAAACATGTTCCTGTTGTGCGAAATATAATCATGGGTATCTTAGCTATTGAGAAATTCATACATGGCGTGATAGGAACCAAGACTTAACCTTTTCTTATCGGATTCTCCATAAACTGTAACCTTGATTATGCTACAATCCTTTGAATCTGCTTTGTCTGTATTATTTTTTTTCTTTTCTTTTCTCATCAGCTTTGCTTCTAATTATGTCTGTATTGGTTCCTTATATACCAAGCTGTGAGTTTCTTTGTTAGCCAATGCTGTATTTCTTCTGTTATGGATTTTGTTCAACATTATTTTCTTCAGGTCAAACTTACTCTGTTCTTGTTGAGACAATTTTCTCACAAATGTTAGCTCTAGTGTTCTTCCCTCTCATAGCATAAACGAATTACATTGTATTATTCTTTTACATACAATCACAGAGTTTATATTATCTTCTTTGATATTATTCCTCTGATTATACATTGTTCAAGTCTATCAAATGGAACATATGCTTTTACATCTTACTACATAGACAATATTAAAACATAGAGAAGCTCACACTCAAAGTTTGTGTCTTCCAGAATTGGTCCGAGAGGATTGTCCCATTGCACTGACAATATTGTCTCTAATGGAACACACAAGAGGATTGTCCGACTGCAGAAGTTTTCCAACTAGGTTTGCAAGTGCTGTCAACCGGAATACCTGAGACCATCTCTCACTCCTATATGATTCCATTGCCCCTTCAATTGATTCGGTCCCTCCATTCATTGCAGTGGCAAGTTTATTTGCCAGAACAACTGAATCTTCCAAGGCACAACAAGCACCTTGTCCAAGATTTGGAGTCATTGGGTGCCAAGCATCTCCAACAAGAACAACCCGACCTTTTGATGCTCGAGGAGCAATACCAGGCCAAACCCACCGGTCTACAAGAGGATCTCTGCTGATTGCATCATCAGGTGTTTGATCGATGAGGTTTTGCAGATCTTCTGGCCAGGTACTAACCAGTTCCTTGGCTTGTTTTCTTAGGATAGCTGGATCTGTAATTTTGGGACCTGCATGTCCCAAGATTTCTGATATTAGGAAATGAAAGAAGGAATTATCTTTGTGGAATGTGTGAGAAGTCTTGAACTCTACCTAGAGATGGGGTGTTGAAACAGATGAACCAGTAGACTTTTGTTGTAGATACAGGTACATATGCAGCTCGAAGCCCTCTACCGAATATGTAGTTCACCTTTTGCTGAAATGGCTGTCCATTTGGAAAGAACCCGAGGCCACGGAAAGCGGAATAACCAACGTATTTCGGCTCACTGAACCCCATCCAAGTTGCAACCTTAGACCGGATACCATCACAACCTATAACAATCTGCCAAAGACATATCAAATCAGCTAAGGCATATATGTATAATAAACACATAACCATTAGGCTCAGAGATCAAGAGAAGAATACATTTGCAAGCAACCGAGTTCCATCTCCAAGTTGAAGGAGAGTGTCACCATTGACATTGCTTTGTATACTTTCTAGTTTTGAGGAAAACCGAATGGTTTGCGGAGGAAGCTGGCTTGCAAGTGTTTTCAAGAGTACTCGTCTCTCCACCGCCCTAACTTCTTGGCTATACAAGACATATGCTTTGGTTGGTTAGACACACGATGAATCAAATGGAATGCTCAAGTTATGAAGTAGCAGCTACCTTTGATCGTTGTCTTTAAATGTGAAAGAACGAAGCTCCCTTCCATCTTCCTTCTTCACTACCACCCTGCACAGCTTATCACACTAAGTTAAAAACCAAGAACACACATTTTAACAAGACCGAGTCATCTTTTTGATATGGGCAGAAAGAAACTGTACCCTTGGATTTCAAGAAACTGTTTTCGGAGTTGAGGTCCAACGGAGATGGCGTCAAGAACACGCCACCCATTCTTGGATAGCGTCAGAGATGTTCCTCCGGTCCGAAGCGACTCTGCCTGCTCCAACACCACCGACCGGATTCCAAGCCTAACCAAAATCTCCGGTTAAGTGGCTCTGAGTTTCTAATAAAATTCAATGAACCGGTTTCTGTAATTTAAATACTTACCGGTGAAGAGCAACGGCGGTGGCAAGTCCGCCAATCCCGCCGCCAACAATCACTACTTTCTCCTCTCGGTCAGCACCGCTTGTTTCGGCTCTGGTACTCATCGCTAAACAAACCCGTTTTGATCCGGTTCGAACCGGAAACCATCTCTTGCTTCTGGCCAAGATGGATTGGAGAGGATAGATCGGACGCACAAGAGACATAGCCACGTTACAAGTGGATTCGCTTTTTTTTTTAATGTATAAAATCAAGTTTAATTTGTAGCCATAAGTCGTCTAGACTTTATAGACTTTATTATTTTAGAACATCAACAGTTGTCGTTGAAAATTCTTTGATACATTGTTATTTTTCTTAGGGATATTTAGATTCAGCATATGTCTTAGAGTCAATGTTGGGTCCTTGAGGCTACAAATTTATAATTCAGAAAAAGTGTCTATGCCCTTTAATTATTGGTCTATTTGTCCTTTGTGGCGTCAACTCCAATTTCAACTTGAAGAGTACACAATATTTTAGAATAGTCCGTACCAAAAGAAAGTTCAATAACCAACAATGTTGTAGTCTTTTGACTTTGAAATCTTCGAAGTTTCCACTTGCCCATTTTTAGAAGTGTTAAATAGCACTGTTTTTCAAAGTCTTTTTCATTAACATCATTAAACTCTATGCAAAAGAAAAAATACATTATGAATTCCCATAATATGCATTTATAAGTGTGGGCATCCAATACACTTATTAGATGAACCATGTTATCAAGTACCAAAACAAAGACAAATATAACGCTAATTATGTGATAATTACATTTATAAATTTTGGTTTATTTAGTCAAAGTTCCACATCTAAAATGGAATAAAATATATAATTACGTAAAGAAACATATGCAACATGTTTTGCTCATTCATGAAACACATTGTCCTTTGACAAACATATGACTGACTGAAAATCACACCAGATTGACGCCTTTTGTTCTTCAAACCCCATGTCAACAGAAGCAGATTTCGTGGCGGCATTATTGTGTGCATGTAAATGTGTTTGTATGAGAAGGATTTTGGAGGAATTGGGTCTGATGGAAGCAAGCAGTACCAAGATCTTGTGTGATAAACTATCAAGTTGCTTAAAAATCAAGTGTTGCACGGTCGGAATAAGCATATTAAAATATTATATATATTATATGTGTAAATGTTTATGTAAAACTTAACAAATAAATTGAATTTGAGAGGGAAAAAAAATTGTCTGTTAACAATATGACGTGACATCCATGTCGTTGCATACATCTATGTCATCAAAACTTAATTGTTTATTGTTATTGTGGCGACAGATGTACGTATGATTTTGCACAAATTCATAAACGGATAATAATTAAGGTATGAATTAGCACGATGTTATATTTGATGTATGAATCGAACATAATTTTGTAGTTGATGTATGAAAAAGCCTATTTCCCGTTCAACATCCAGTGATGTTTTTTCTATAGCAAAAAAAAGCATCTGGTGATGTTTTTTTGGACTCTTTTGTTGGTTTTTTCTTTTTTAATTATCGTATTATATAATCATTTATTATATGATTGGTATTAGTCCGTGTTCAAAAAATCGCTAGATGCTAGTCCGGCGGTGAGGGTGGGCCTAGCGCCTAACAAGAAAATCGGAGATTAAACGGGAATTAATCGGGGATTAGTTTTAGGGCTATTTAATGTTTTAAAACATATTAATCCATTATAATTAAGAAATTTATATACTATTGTTTTTAAAATTGCATTAAAAACATGAAAATAAGATTTTAAGCCCATATTTATTATTTTTATACAAATTATGAATATAAGTAGGACGTTTTGAATTTGTCCAAATCGCCGCGGTTCACCTCCGATCAGCGCCTAGGCGGCCGATTTTTAGAACAGGGGTATTAGTTAACTTATATATTAACTCTGTTTATTTACTAAGAATTTATTTAGTATTGTTAACTTATACATTAACATATTTTATTCATCATGATAATTTAATTGTCACAGACTTATATGTTATTTATTTTTTTAGTCTTTTTCATATATTCTTAAACTAACCAATCAATTATTTATTTGTTCAGTCTAGTGTGATATTCCTCCTCACATTTCAGCTTTGTGCTCAAAAAGCTTAGAGTGGATGCAACTCAACCATAATGCTCTTGATGTTAATATGTTGGTGCGTGTGAGAAGTACCGAGTTTCGCTTGCTTAAATTGGACGGTGTAGGTTTACCATTTGTTATCCTGCTGACATAGTCTTTTATACATTTTTGTATTCCTCCCTCTATTCATTTTTAGTTGATGGTTTAAGAAAATATTTTTGTTCTAAATAAGATGATGTTTTCAATTTTTAATGTAATATTAATTAGTTTTTTATTAGTTTTGACTATTTATATTCTCCCGATAATTTTTCTATTGATTAGGTAATAAATGATTGTTTAGTTTATAGATAAACAATAATTATATGCTTTTTTAATCGATGTGCAAAAACCGTAAAGTATTTTCAGCTTTTATCTCTACTGATTTAGTCTTTTCATACATAAATCATTGAATTTAAGGGATTTCGAGCTGGGATTTGATGAAAATGACAAAAAAATTGTAGCTTACTATTGTAGGTCACTAATACCTTCCCGTCATTTTCATCTCTTTGAACTAATCTCTCAGGTAAGATAATACTTTAGGAACACTATTTTTTTGTGTGTTTACTTACCATTTGTTTGGCTTGTTTTTCTCTTAGTTGCACCGCATGATTCAAATCCTTCGCTGGGTGGAAGTCTCTCTCTGCATAGAGAATGACTCGGAGAATTTTGTTGTGATAAGAAGATATTCGTTTGAGCTGGAAAAAAAACTCAATGCGCTTATCTCCATTCTTCCATCATTTGACCCACTTCTGGCGGTTTGGCCAATCACCATGATCTCTAGAGCATTTGAGCTTGCATCAACTTCTGTTAAGACCTTATTTCATTGTGTGGTTAAGAGTTTGTGTTGAGTGTGGTAGGGTTGGTGGGACAGCTGAGGAGATGGCAGCGATGAAAGCTTTAGTTGACGCAGAGGTAGAGTCTTGGAGTAAGACTCTATCACTATTTAGATAATTAATGTAATTGAGCTATGATTGATTAAGTAGGTCAAATGGATCTACTTCATTCTATAGTTACATTTGACCTTTTAATATAAAACTTCCAGATTATCTAAGTCACAATTTGAGTCATTGGTAATATTTGTAACCTAATTTCAATCATCAGGAGATGTCTAATGAATTGAAAGATATAAATCTCTAAGAGCAAGTCCAATGGTAGAGTCCTTAAAAACTCTTAAATATTTTTTTAATTATAAATTGTGACAATTTCAAAATTAAGAGTTTGTGTTGAATCCTTAAAATTTTCATTGTCCAATGGTACAGTCTTTAAGTGGGTTTCTTAAATAAAATATATTATTTTTAAAATAAATATTATTAATATTTTTATTTGATAAAACTTAATAATTATTACAATTTCCTAATCGGAACCAAACTCTCTGATTTGGCCACTTGAATCTATGATTTGGTGAACCAAAGTGGTACCGATATGATGAATTGAAATCGCCGGTGGTGAACAGCTTCGATGGAGATGACGATAACGACGGACAAAGACGAATTTCCGATTGCATGTTTCTCATTTCAACGGATCGAGTGTCGAAGAGATTGGTTCCGCCGTTTGCCTTCGAGAAAGAGAGAGAAAGAGAAAAAGAAAATTGTCGCAGAATAAAAAATACAAGGGATAATTTTTTTTTGGCTTTTATATTTTTTCTTCACCTAATCACAAGGCAACACAACAAAGGTCCTTAACAAATCTTAGACCATCCTCATTGATGGGCTCTTAAGATAAATCTTATGGTAAGAAACATTTCTTATCACTAACAAAAGTCTCTTACCATAAGATTTGTCCTAAGAGCTCATTAATGAGGATGGTCATGATTATTGGTAGTCTCTTAGTTTTGATCTTATGATTTGTTTTAATATTAATTTTGAAAAATTTATAGTTAAGAGGTTGTGTAATGGTTTTAAATTTTTTGTGTGTCCAATGGTAAACTCTTAAGTTATGGTTCTTAGAAGAAAAAAATTAGTTTCAAAAAAAAAAAAACAATTTTAGTTTTAGAATTGCAATTGAGTCATCAGTCATATTCATCAATTCCACACTTTGCAATTGAGGAGTCATTGGTTAAAGCTAGGTGTGTTTTGTACAAAAGACAGAAATCGTGTAATTTGATTGAGAACTTCATGGTTTGATGCTCTGTTTTTTTGTGTGGTGTGGTTCAGTCCCTTGTCCAAGTATGGAGTTCATGGGTTTCCTACTATCATCTTTATGAATTCAACAATGCTCGTAGCTTACCGTGTCGCCATGTATCTTAAAGAACCTTGCATGAGTAGCAATTTGCAAGAAGGAGCCATGAATGCTAGAGCACTGATCCATAGTAAGCACTGAAGTCAATCAAGAGATAAAAAGCACCCTTCAAGTAAACAATGCCAACAATCAAGAAAAAGACAAGAAAAAACTAGCCAGTCATAACCATCTCTGCAATTGTTTCTCCTCCAGCTTTGCCTAACCCAAGTGCAGCAACACCTGCTTTCTGAGCAATGCTACTAGTTCCTGAAGTAACCTAGTTGCAGAACGTAGGTAACCATCATACACGAGTTGCAGATTCATAATGCTGGTAGCTCTCTTGAAGTTTCCTCTTTGCAAATTCAAACTTTGCGTCTGCACTAAGACCTTTACGTTTCTGCAAGGACAAGAACATAAACACTATCAATTCTGTGTCCAAGAATAGGATAAAAAAACAAGATCTTTGTGTAGCTAAGAGTTACGAGGATCTAAAACAAACATCCCCGAGAAAATCAATCAACCGAATATATGTGTAGCTAAGAACATGGTATCAAACAAACAAGAAGAATAGTTTTAACTCACTTCCGTCAAAGTCCAAGTAATCAAACACTATCCACCAAGAAACCAACCTTAAGAATATCCACATTCAAAGACATCAACTTAAGATGTCTTAAAGAATTGAGTAACACCGAGTTTGGCTGCAAGAGAAGAACAAGAAACCATCAAAAAAAAAATCTTCACATTGATGAAATTAACAAATTGCAAATTCAAGAACTTTAGATCAAACAGCATCTTCTTTGTTGAGAAAGATCTCTTTGATACTAGCAACCTCCTTAGAAACCACAGATACTTCAATCTCATCACTCAAAGCGTGAGCTTCATCAAATGTATAATTACTAACAATCTGATTACTATTCAAATTCGTCTCATCGATATGATTATTATCTCCTCTGCTACTATTAGCTTTGCTCTCTTTACTACCACCAACCTCATAATCTTCATCAACCGCCGTCACCGGTGATTCCACGGCCGCGATTAGCCTCGTCGTCTCCGGGAACAGACAATTCAAGATGGTCGCATCCGATGCAACGACTCTGCAGGAGAATAAAAGCTCGGCGATTTTGTCTCCTCTGGATTTGAATTTGTTAGGACAATCAGTAGCAGCCACCATGATCGCATGACCCACAGGCGCCGTGGAGAACCGCCGTCCGTTGAGATGCTTGTGATAACTCTCTCCGATTCACCGGATGTAACAATAATCAGAGGAGAAATCGATTTGCAAAAAATCAATTTGATTTCGTGTTTTCGCAGTCGGCAAAGAGAGAGAGAAACGAAAGAGATAAACGCGACACGTGTCACCTCTTAAGCTTAAAAAAAGCTCTTAACTAAGGAACGTGTCTTAGTTATTTAGGCCATTCATGATTTAATTTAAATCACTTTTTATCTAAGATTTCACCTAAGAGCTTACCGTTAATGGTGCTCTTAAAACTCTAAGCTAAGAAACGATTCTTAGTCTAATATCTTGTTTTCATTAATTTTAATTACTTTTTAAGCTAAGAATTTCTTAAGAACTTCACTAAGAAACACCATTGGACTTGCTCTAATGGGTTGAAAGATATAAAGTGACTAAGCCAAAACATGTTAGCTGAAAATCTTTTATAAAATGGAGATTCTCTGGTTCAAATAACTCTGTCATTGATGTATTTTGTTTTTGTTCACTAAATAATTAGAAGGTTGTGGATCCCAACTCTACTATCTTTATCTGCCGGCCATTATTTTAACTTTTAACTTACCTTTCCTCTCAAGCTTGCTAAGGGCCACATCAACGTTAGGTAGGAGCAATAATCATCACATATGGCAAAAGTCAACATTAAGGTAACAACTAGTTGTCTTCTTTGATATGTAGATTGAAGAGGAAAGATCAAAAGCTATCTGTTGTTGTTAGAGATGAGGAATACAGAGCTCATCTTCATACCAACACCAACCGTTGGTCATCTTGTTCCGTTTCTTGAATTTGCTAGGCGTCTCATTGAGCAAGATGATAGGATCCGTATCACAATCCTCTTGATGAAACTACAAGGTCAGTCTCATCTGGATTCCTATGTTAAGTCAATTGCTTCCTCTCTGCCGTTTGTTAGATTCATTGATGTCCCTGAGTTAAAGGAGAAGCCTATACTTGGTAGTACACAGTCTGTGGAAGCTTATGTATACGATGTTATTGAGAAGAATATCCCTCTTGTGAGAAATATAGTCATGGATATTTTATCTTCTCTTGCATTGGATGAAGTTCAGGTCAAGGGATTTGTTGCTGATTTTTTCTGTCTCCCAATGATTGACATTGCAAAAGATGTAAGTCTTCCTTTCTATGTGTTCTTGACTACAAATTCCGGGTTCTTAGCTATGATGAAGTATCTAGCAGATCGACGTAGTAGAGATACATCGGTTTTTGTAAGAAACTCCGGAGAAATGTTGTCGATTCCTGGCTTTGCTAATCCTGTCCCAGCTAAAGTTCTGCCGTCACCTCTGTTTGTTGAAGATGGTTATGATGCTTATGTTAAGCTGGCTATACTGTTTACCAAGGCTAATGGAATCTTAGTGAATTCGTCCTTTGATATTGAGCCTTACTCTGTGAATCATTTTCTTGAAGAACAGAATTATCCTTCTGTTTATGCTGTTGGCCCCATATTTGACTTGAAGGCTCAGCCTCATCCAGATCAGGACCTCGCCCGTCGTGACGAGTTGATGAAATGGCTTGATGATCAGCCCGATGCATCGGTTGTATTTCTTTGTTTTGGGAGTATGGGCAGCTTAAGAGGTCCTCTAGTGAAGGAAATAGCTCATGGACTTGAGCTATCTCAGTACAGATTCCTCTGGTCACTTCGGACTGAAGAAGAAACGAACGATGATCTTTTTCCCGAGGGATTCCTTGACCGTGTCAGCGGTCGGGGAATGATATGCGGTTGGTCTCCTCAGGTGGAAATATTGGCCCATAAGGCAGTGGGAGGTTTTGTGTCTCATTGTGGATGGAACTCAATAGTAGAGAGTTTATGGTTTGGTGTGCCGATTGTGACATGGCCAATGTATGCAGAGCAACAACTCAATGCGTTTCTGATGGTTAAGGAACTGAAGCTCGCAGTGGAGCTGAAGCTTGATTACAGGGTACATAGCGATGAAATAGTAAGTGCAAACGAGATAGAGACTGCTATTCGTTGTGTAATGAGCAAGGATAATAATGTTGTGAGGAAGAGAGTGATGGATATCTCGAAGATGGCACGGAAAGCTACGTGTAATGGTGGATCTTCATATTCAGCTATTGAGAAATTCATACAGGACGTGATAGGAATTAAGCCTTAGCTGTTTCTATCCATAAGAAATAACCTTTCTATGTCACACTAAAACTTGTTCTTGAATCAACCGCGAGTGAATTTAATTGTTTTTATTGTTAAAAGTATTATTCATCTCTCTTTTGGTTTGTGGGCGGATATTGAATCGATATTTCCAAAACTAAAATAAGGCCAAGAACATACTTTGGTGTTGGTACTAGTTACAAACATAAGAGTTATCAAAAAAGCTTTATTGCGAATATCTTAGAACAACACAGCAAAGGAACAGTTTATCAATTTAAAACAAAACATAGCAAAAGAATTCTGGAGTTTGTGTAACCAACTATATGTATAAGAAAAACATAGTGAATAAAAAAAAACATAATTATAGAAAGAACATTAGAACTGCCGAATTATTCATCCTAGCATGTCGTGTTCCACGGATCACCTATTTATAGATACATTGATTGTAACTAGGGTCTGTGGAAGTGAGCATGGCACTATTTGGGAAAAAGAAAAAGCATGAATTGTTGGTTCGGCCATGTTGTTCGTAATAAGAATTCATCAAATATGAAGCATGGCTTATTGTAGTATTGGGCTTAAAACATGCTCCACTTGGTAGGATTGGTCTACAATCAACTCCATTAGCACACGCAAAACCGATATTATCTTCTAGCTGCTCATACTTTGCCGTCTGCATTGATACACACCATTGTTTTGAGCTTGCTACGGGAAGGTGGTTGATCATGATGGATGATAGGAGGATTACGATGAACGTCAACAATGGCGACATGTTTGCCATCTCTTAATAATGAATAAAAATTCTCTAAGCTTTTTTGTATAATGAAGTTATGATGATTTCTTATTGAGAGAGGTGATATATATATATACGAATTTATAGAGGAGTAATGTACGAAGGAAAGGAAATATATGAATGTATGAAAGAACATTTTGTACATAATAAATGAGGAAAATTTACAAAAATAGTAATGTATGAAGAAAAGGAAAGATGAAAAAATACGGAAATTGGTTTTCTAAAAATAGTAATGTCTACGAAGAAAAGGAAAGGTGATGAATATATGAGGTGATACATTATTTATACATAAATGAGGAAGATTGTAGGAGTGTCGGTCTACCAAATCTTCTCTTTACATATATGAATACTCTAATAAAATGGAATGATAATATTCAAAGATTTATATTTCAGAGTTTTGTCAATTGAAATATTTCCCTTTTTTTGTCAAATATCTATGGAAATCTTCCTCTTACATGT
This sequence comes from Arabidopsis suecica, assembly GCA_019202805.1. Classification (NCBI taxonomy): domain Eukaryota; kingdom Viridiplantae; phylum Streptophyta; class Magnoliopsida; order Brassicales; family Brassicaceae; genus Arabidopsis; species Arabidopsis suecica. The sequence goes on from CM032908.1 coordinate 8,830,503, forward strand.
ATGAATGAATACTCTAATAAATTCAAATGACATTCAAAAAAGAGTTATGTTAGATATCTATGTGAGATTGATGATCTTATGCCTAAGTTATGCTCAACATCAAAGATGACTGCATTCTCATAGAATAATTCACATGTGCATTTTCATAATAATACAAGTGGACAAGTGGTATATAAATACAAATATACAATTACTTGCTTTCTGTCTGTCTCACCACGTATACCCTCGACATTTCTTATGCTTATTTTTTATCTTGTTGAGATAATACAAAACCTTAACTTCTTCTTCTTTAGACTTTTATGTTTCTTGGAAAAATCGCCAGAAGAATATGGAGAAGCAAGAAGCAGAGCTCATATTCATCCCATTTCCAATCCCCGGACACATGCTTGCTACAATCGAACTCGCGAAACGTCTCATCAATCACAAACCTCGTCGGATCCATACCATCACCATCCTCCATTGGAGCTTACCTTTTCTTCCTCAATCTGACACTATCTCCTTCCTCAAATCCCTAATCCAAACAGAGTCTCGTATCCGTCTCGTTACCTTACCCAACGTCCCAAACCCTCCACCAATGGAACTCTTTGTGAAAGCTTCAGAATCTTACATTCTTGAATTCGTCAAGAAAATGATTCCTTTGGTTAAAGAAGCTCTCTCCACTGTCTTGTCTTCTCGTGATGAATCGGATTCAGTTCGTGTCGCTGGATTAGTTCTTGATTTCTTCTGTGTCCCTTTGATTGATGTTGGAAACGAGTTTAATCTCCCTTCTTACATTTTCTTGACTTGTAGCGCAAGTTTCTTGGGTCTGATGAAGTATCTCCCAGAGAGACACCGCAAAATCAAACCGGAATTTAACCGAAGCTCTGGCGAGGTAACAATACCGGTTCCTGGTTTTGTTAACTCCGTTCCGGTTAAGGTTTTGCCACCGGGTCTGTTCATGAGAGAGTCTTACGAAGCTTGGGTCGAAATGGCGGAGAGGTTTCCTGAAGCCAAGGGTATTTTGGTAAATTCCTTCGAATCTCTAGAACGTAACGCTTTTGATTATTTCGATCATCGTCCGGATAATTACCCACCCGTTTACCCAATCGGGCCGATTCTATGCTCCAACGATCGTCCGAATTTGGATTTATCGGAACGAGATCGGATCTTGAGATGGCTCGATGACCAACCCGAGTCATCTGTTGTGTTCTTCTGTTTCGGAAGTTTGAAGAGTCTCGCTGCTTCTCAGATTAAAGAGATCGCTCAAGCCATAGAGCTCGTCGGATTCAGATTCCTCTGGTCGATTCGAACAGATCCGAACGAGTACCCGAACCCGTACGAGATTTTACCAGACGGGTTTATGAACCGGGTCATGGGTTTGGGTCTTGTTTGTGGTTGGGCTCCTCAAGTTGAAATTCTGGCCCATAAAGCAATCGGAGGGTTCGTGTCACACTGCGGTTGGAACTCGATTTTGGAGAGTTTGCGTTTCGGCGTTCCAATTGCCACGTGGCCAATGTACGCGGAACAACAACTAAACGCGTTCACGATTGTGAAGGAGCTTGGTTTGGCGTTGGAGATGCGGTTGGATTACGTGTGGGCTCATGGAGAAATTGTGAAAGCTGACGAAATCGCAGGAGCCGTACGATCTTTAATGGACGGTGAGGATGTGCGGAGGAGGAAACTGAAGGAGATTGCGGAGGCGGCAAAAGAGGCTGTGATGGACGGTGGATCTTCGTTTGTTGCGGTTAAACGATTCATAGATGGGCTTTAACCGGTGATGGCTCATTATGTTGTATCTAAATAGCTCATTTTGTATTTTGTATCTACATATAACTTGTGAAAATATGAAAATAACCAAAATACAAATGAATTCTAAAAGACTTCAAACAGGATAATAGAACATTATAAGAAACACGTAAAATCGAGATACATTAGTTTTTATGCTTACTGACTACTGAGGAGGCCATTGAGTTGCCCACATTAATCGATAAAATGAAAACAACAATTGTTTTCCTATATGTACGATTAAATCTCTACTTTCCTAACATTGTGTATTACTAGGAAGCATGCAACGCAAACACCAACAAACAGAATTGAATATAAAGTTAGTGCGACACAACACACAATATCAATTAGTAGACAAAAAAAATAAAAATAAATAAATAAATAAATAAAATATCAATTAGTAGACAGTAATGAAGAGATGTGAAACAAAGAGATAATTATGTTTTTCTCTTCGTTAAGAAAAAAATATTGGCTACAGTTACATTTAAACAAAATTTTCTTTGCCTCTAATCACTCTTGCAAATTAGTATGAGTCTGCAATATTAAGACCATTTAATGAATTTTTATGAAATTTTTTCATAATAATATTCTGTTGAAACTAATCCTTGTGTGGTAGTTATGTTCGCATAATTCTGCTGTATAATTTGTAGAAGAAAAAAGATTTTTTATTTTATTTTGAGTTTTCCCTAATTAAAACATAGAAACGATTTACAAATTCAAGTATTGTTTTTTATATGTTTCACCTCTGTTTTAAAATCCACTCGAATGGCCTACAAAAGTAGCTAGATCTTGTAGTTAGCCAATAGACCAAATGACACATGTTGTAGTGATCTGTTTAACGAAGTCACATATGCATTGATATGTACAATAATAATACATGTTGTATTTTTATTTTATTTATTTTAGTTTATTTTTGTCTGCATTTACAATAATTAAAATACATGTTGTGTTTAAATTTAATTATTTCCCTGTCTCTTACTAATATTTGAATAAAATACTCACTAATCATCAATGCATACAAAACAAACCTTTCGATCAACAACTGCGTTGCACAATCTCTGTTTCATTTTTTATTTATTTTTGTCTGTATGTACAACTATAATAATACATGTTGTATTTAAATTCAACTATTTCCCTGCATATATATATTTGTATAAAACAGCCAACAATCATCAACACATACAAAACAAAACTTTCTCGACAACTCTTGCACGCACTCTTTGTTTCATTTCTATTTTGTCTTCTCATATTGACTTTTTAAGTTTCTTTGAAAATCTCACGTAGTATGGGGATGCAAGAAGAAGCAGAGCTCGTCATCATACCTTTCCCCTTCTCCGGGCACATTCTCGCAACCATCGAACTCGCGAAACGTCTCATAAGTCAAGACAATCCTCGGATCCACACCATCACCATCCTCTATTGGGGACTACCCTTTATTCCTCAAGCTGACACAATCGCTTTCCTCCAATCCCTAGTCAAAAATGAGTCTCGTATCCGTCTCGTTACGTTGCCCGAGGTCCAAAACCCTCCACCAATGGAACTCTTTGTGGAATTTGCTGAATCTTACATTCTTGAATACGTCAAGAAAATGATTCCCATTGTGAGAGATGGTCTCTCCACTCTCTTGTCTTCTCGCGATGAATCGGATTCAGTTCGTGTGGCTGGATTGGTTCTTGATTTCTTCTGCGTCCCTATGATCGATGTAGGAAACGAGTTTAATCTCCCTTCTTACATTTTCTTGACGTGTAGCGCAGGGTTCTTGGGTATGATGAAGTATCTTCCAGAGAGACACCGCAAAATCAAATCGGAATTTAACCGGAGCTCTAACGAGGAGTTAAACCCTATTCCTGGTTTTGTCAGCTCTGTTCCGACTAAGGTTTTGCCGTCAGGTCTGTTCATGAAAGAGACTTACGAGCCTTGGGTCGTACTAGCCGAGAGATTTCCTGAAGCTAAGGGTATTTTGGTAAATTCTTACACATCTCTCGAGCCAAACGGTTTTAAATATTTCGACCGTTGTCCGGATAACTACCCAACCGTTTACCCAATCGGGCCGATACTCTGCTCCAACGACCGTCCGAATTTGGACTCATCGGAACGCGATCGGATCATAAGATGGCTCGATGACCAACCCGAGTCATCAGTCGTGTTCCTCTGTTTCGGGAGCTTGAAGAATCTCAGTGCAACTCAGATCAACGAGATCGCTCAAGCCTTAGAGATCGTTCACTGCAAATTCATCTGGTCGTTTCGAACCAACCCGAAGGAGTACGCAAGCCCGTACGAGGCCTTACCAGACGGGTTCATGGACCGCGTCATGGAGCAAGGCCTTGTTTGTGGTTGGGCTCCTCAAGTTGAAATTTTAGCTCATAAAGCAGTCGGAGGATTCGTATCTCACTGCGGTTGGAACTCGATATTAGAGAGTTTGGGTTTCGGCGTTCCAATCGCTACATGGCCAATGTACGCAGAACAACAACTAAACGCGTTCACGATGGTGAAGGAACTTGGTTTAGCCTTGGAGATGCGGTTGGATTACGTGTCGGAAGATGGAGATATAGTGAAAGCTGATGAAATCGCAGGAACCATACGATCTTTAATGGACGGTGTGGATGTGCCAAAGAGTAAAGTGAAGGAAATTGCTGAGGCGGGAAAAGAAGCTGTAATGGACGGTGGATCTTCGTTTGTTGCTGTTAAAAGATTCATTGGTGACTTGATCGACGGAGTTTCTATAAGTAAGTAGAAACGCGGTCGTTTTCATGTAATTGGGGCTTGTGGCGACCATGTTTCTGCTCAGATTCCATTTTCGTTTGTGTTTTTTTTTTTCAATCGTAATTATCATTTTATTTTAATAATAGAAGACTGAGTCTTCTTACAACTTTCCCAATTACATGTGTTTGTAAGGGAATCATATTTGCTTCCATGTTGTTGTATCTCTCCTATTTAAGGATCAAAAAGACTTTCTTCTCTTAAAAGTATATACCAAATTAAACTAAACTCTAATTAGGTTGGCGAGATGTGATTGAAAACACGATAATCAATTAATAAAACACACTCAAAAGTCAAAATTAAAGATTCCAAACACTAAAAAATGTACAATCGAAATATATTAGTCTTTGTGGTTCCGTAAGCCTCCGTTGGAATCGCTCAAGTTGATTGATAAAAAAATGAAAACACTATTATCTTTTTGTCAACGAAAACATAATTTTTTCTATGAGAATATATGTTTTCTACTTTCCCACCATTGTGTTACACAAACACAACCCATCAAACTTCTACAAATTTGGGTACTTATAAGAAGCATGCAATAAAAACAAAAAAAAAACGCTAAAAAATATATTGAAACGTAAAGTGAGTGCAACACAACATGAAACATAAACTCTGATGGAAAGTGAAAATCATACTTTCCACTTCACAAAATTATATATTCTGCAATTAAAAGTGTACAGACTCTCTCAGACTAAAATTTAATTAAAGATTCTAAATACCTAAAGATATATAATCGAAATATATCAGTCTTTGTGGTTTGCCAAATTTGAGTGCGACACAATATCAACTCGAAGATACTAATTATAAAAAGATGTGATGGAATTATGTTTTCCTCTTCTTTTAAAAAATGAGATTGAAAACATAAGGATATGTATAAAAATTTGTCTACCGTTGGATTAACACCAAAAATTAACTAATCATTATAGCAAAATTATGAGTTAAGTGACTTTTAAAGACAATTTGGTGAATTTTTTTTTTTTTTTCGCCAAATTGTCTTTAAAAGTCACTTAACTCATAATTTTGCTATAAGTGATTAGACAATTTGGTGAATTTAGTGAGATATTGTCACTAAAAATATTCATAAGAATTTTACTATATAGTTTGTCGAGAAAAAAAAGTAGGAAGAGAGAGTCAGTCACAAAAAACTCATATGGCTATCTTCTCCACAGCACAACCTCTCTCTCTGCCACGTCATCCAAACTTCTCCAATCCGAATCAACCAACTACCAATAACGAACGTTCCCGCCACACTATTTCTCTGATCGACCGATGTTCGTCTCTCCGACAACTGAAGCAAACCCATGGTCACATGATCCGTACCGGTACGTTGTCTGATCCTTACTCGGCAAGCAAGCTATTCGCAATCGCGGCGCTCTCTTCCTTTGCGAGTCTCGAGTATGCACGCAAGGTGTTTGATGAAATTCCTCAACCAAATTCTTTCACTTGGAATACTCTTATCCGTGCTTATGCTTCTGGACCAGACCCTGTTCGTAGCATATGGGCTTTCTTGGATATGGTTTCGGCGGAGAATCAGTGTTATCCGAATAAGTACACTTTCCCTTTCCTCATTAAAGCTGCTGCAGAAGTTTCATCTTTGTCTTTGGGTCAATCTCTTCATGGGATGGCGATTAAGTCAGCAGTTGGAAGTGATGTTTTCGTTGCGAATTCTTTGATACATTGTTATTTCTCTTGCGGGGATTTAGATTCCGCTTGTAAAGTGTTTACTACGATCAAAGAAAAGGACGTTGTTTCGTGGAATTCGATGATTAATGGGTTTGTGCAAAAGGGTTCTCCAGATAAGGCTTTGGAACTTTTTAAAAAGATGGAGTCAGAGGATGTTAAGGCAAGTCATGTGACAATGGTTGGTGTCTTGTCTGCTTGTGCAAAGATACGGGATTTAGAGTTTGGGAGGCAGGTTTGTTCTTATATCGAAGAAAACAGGGTTAACGTGAACTTGACGTTGGCTAATGCGATGCTTGATATATACACAAAGTGTGGAAGCATAGAGGACGCGAAAAGGCTGTTCGATGCAATGGAGGAGAAAGATAACGTCACATGGACAACAATGCTTGATGGGTATGCTATTTCAGAAGACTACGAAGCAGCTAAAGAGGTTCTTAACTCTATGCCTAAGAAAGACATTGTTGCTTGGAATGCTCTTATATCTGCTTATGAGCAGAATGGTAAACCTAATGAGGCACTGTTAGTGTTCCATGAGCTGCAACTTCAGAAGAACATAAAGCTGAACCAGATCACCCTGGTAAGTACTTTATCAGCTTGTGCCCAGGTAGGGGCACTGGAATTAGGTAGATGGATCCATAGCTACATCAAAAAGAACGGCATTAAGATGAATTTTTATGTTACAAGCGCACTGATTCATATGTATTCGAAATGCGGAGATCTTGAAAAGGCGCGTGAAGTGTTTAATTCTGTAGAGAAGAGAGATGTGTTTGTGTGGAGTGCAATGATTGGTGGCCTGGCAATGCACGGATGTGGAAGTGAGGCCGTTGATATGTTTTATAAAATGCAAGAGGCTAATGTAAAGCCTAATGGTGTGACATTCACCAATGTCTTCTGTGCTTGTAGCCATACCGGTTTAGTGGATGAGGCTGAGTCGTTATTTTACAAAATGGAATCGAGTTATGGTATTGTCCCCGAGGATAAGCATTATGCTTGCATAGTTGATGTTCTCGGCCGCTCGGGTTATCTGGAAAAAGCTGTGAAGTTCATAGAGGCGATGCCAATTCCTCCAAGCACTTCTGTCTGGGGAGCCCTTCTAGGAGCTTGTAAGATCCATGCCAATCTGAGTCTTGCTGAAATGGCTTGTACCCGTTTGCTTGAACTGGAACCTAGGAATGATGGCGCGCATGTGCTCCTATCAAACATATACGCTAAATCCGGGAAATGGGACAACGTTTCTGAGCTGAGAAAGCATATGAGAGTCACTGGACTGAAAAAAGAACCAGGATGCAGCTCAATTGAAATCGATGGCATGATTCATGAGTTTCTCTCTGGAGATAACGCTCACCCGATGTCTGAGAAGGTTTACGGGAAGTTACATGAGGTTATGGAGAAATTGAAATCAAATGGTTATGAGCCAGAGATGTCACAGGTTCTGCAGATCATTGAAGAAGAAGAAGTGAAAGAACAATCTCTGAATCTGCACAGTGAGAAGCTGGCGATTTGTTATGGACTGATATCAACGGAAGCTCCAAAGGCGATCAGAGTTATTAAGAATCTAAGGGTGTGTGGAGATTGTCATTCAGTGGCTAAACTAATATCACAGCTCTACAATAGAGAGATAATAGTGAGGGACCGGTATCGGTTTCACCATTTCAGAAATGGGCAGTGTTCCTGTAACGATTTCTGGTGATATTTCAGATTTTACTAAAAGAAACTCAGTCAATTTTTGTATTTGTTACACCTTTTTGTTTATATTTGCTTCATCTCCAAATCAAGTATTGATATTGGCCATATAGTAGAAGCAGATTAGGTTTCGTTAAATCTGATTGTGATTACTTTTACTGAAGAGTTATATATCTCACAACAACAAAAAAGAACTTGAGACCATGTTAGTGCAACAGCACAAAAAACCAGAAGATAGCTAAACAGAGAATGCATTTCAACAAGTCTCGTAAGAATTTTAGTACAAAGAGTGGCTGACTCTACATAAGGCTAACTCTGTAAGAGTATTCACATTTTTGCACAAAGGTAAAGAAAGACGAGTTACTCTACAAGGTGTCAGATATAACAGCTTCTGCTTCACCACTTTTGCTTCATATCAACAAGCTGCTAAAGCAATAGATGTAATAAAAAGATCCTTCACCTGCAAGTTCATGAAAGTCTAACTAAGACTTGAGGCTCAAGAAACCGTTAAATAGTCCATACTCATCAAAGATTAACATACCTTGCAACTGCAAACGAATCATCAAAACGTAACAGAGCGAAGCAGATCAATGGAAGGCGAGTTCACTGATCTAAGCACAATCTCCAATGAATCGACCTTCCCCCAAATCTCACCACCTTGACGTTTCTCCAACGCGATCTCTAGATACCAAACATCTTCCAAACCATGCAGGCTGGATTTAACAGAGCCCAAAATCACCAGCTTCCCACCAAAATTCGCCATTTTACACTGATTATAACAGAAATCAGGCAAAACATATGCACCCATCACAGGTCTCCAAACCAACTCATTCAGATCATATACCACTATTCGATGTCCCAACCTAGGATCAATACAATACAGCAAATCTTCGATCACACAACTGACTTTCCAATGCAAGTTCAACTGAGTTTCCAATCCAATTGACTGCCATAAACCTTGTCTTGGTTCGTAAGAAAAACCAAACAGAGTATCCAAAATGCAAATCATTTCTTGCATCACCACACATGTCAAAAACCCTCCTCCTCTCAAACTAGAATTGTTATGGTCTGGATCAGGCACAGTACTCCAAGTCCGATTCTCTATATCGAACACTTCGATCCAATGATCATTTAGCTTGGCGCAACCTCCGATCACATAAATCCTTCCGTCAATTACTTCTGCGGCTGCGTTGACGCGACGCCTCTTCATTCCCGGGAGAGAGATACGCGTATGAAATCTCAAATCGATGATAAACACATCTGATGTGGGTTTATATTGGTGGTTGTGTCCACCGATCACATACATATCGTATCCGATTGTGACCACCGCAGATCCATGATTCAGAGGAGGAAGTGAACCGATTAGGCTTAATCGTAAAGAGATATTTCTTGGAATGTTTCGATTGAGAATGTACAATCTCGTGGTATTATAAGGAGAGAATCCGATCAAGGCGTAAAGAACCGGGTCGGTGAGGCCGAGGAGCAAGCGGCTGTGGTAGAGTCCTGGAGAAGATATGACGCGACGAAAGGCTTTGGAGAGGAGAGATAGCGACGGGTAATGACAACTCCGGACTAGTGCGACGGTACTTTCGATGAGTTCTTCTGGGACTTCTTGAGGAATCGGAGGAAGATTCTCTTCAACTTCTTGTGGATTCTCTTCAACTTGTTGCGGATTCTCGTTTTGATTATCTTCTTGTTCTTGTTGCGGATTCTTGGTTGGATCGCCGACATTAGAGCCGTCGTCGGAAGTTTCAGAGATGAAAACCATCGCCGTGTGACGTCAGCAGCAACGATTTAACTGAAAAGTGAGCCTGAATTTGATATTTGAAAAAAGTGCTCTTGTATTTATAAAAACAAAGACACTAACGACGCCGTATACGATGGTAAAATGGGGCCTTATACGTCGTATAAGCGAGTGTAAATGGGGCCTAAGGCCCAAACATGAAAATATGAATAATTAATTTGTTTATTTATCCAAAAAAAAAACACATAATTTTATAGAAAACTTGAATCGTTCTGATTTTTTTTTTTAATCACAATCACTTACGTAGTAATGTTTGTTTAACTGGCAGGTTATCTTTTCAGCGTTGGACACTCGTGTGAAAAAAAACATTGGTTATAATTACTCGCTTGAACATGATGCTACAGATGATCTTTTCACTTCAGTTTTTGAATGATGAAATTTATTAATAATCTTAGTTCCTTTTGTAGAGAAAATAAACATTTTCATATCAAAATGCCAAGTTTGATTTGAGTTTCAAGTTCCTATCAAATAAAAATATATAGCTAATCTAAGTTTTCTTATATTTGTCACAAAAAAAAAGAAGAAGAAGACGATCCAATATTAGTTAATTAATGACAGTTACTTATTCATCAATTTACGAATTTATTTGTAGAGTAAAAATGGACACAAAACTTTCTAAAAATTGGACGCAGCTTATTTATTTGCATGTAATATATACTCTTGTTTGTGCTCTATTTGTGCTACTTCCACTTTGACCCGTTTACTTTCTTGATTGCTCATTTTTGCTTTTAATTCTTGTATTTGAACATCCATTTGTTTTCGACAGAGTTTTGATTTACTTAAATAGTACTTTACTGAAATAGAGAGGGAGTGACTATTTTATTCAGCAAATACTATTTTTATGATCAGAATCATAAACTTGTTAAAATCTCATAAAATAAAATGAAGTTTCAGTCTCTTTATTTAGTCAGAATGTTCCTTCTCCATGGAAAAACGACTGTGCATCATAATCGTTTAGGTACACTTTTGACAATTTCAGTTATAGCTGATCACTTCATTATATTATACATAGTTTTTCTCTTGAATATTTCTCTGAACCATAATGCAAGAATATGTTATTTACTGAAATCCGACTTTGCTTTTACTTTTCCTGAAAGCAAACCTCCTGAACCCTAATACATATTTCCTAAGAACTCTTAAGCTTATTACTTGATACTCAAGTTCTCTCTAATTTAGCACTAGTACTAAGTACTAACTCATTTCCAAATCAATAAAACACTACAATTATTCATTTTAGTTCCTATTGATCAGAGTTCCTTCTTTTTATCATTTATTAACAGAAACACAAATACACTTAGCATGAATTTTGACATCCATAGCTATCTCATAGGAGGGTTGAAAAAGTTTGGTGTTATTATGCATAAATAAAAACACAGGGTTAAAAACGGAATATAAGAAATTTAAGAGAGTGGTTTAAAAAATGGTAAACAATAATTGGAGGATGAATAACAAACAAACAAACCAGATTACAAAATAAACCGGAAATCACACTAAACTCGGTATTAGACTAAGAGTCATATTAATTAAACCAAAAGCTGATTTTTGCCCATGTGATTCGAAATCTGTAACTTGTAATTTGAATTTTTGTTTTTTTTTTTTTTTTTTTTTTTTTTTTTTTTTTTTTTTTTTTTTTTTTTTTTTTTTTTTCTTTTTTTTTGTCGGCCAATTCATTTTTATTAAAATGAAAACCCTAATGGGCATTACAAGTGGTGGATAGAAAAGCCCAATTCTCCCAACATTTACAACTTCAATTTAAAGATAAGCCCACTTACCCTACCCAATCTAAAGATAAGGGCAAGAAATAAAAGTGCCACGTGTGCACACGTGTCCACACGTGAGAAGGAAGAAATTTGACACGATCGTCACCGGCCAGATCCACCGATCAGGCGCAGCACCACCGCCGGACATCAGATCCACCATCTCTAACTCTTTCTACAGGTTCACCGCCGCTGATCTGACTAGATTTTGCTGCTACCATCATTAAAATTCTTGCCATAGACTCCATGGAATCTTATATCTCAACTCAAAACTCTTCAAAGAAAGCTCCGCCTCTAGACCTACAAAGGTCCTCTTCATACCAGTTGGTGAAGTAAATTGACGAAGATATTACTCCTTTAGAAGAGAAGAGCCAAGCTGACAGTGAAAACAGACATAATCGATCAGTAGCAACAGGATTTGAATTGCAAATCTTGTAGAAAGAGATATCACAAAAATCCAGATCTTAACAAAGGTAAATCTGGAACTGTTAATCCGATCAAAGAACCGGCTATGCCGGAGAAGAAGGCCAACATAAGATCGGAAAACAAACAAAAAACTAATCCGATTTCTAATCGGAAGACAAAAGAGAGGTTTGGCTTTTTCTCCCTCTGAAAGGTTCGTGAGGGTTAAGAGAGAGAAAAGCTATATTTTTGAATTTTTGTTTTTAACGGACATAATGTTCATATTAGGGGGGAAAAATCTAATTTCAATTCAAATCCAAATGGTCTAACGGAATAAGCCAGGGTATTTTCGTAACTTCGTATTAATTGGCCTAACCACTACAAATAGAAATTTTGTTCCTCTCTTTCATTTCATCACCGACTCGAAAAAAGCTTCGTCTCCACGATTTCAAATTACTTTCGCGATCAAATTTATCTGATCAGGAATCAATCTGTTTCGGATCCAGCCGGTGATGAATCCGATGGATGCGATCGCATTTTGGGAGAAAATCCTTCTCGCCGCCGTCAAGAGAAGCGTGTGATTGAATCAGAAAACCCTCCGATTACGCAAAAAGAATCAGGTATATAATTAACCCAGTTCTGATCGATTTTAAGTTTGTTTTTGATTAATCGATTGTTTCTTTTACTTCATAATTCTCTTCCGATTATTGAATCTGGGTTCGTTGCTTCAAATGTATCACAAATCCTTCTGATTATCACTAACCCCTTTCTTCGGGGTTTTTTTTTGGATCCATTTATAGTAATCTCTTAGCGATTTAGAAGAATCAGTGAATTTAGAAGTACTGTGACGATGATGATCTTCAATTTGTCTCTTCCGATTATTGTTCGTTTTTTCTCTGGTTTCAAGTTTCAACCATGGAGGTTTTTGAAAAACGTTGATTACATGTGTTTTGATTAAGAAAATCTAGCGATTTAGAATTATTTGTGATGATTTTTCTCTGTTTGGTGGTTCAGTTCTTTGGCTTAATTTCATAATCAATTTTTGCTAATTCACAATTCTCATTGGGAATTAGAGATTATTAGTTGTAGTGTATACTAATGATTTTTGTTACCTGGTTCTCTACATGATTTTTGTCTTATCTCCACTTCAATAGTTTACTTATGCAAAAGAGTTGGATTAGGAGTTTTAAACATAATTAGATCCAATGAAGAAGGGTTAGATTAGGAGTTTTAAACGTGTCCCTAAGATATTACCTGATTCTTTAAATAATGTTTGTCTATCTCTTCATGTCAGAGCTAATAACACTTCTCGTGATACATAAGATATAGTTATACTGTAAGATTCTGCATAGTTTAAAGCCTTTTGTATTTTATTTGGTCTATGTTACTCTATTAGTTGCTGACTTACTAATAAATGTCATTGCTTTCAAGTGCAGAGAACAAAAGGGAGACTATTTGCTAGCCAACACGTTTACTTCTAACAATGTATATTACCTGTTTAGAAAATCCGAGCAGAGCAGAGCAACCAAACATGGAGGATTCTGTATGTTTTTCAATTTTGGTTGTATGATCTTTTGAATTTAAATATCCGTTCAACGTTTAAGCTGCGTGTTATTAACAAGATTTCTTTGGTTTCAGGAGCTTTCTTCAGTTGAAATGTAAAAATTTGACAAAGGGTTTCAAGATGAAGGATTGTTTAGCTGCAAAGAAGATCATTCAGTTGCCAACAAAGGTACGTGTGGTTAAGTAGCTTTCTCTCTCCCACTTATCATGTCTCTTGCACTGTCTAAAAAACAGAGCATGAATCCACGAAAACCCACACTCAAACGAACAAAAAGAAAATCAAACACACAAAACTAATTTAAAGTCACAAAATCACAGCACGAAATTCAAACACACAATAAAAAAACATAGCACACAACGTTCAAACGCATCAAGAAATAGAAAACAGAACATAAATCCACGAAAACCCACACGCGAACATACACAAAAAAAAAATTAAACACACAAACAAAAAACATAGCACACAACGTCCAAACGCAACATCAAGAAACAGAAAATAAACTTTCACAGGAAACTCTTACATTTGATGGCAGAACTTGCCTTGTGACTGTTCTTCAAACGAAATGCAAATGTGCTATATAGTTGAAAATGCTTTCGTGTACATGAGGATGGTTTACAGTTTAAACCAGGTTTTCATAAGAAAGAGCAAAAGTTTCAGATGCGTTTCAATATACTCATGAATGACAAGGTAATCTTGTTAAACCCTTTTCATCGTTTTAAACTCTTTTCTATTAGAACCAATGTGACTTTGTAAAACCACTTTAATATCTACTTTAAGTATCAGGGTTTCAGTTATAATCTTCCATTTATTCAGAGGATAGCTCCGACCGGGTATCAAAATCAGAAAAGGTTAGTGCTTTATAACATTGTGTGTTTTATCATATTTAAGTTGTGTGGTTCTGTCTGTTTGATGCAGACATTGTTCCTACTTTTGTGTATAATATCCTTCTTATTGGCTTAATTGATGCATAACTTGCCAATAGTTGTAGCCACATTAATGATCATTTTCATTGTGCATTCGTTGTGATATGCATCATGCGTAAGTAACTAAATCTATCAGCATGTGGTTGGTTTCTAATGTATTTAGGTTCTCATGGCTGATTTGTTCTTCAGATGGCACTCAGCTGGAACTTTCGATTGTCAGTCAAGGACTGGAGGTCCATTCGGAACAATGAGGTTTGATGCTGAGCAAGCTCATGGAGCCAACAGTTGTATCCACATTGCTCTTAGGTTGTTTGACCCCATCAGGGAGCAATTCCCTACTATCTCTTTTGCTGGTTGATTTTAGATTTTAAAATAGTACTAATTGGTTGATGGTGATAACTTTAGGGTTCGGATGCTAACTCTCAATGTCCTTTTGGTGTGAAATTGATCTTTCAGCTTGCTGAGGTTGTGGCTGTTGAAGTTACTGGTGGCCCTGAAATTCCTTTCTACCCTGGAAGAGAGGTTAATCATTGCTGAGAGTGTGTTCTGCTTTCTTTGTAGAGATGGCTGATTGATAATTTACATATTCTCTCAATCTTGGTAATACTGAAACACTGTGGGACTTGATTGTCTGTTTCTAACATGCATATCTTGCTTTCAGGACAAGCCCCAGCCACCTCCAGAGGGTCGTCTTCCTGATGCTACAAAGGCTTTTGATCACTAGAGAGATGTCTTTGCTAAGCAGATGGGCTTCTCTGATAAGGACATTGTCGCTTTCTCTGGTGCCCACACTCTATTTCTCCATTTCAGAGCTAACAACACTTGTGAAAAAAGGTCATACTTGTAAGCAATGACCTTCACTAATAAAGGTCATTGCTTACAAGTGAAGAGATCCTTAAGTTGCAAAGAACAAAAGGGAGGCATACAAATGTTAAGGTCAAGTCTCTTCCTCTGTCTCCTTTACAGCAATTAGACACGTCGGATAGAGGCTTTCACTATCCCAAAAATGTTTACTTCCATACCATTCTATATCTCTTACAAAACGTTTGTCTATTTTCTTTTTATCTTTGAATAAGAATTAGATAAGGTGAACTAGAGAAGATGAAGCTGACTTGCAATTTCCAGCAACTTCCAACAATGTGAGCAAGCAACCAAATGTCGACAGGGAGGATTCTGTAAGTTTGTCATTTTTTGGTTTTAATGAATTCAAATATTCGTTCTATGTTTAAGCTGCTTGTTATTAACAAATGTTCTTTGGTTTCAAGCGCTTTCTTAAGTTGAAATGGAACTTTTGATAAAAGGTTTCAAGATGAAGGATTGTTTAGCTGCAAAGAAGCTTTGAAGACCATTTAGTAGCCAAAAAAGGTAGTGTTAAGTAGCTCTCTCTCTCACTTATCATGTCTCTTGCAGTGTCTCAAAAACAGAGCATCAATTCATTAAAACACACTCAAACGCACACAAAAAAAAAAACGAAATTCAAACGCACAAACAAAAAACATACCACACAACGTCCACGAAACAGAAAACATAATATAAATCCACGAAAACCGACACTTGAACGTACACAAAAAAAAACACACAACGATTAATTAAAAGTTACACACAAACAAAAAAAAACATAGCACACAAAGTCCAAACGCAATCTTAAAAACAGAAAATAGCTTTCATAGAATTTTTGTAACAAAAAGTGTGAATAATCACATCTGATGTCAAGAACTTGCTTTGTTCCCTTGTTTCTTACTTTATTATCTACTTGCATTAGTATTGCTTGTATTAACTTATTTTTTTCTTCAAGCGAAATGCAAACATGCTATATAGTTGAAAATGATTTCGTGTACATGAGGATGGCTTGCAGTTTAAACCAGATGTTTATAAGAAAGAGCAAAAGTTTCAGATGCGTTTCTAAATACTCATGAATGATAAGGTAATCTTGTTAAACCATAAATGTGACTTTATATAAAACTACTTTAATATATATTTTAAGTATTCATGGATTTCAGTTATAATTTTTCCTTTATTTTGAGGATAGCTTCGACCGGTTATCAAAATTAAAGAAGGTTAGTACTTTATAGTTTTGTGTTTTTTCATAATTAAGTTGTGTGGTTATGTCTGTTTGATGTAGACATTGTTCAGTATTTAGTGTATAATATCCTTTAATTGACTTAATTGATGTGTAACTTGCAGGAATTACTTTGTGTGAGCCTGCTGATGTATCATTAAGGAGTTGAAAAAATAGACTTGAAGAAGGTAAGCTTTTGTAACGAATAAGTAAAACTATTTGAGATAAAGATGCCACCAAAACATATATTTTCACTCTCTTTTTGATTCTGTTTAGGCACACCGATCAAGAGTGGGTGACAAGAGGGATGCTGTTTCTGAAATCTTCTTATCTTGCTTTCAATTAGTTTCTAGATGATGCAGATAAAGAGAAGCATGTATACTGAAACTCACAGTTATCCATGTTATCTTGTTAATGCAGTTCACGCTATAGAAAGCATAAAATCAACGTATAAAGTGAATAAGGTTTGGACTGGTGATTCTTTCTCTCCAAGACTATTCCCTTGTGAAGGTACTTCTATTTACCAAATCAAGTCCCTGTTAGTCATTCATTTCAACCAGACAATAACTCATTTTTGTAATCTCCTTCTCTGATAATTCTGCTGATCAGCTTGTTTTTGTTTTTCTTGATGCGAGAATGAATCTTAGTTCAAGTGGGTTACAGGGACCAATAGCCTTCTCCTTTAGAGATCTCTCCCTTGAGTTATTGTAAGTATACAAATGCAAGCCATACACACACACTTCCCACCTCTTTATTCACAAATATAAAGAGTCGTGTGCAATGTTTTCCCAGGGATATCAAGCAACAACCTGAGAGGGGAATTTTTTACTGATCTAAAGTATCTGATGTTCTATAAGGTTGAGCACATAGAGAGGCTTTTCGTTTGACAGACATTTGATAATATATTTGTCTGACAATTATATGTGTCACAGGGATTTGAAAGGAAATAACTTGGATGGGTTTGTCCCAAGATCTATTAGGAAAAGAAGAAGGGCTGGTGGACTTGCACTGAGAGGTACATTTTCTTGTCAATACCCCGGAACCATAGTCATCTTGTCAATTTCCTCTGTTTTCAATGTGGATGAACAAATATTTGTTGTCACTCATGTATAGTTGTAGTCACATTAGTGATCATTCTCATTGTCGCCTTGGTTGTGATTTGCATCATGCGAAGGGAAAGAAAAAGAAGTAAAAACAGTTAGTCTTTTACATAATCTAAACGGTTAATAAAAGTCAGTACTATTTGTTGAAAGAAAGCGAGTGTTTTAGTTTCCTAGTGTATTCGGGAGCTTAGACATTGTTTTATGGTTGCTAAAGTGGAAATTGTTTTGCAGGAGGAGCGAGCTTTTTTTGACAATGCATCATCGGAACTTGTAAGTTTGTCATTTTTGGTTTAAAGATCTTTGGAATTCAAATATACGTTCTATGTTTAAGCTGCTTGCTATTTATTAACAAGGGTTATTTGGTTTCAAGAGCTTTCTTACTTTGAAATGAAACTTTTGACAAAGGGTTTTAAGATGAAGGATTGTTTGGCTGCAAAGAAAATCTTTCAGTAGCCAACAAAGGTATGTATGGTTTAATTATCTCTCTTTCTCTCTCTCTCACTTATCATGTCTCTTGCACTGTTTCAAAAATAGAACATAAATCCACGAAAACCCACAATCAAACGCACACAAAACTAATTTAAAGTCACCGAAACACAAAACTAAATTCAAACACAAACAAAAAACATAGCACACAACGTCCAAATGCAACTTCAAGAAACTGAGAACAGAACATAAATCCACGAAAACCCACACTCAAACGCAAACAAAAATTAATTAAAAGTCACCAAAACACAAAACGAAATTCTAACGCAGAAACAAAATACATAGCACACAACGTCCAAACGCAACGTCAAGAAACAGAAAACAAACTTTCACAGGAAATTTTTAACAAAATGTGTGAATCACATTTGATGTCAAGAACTTGCTTTGTGACTGTTCCCTTATTTCTTACTTTATTATCTACTTGCTTTGGTACAACCTAGGCCTGGGCATAAAATCCGAAATCCGAAAACCGATCCGAAACCGATCCGAAAAATCCGGCTCCGAATCCGAACCGAATAGTCACAAAACCCGAACGGATAATGAATTCTCCTATCCGAATTATCCGAACCGAACCCGATCCGAACCAAAAACCGAAAGAATATCCGAAAACCGAAAATAAAATTATATATCCAAAAATATTAGTTATATTTAGCTATAATTTTATAACAAATAATAAAAATATACTAAATAACCTAAAGTTTTTAGTTATATTTGTTAAAATTATACATATTTTTGGAAAACTTAGCCAAATTTTAGTAAGATTATACTATTTTTTATTTAAATTGAATATTTTTTTAGTTTTTTTTTCTCGAAAACCAATCCAAAACCGATCCGAACCCGACACTATCCGAACCGAATCCGATCCGAATAGTCATGAAATCCGAACGGATAATAAAATCTCCTACCCGAATTATCCGAATCCGAATAAATCCGAACCGAATCCGATCCGAAATCCGAATGCCCAGGCCTACTACAACCTGTATTAACTTATTTACTTCTTCAAGTGAAATGCAATCATGCTATTTAGTTGAAAATGCTTTCGTGTACACGAGCATTGTTTGCAATTAAACCAGGTTTTCATAAGAAAGAGCAAAAGTTTCAGATACGTTTCAATATACTCATGAATGATAAGGTAATCTTGTTAAACCTTTTTCATCATTTTAAACTCTTTTCTATTAAAATTAATGTAACGTTATCTAAACTAATTATATGTTTTGAGTATTCAGAGGTTTCAGCTATGATCTTCCATTTATTCAGAGGATAGCTCCGACAGGGTATCCAAATTCTGCCTCAAAATTAGAGACGGGGTATCCAACTTTATAGTATTGTGTTTTTTCCTCATAATTAAGTTGACATTGTTCTTTTGTTCATTATTTTTTGTTTAATGTCCTTTTAATTGGCTTAATTGATGTGTAACTTGCAGAAATAACTTTGTGTGAGTCTGATGATGTATCTATTAAGGAGTTGATAAAGAGACTTAAAGAAGGTAAGCTTTTGTAACGAATTAGTGAAGCCTTACAACTATTTTTCAGACTCAGAACTACAATGCACTTGCAGTTTAGTTTGTGCAAGAAAAAAATAATGAGTAAAGATGCAACCAAAACATATATTTTCACTTTCTTTTTGCTTCTATTTAGGCACACCGAGCAAGAGTGGGGGACAAGAGGGATGTTGTAAAGGTGAGAAAAATAATCAGGAGACAACTGAGATCTTCGTAGCTTTCTTTCAATTAGTTTCTGAATGTGCTACATGTTTAGGTCCAAAGTCCTGGCCTTGAGAATATGATGATGATAGATATAATAAACTTGCAAATATTTGCATTATACATGTAGAAAATGAGAAGCAGGTATTTATCATTTCTATCTGGTAAGAATTTACAGTCCCCAAGTCACTATAAGTCCTTGTTTTTCATTTTCTAGATTGGGTATGAATTCAGTGGAGGCCAATGCAATGGAAAAGCTCCGACGTTTTCTTTGGATAACAATAGATAGAGTCATGTTCTGTTCCCAGGGTGCTACGAAATTTGGTGACCAGGTACTTGTTTTATAAATTAGCTTTTTAAGGATTCCTGTTTCACTGATCAAGTTTTTCCGACAGAATCTCTTTTCGTTTTATTTCCTAGCTTGCTTTCAGAAACTCGACGATGCAGAAAAAGAGAAGCATGTATTTTATCATTTCTATCTGGTAAGAGTTTTACATGTAAGTCCTTGTTTTCTATTTTCCATTGCATTGGCCTCGAACCTTGATTTATACTGAAACTCACAGTTATCCATTTTCTCTTGTTAATGCAGCTCACGCCATAGAAAGCATAAAATCAACGTATAAAGTGAATAAGGTTTGGACTGGTGATCCTTCCTCTCAAAGACTATTCCCTTGGGAAAGTACTTCTAATTACCAAATCAAGTCCCAGTAAGCCATTCATTTCAACCAGACAATAACTCATTTTTGTAATTTCCCTCAAGGATAATTCTGCTGATGAGCTTGTTTTTCTTGATGCGAGAATGAATCTTAGTTCAAGTGGGTTACAAGGACCAATAGCCGTCTCATTTAGAAATCTCTCCCTTTTTGAGTCATTGTAAGTATACAAATTCAAGCTATACTATCCACCTCTTTATTCACATTAAATATAAGAGTCGTGTGCATTGTTTTCCCAGGGATTCATAAAACAAAAACCTAAGAAGGGAATTTCTGGCTGATTCTGAAGTTCTTTAAGGTTGAGCAAATAGAGAGGCTATTTTGATAATGAATTTCTCTTTGACATTTGTTTCTGTCACAGGAATTTGAATGGGTTTGTCCCAAGATCTCATAGGAAAAGAACAATGGCTAGGGGACTTGCACTGAGAGGTACATTTTCTTATCAAAACCCCGGAACCATAGTCATCTTCTTAAGACAATCTGTGTCTCTACCATTTTCTGAAGCTTGTTAATTTCCTCTCTGTTTCCAATGTGGATGAACAAAGCATTTGTCAACCACGTTCAGATTCGTCGTGCCAATAGTTGTAGCCACAATAGAGAGGATCATTCTCATTGTCGCCTTGGTTGTGATATGCATCATGGTAAGGGAAACAAAATAAGTAAGCACATTTGGTCTTTTACATAATTAATGGTTGATAAAAGTCAGAATTAATGCTCAAAGAAAATGAGTGTTAGTTTCCTAGTGTATTCAGGACCACTTCTGCCTTCGGGAAAGAGAAGGTTCACATGTAGCATTACAAAAAACTTCAAAAGTGATCGGTTACAGAGGTTTTGTAAGAACAGCAAAAACATTAGAAACCGAAATCAGATAAGTGAAGACATTGTTTTATGGTTGCTAAAGTGTAAAATGTTTGCAGGCAGAGCTTCTTTTGGCAGTGCATCTACGGAACTTAGCTTAGTTTATTGGATACTGCGATGATGGTAGCAGTATGGCTCTCATCTATGAGTACATGGCCAATGGCAACTTACAACACTCATTTTTGAGTATTTATTGTTAAGGTAATTTGATTTTACGGTTTGTATTTCTTACCTTCTTTTTTAATCGTTATAAGTTTCAACGGATGTGAAATTTATTTGTCGTTTGAAACTTTGTCCAGGTTAAAATTTATAAGTATGAATGAGAGAACCAAGTAAGCAACCTCGTCTGGGAATATTGGTTTAGTAAGTTTTATTTCTTTGGCTATAATTTGGTTGTATTAATTTTATCTTGTGCATTATATCTTGCTCAAACTCAAATACATAACAAAATGTTATATTTTTTTAGGAGGAGCAAAGAATTTCAATTTGGAGATGACTTGGTGTAGCCAAGAACAAGCGGCTCTCGGATGATGTAACTGAGTTACGGTAACAATCTTTTAGCTCTCATAAAAAAACACAAACACAGCCAAAAAAAGTTTTTTTTTACACTCGAAACATTAAATTTTAAAATACAAACCCACGAAAACATAAAACACACAAAACAAAAAATCCACGTGTACACAAAAATGCAATTAAAAAATGCAAAAACAAACTTCATAACTTCTCACGTTCACGAATCACGACCACATAAACTCCACAACTTCACGATCACATAAACTCCACAACTTCACGGTCACATAGAGTTTTTTTTTTTTTTTTTTTTTGGCTCAACAACAACTTTTCATTAACCAAATTGAGGATACAATTCATTCAACCTCATCAATTTTGACCCAAATGCAATGAATCTGTCTAGTATCACCCTCACATAGAGTTTTGCTTCCTCTGCAACACAATTTCAATTTTGATTTTTTTCACAATGACTTAAATAATTTTAACTCAATTCTTCTTGTTTTAATATTCTTTTCCCAATGTATTTTGAGCGTCGGTGATGTAAGTTTTTTTTTTTTTTTTTTTTTTTTTTTTTTTTGTAAAGCTTCTTGTTATCAGTTGTTTTTTTTTTGTGCAAACAGCTTCTTGTTATCAGTTATTACATTTTTAAGTTGTTTTTTTTTTCTCTTGCTATAGAATTTGTAATTAGGATATCCGTGTTCTTGTTGTAATTCTTGTTTTTAATATTCTTTTTGCAATGTAATTTTTGAGCATCGAATTTGTAAAGTTTCTTGTTATCAGTTATTACATTGTTTTTTTTCTTAAGAATTTGTAATTCAAATATTTTATTTACATATAAATAAAAAATCTGAGTTTAATTATTCATCTTCTTGTCACCAAAGAGTTGAATTATTCATGTTTATGTTTTTCGTAATATCAAAAGATTCGGGATCCCTCTAAAAAAATTTCGATAATTAGCAAAAACTCAACGCTCAAAATTCTGGGCCATTTTGTAAATACAAAAAGATTTGGACTCCTTCCAAAAGGTATTAGATATTTCCAGTAAATATCGAAAGATTCAATAAATGGTAATATGGTATGAGGTGTTTTGGTAAATAACAAAATATCTGGGTATTAAAAAAATCTGAGTTACTTTGGTAAATAACAATTAAGTTTTTTTTATAAACAACATAAAATATGTGTACTTTAATATACAAGAGATTACTTGTGAATGACAATTATATATCTTCGTTTATATATCTTTGTTGAAATGACAATTATATATCTTTGTTGAAATGACAAAGATGCAATTATATATCTTCGTTTACCAAAAAAAAAAAAGAGATATATAATTGTCATTTCACCAAGCACCAGAAGATAGCTAAACCAAAGATGCATTTCAACAAGTCTCGTAAGAGTTTTAGTACAAAAGAGTGGCCGACTCTACACAAACACAAGGCTAATTCTGAAAGAGTATTCACATTTTTGCACAAAGGTAAAGAAAGATGATTTACTCTATAAGGTGTCAGATATATATAACAGCTTCTGCACCACTTTTTTCTTCATATTTGCTCTGAAATCAACAAGCTGCTCAAAATAGTAGATGTAATCAAAAGATCCTTCACCTGCAAGTATCATGAAAATGTAACTAAGACTTGATACTCAAGAAACCGTCTCAACATAATAATATCATCATCAATAGTCCATACTCGTCAATTATTAACATACCTTCCACTGCAAGAAACAACCAACCCACAGATCATCAGAACGTAACAGAGCGGCAAAGATCAATATAAGCCGCGTTCATGGATCTAAGCACAGGCTCCATTGAATCGATCTTCCCCCAAATCTGACCTCTTTCACGTTTTTCCAACGCGATCTCTACACACCAAATCTCTACACACCAAATACCTTTATCCGAGTTATCAGTAGTACCCAAAACCATCAACTTCCCACCAACATTCGCCATTTTACAATTGAAGTAATTCAGATTAGGCAAACCATGTAAACCCATCACAGGAGTCCAAAACATTCCATTTGGATCATACACCTGTAATTGACGTTGAACACACCATGGATCCAAACTATACAACAAATCCTCAATCACACAACACGGCTTGCTCCAATAAGACATCAACTTAGTTTCATGCTCCCATGACTCCCATGTACCATCACTGGGATCATAAACCAAACCACGCAGATCATCCAAAATGTAAATCTTGTTTTGCATCACAACAGATGTCACAAACCCTCCTCCTGGCGACTTCCAAGGGGATGGATCAGGAACAGTACTCCAAGTCCCATTCTCTACATCGAACATTTCGATCCAATCATCATACCGCTTCTTGCAACCTCCAATGACATAAATCTTTCCGTCAATTACTTCTGCGGCTGCGCGGTAGCGAGCCCTATGCATAGTTGGGAGATAGTTACACGTATGGACTCTACAGTCGATGACAAACACAGTCTTTACATGGTTAAATGGGCCTATCATTCCACCGATCACATACATCTTGTAGCCGATTGTGACCACAGCAGAACCAGGATTCATACGAGGAAGTGAACCGATTTCGCTCAGTCTTAATGGGATGTTTCTTGGAATGTTGTGGTTGAGAATGAACCAGCTCGGGAAACCATGAGAAGGGAATCCGATCAAAGCGTAAAGAACCGGTTCGGTTAGGTGGAGACTCAAGCGTCTGTGGTGGAGTTCCGGCGAAGAGATTACGCGACGAAAGGCTTTAGAGAGGAGAGATAGCGACGGGTAGTGACATCTCCGGATGAGTGCGACGGTACTTCTGATGAGTGCTTGTGGGATTCGTCGAGGTATCGGAGGAAGATTCTCTGCTTCTTCTTCTTGATGATCGTCTTCTTGATCTTCTTCTTTCTGTTTCTCGTTTTGATTCTCGTTTTGATTCTCTTCTTCTTTAGGGTTCTTGTGGAGTTCTTCGGGTTTCTTGTTTGGTACGCCACCGTTAGAGCCGTCGTCGGAAGTTTCAGAGATTATAGCCATCTTCGTGTGACGTCAGCAGGAACGAATTAACGGAAAGCGAGACTAATCAGATTTTTGAAAGAAGCAGTTACGTTGTGTATTTATAATGAAACCATAATGAGTAAATAAAAATACTCTGCTTATTTCACAAACTTTTCAGAAACTTCGTTTAAAAAGATAATTTGTATTAATTTTCTTAAATCTTGAATTAATATATATCTCATTTATTTATTTTTTCTTCACTTACACTTTTATTACAAAAAGGCACTAATACTAACGGAAATATTATATATTGTATAGTTTCTCCAAAAAATAAAGGGTAAAAGAAATTCAGCCTAAAAACTGCATGTGATTTTTTTTTCTTCGGAAATATATCAGCAATGTTTTTTTTTTCTTAAATTAACGCTGTTTTCTAACCTTAAATAAGATAAACCGATGGACGAAGAATTTGTAAAAATTTAGTCAAATGTCTCTCAAGTCTCAGCTTTGTTCTCTTTACTTAGAAACCCTAATTTGTCTTTCAAATGGCGTACACAAATGTTGAATTCAATAGCTTTGTTCGTCCTAGCTAGGCACTGAAAACAAAACTAGATTGAGATAGCATTTTCCTGATTGTAGTTTATGAAAATTAACGTAACAGTAAAATTTAATGGTCTAGTGGATTAACTAAAGATTTGATTTTGCCTTAGTTATGGAATTTGATTTTTAGAAAGCAGGGATTTTGCTGATTAATAAAAGAAAATTTATTGAAATTGTTTAATGTGATAAATATATCCCGTATGTCAAAAACAAAATTGTCAAAAATAAATATAGTGCAATGTAAATTGTTTACCATAGACGTTTGTAGTACTACTGTTAGTACTTAGTACTAGACGTTGTGGAATTGTATGTAATCATTGTAATTTACTAGACTTTTGTTCGTCGTAATAATTATCCGATCCCAATTAAAAAAATATAAATGAATGTTTTAAATCTTAAGTTATAAACTATTTTCCACTTTTGCCAAATATAAAGTCCCTAAAATGTCGTCAAAGACACAAAAGAAAATGTCAAAGTCCCAACGAGATATTTGCGAAGAAATTGTTAAATAAACTTTTTTCAGTTATTTTCCTAAATATTACTTTTAAAGACTACTATAATACAAGTATGACTAGATAACAACCCGAACGATGTGCGGGATGAAGTGATTGAAGTAAAATTATTATGATTAAAATTATTATCCGGGATCCAAGATCCGTTTGTGTAAAACGAAACATATTACAATATTTTTTTTGTTTTATTCAAATTTGGACTATTTCATATAAGAATATGTTTTACCCGTGAAATATTTGAACTTTGAATAAATCTTCAACGTGATAAAAAAATATTGACGAAATGTTACCATTTATGGCAATATGTCTTTCCGTATGTTTAAAGATTTCGAGATTTTGTAGTATAAAAAGGAATTTTTTTTTTTAATAAGTATAAGAAATCCAAAATTTAGCAAAGATGAGATTTGATAGTTTCCAAGCTAAGATTTTGTATTGTTCCAAATCTAAGATTCTTAGATTATGAATGGATTATTGACGAAATGGTTATAATGTGGCCAGATTTTGGTTTAAATACAAATGTGATTATAATGTTTTTCTTCGAAAAGTTAGAACTCCTCCAAAAAATAGGATTTTAAGTATTCGTAACATATATAGAAAGGAGATTATCTTATTTATTTAAGTAAAAAATTTATGAAAGATGTAAAGATTTTGTAGTTTTGAATTCGAGATTCTTGAACCAAATGTATATATTTTATCATTTAAATATAAACATAAATATAAATATAAATTAAAAGATTGTTTACCCATCCGCTAAAGAAAATTTATATAAATGTATATAAAGAAAAATATAAATATAAAAAATAGTAATATAAGATAAACAAAAAGTGTATGTTTTTAATTATTAATGGGATATATGGATGTATGAGACTAATGGCAAATTCTGTAAATAGTCTAATAAATTTTGGGTAATTATCTAAATAGAAGCCAAATCATTGTGAGAGCGACACATCAGCGTGGCAATCTTGTTAATAACACATGATGGTAAGGTTTTTTTAAAAAAATGTTTCTCTATTAATATATAGGGGATATTATCATTAGTTTTTACAAAACATATTACTCAAAATAAATTAATAACTTTTAAAAAACTTAATAGCAAGATACAATTACTTAAACTTTCAATGGCACTAAAGAAAATTACGATAAGCATAATTATATTGTATATGTATACTTTAGGTAAAGTTGTAGCTGTATTGTTCGTATAAGGTCGTTAAGTTAACTTAAGCCGGTTGGCGCATGCAGACAGCCACACACTTATATAAATTACGATAACACCTCCTACGATCATTGAAACAGCAATAACACACTTCTTCTCTGTGTTTTGGACATTTGTCAAGAGTGCAAACTGATGAACCTAATTTGTTATTTTCAAGACCTTGTCCGTTTGCACCTATACGAAAAAGATTATAGGTTAAAAAAATGAAGAATTAAAACCAAAATTAAAAAGAAGAATACCATTATATGATGACATTCTTTTTTATATATATATTTGTTGGAGCATCTCCAATGGTAATCAAATTGCATATCTTAGCATTAAAAGTGATTAAAATTAATCAAACCAACATCTTAAAGCTAAGAATTGTATCTAAGTTAAGATGTTTTTCTTAATTTAAGATGTTGCAAGGTGTCACATTGTGATTGGTTAAAAAAACAAACAAAAGAAGGATTTGACTTTTGTTTTGTATAAATTTGAGATATTGTTTTTTTATAAACAAAAACAAACAAATAAAGAAAGATATTGTTTTGTATAAATTTGAATTTTTTCCCTAAGATACTCTCTTTATTCTTAACCATTGGAGCTCATTTTTTTTAAGATATTCTCTTTCTTTTCTTAACTCACAAAAATTATTTAATTAATGCTAAGATCCAAGGTTAAGAACCATTTGGTATATGATGGTTGAAATATTCCGAACCTGATTTGTTCGCGTCAAGACCTTGTGCATTTGCAGCTATAAGAAAAAGATTAGAAGTTAAAAAAAAGAGAAGAATTTTATTTATGACAACATGATTACAATGGTGATGATTGTAAACAAAGAAAAAGCCTTTAATTTCATATATTCTTGTAGAGGAACGAGAAAATTACGATGAAGCAAATTATAACAAAATGTGATGATGACATTGTTGTGATATATTTTTTTTTTAATTCTTTGTTTGTTATTTGATAGTTGAAATCCGAATTACCTGACTTGTTGGCGTCAAAATGTTGTGTCTTGTTTCCAGCTATAAAAAAAAAATAGAAGTTAATAACTGATATGGAGGATTTTATATATAACAATATGATTACAATGCTGATGACTGATTGTAAACAATGAAAAGGCAATTATTTATATGTATGCATTTTATAAACATACATCCATGAGGAACGAGAGAAATTACGATCATGCAAAGGATAACAAAATGTGATGATGACATTGTTGATTTTTTGGTTAATGTTTTGTTTGTTTTTGATGGTTGAAATTCGAACCTGATTTGTTTGCGTCAACAGCTTGTGCGTTTGAAGCTATAAGAAAAAATTAGAATTAAAAAAATGAATAGTTAAAAAATGAATTTTATTAATAACAATTTGATTACAACGGTTATGACTATAATTGTAAAAGATGAAAAACGATTATATATATTTCATAAACATACATTCTTGTAGAGGAATGAGAAAATCAGTATGATGCAAAAGATAACAAAATGTGATGATGATATTGTTGTGATGTTCTGTTTTTTTTTTGTTTGTTTGTTATTTGATAGAGTTGAAATCCACACCTGACTTGTTCGCGGCAGGATGCTGTGTGTTTCCAGCTATAAGGTAAAAAAATTAGAAGTTAATAATTGATCTGGAGAATATTTTATATATAACAATATGGTGATGACTGATTGTAAACAATGAAAAAGCGATTAATTATATATATGCATAAATTCATAGACGTACATCCATGTAGAGGAACCAGAGAAATTACGATGATGCAAAGGATAGCAAAGTGTGATGATGACATTCTTGTGATATTCTTCTAAAAACCAGAAAATTTGTTTGTTTGTTTTTTTTTTGGTTTTTTGGTTTTTTTTTTTTTTTTTTTTGGGGTTATTTGATGGTTGAAAACCTAAAATCCTTACATACAGTTTGTTTTTATAGATAAGTTTATGTAAATATTAGTGCATGTCTTGTATGGTGATCCGTAAAAAACTGTTAAATTGATTGTTTTTACTAGTCTTTAGTTCTTTCCTATTCCTTAGTAAATTAGTGATATTGTTGTTGTTTAACATGACAAATAAATACTTTGCGAAAAATGTTGGAAACTATTATGAACCCTAAAAAATTATGTATATTAACTCACATGTTTTGACAACATAAAAAATGGGAAAAACCCCGAAAAAACCGTCATCTATTTTTTTTTGGCCGTTTAATACATGTGGTTTTAAATTTGGAATAAAAATACCTCATTTAATTTCGATTGCCTTTTAAAACTATCGTTTTTTAAAACTTGGTAATTTCGAACCCGAGACTTAACAGTCGTTACTGGGCGTAACGGAATTATTTAATAGCGTTAAATTTTAACCCCACGTGTTTATATAAATATATACTATCTGTTTGCAAAATTTTATGTGATAGTTAATGTGGCTTGGTGGTCTTGAAGAGTTGAACCTAGCTCCTCAAGTTTACAAAACTGACATGTAACCACCAGTAAAAGCAAACCGGTTTGTTTTGCTCGTGGAACATCTTCACATCTCTGAACCAAAACTTCAAATTGCTCATATACTTGAAGCACATGAGTGGGTCTTTAGAGACAAATGTAAAATGTTACAAATTAAATGACATATCTTCTCTTTGCATATATAGATAATGTAGCTTCACTTTGATATCGTAGGTTGAGTGATTGTAGCTACTCATAAAGTCAAAATCACCGGCCGGTTAACTAAATCACATTATTTTACTTCATCTCTAAACCAAAATTTCATATTTGCTCATATGGTAGAAGCAGATTAGGTTTCGTTAAATCTGATTGGTGATTGTGATCATTACTTACAGAAGAATTATATATCTAAATGGAACTTGAGATCATGTTAGTGCAACTGCACAAAAACCCATAAGATGCATTTCAACAAGTTTCCTACAAAGTTTTTGCATAAGGCAGCTAAAAGAGTACTAATTCTGCAAGATCGGACGAGTTAAGCTTCAAGATGTAACAGCTTCTGAGTTACTTTTCTCTGATACCAACTAGCTGCTCAAATAGTATAGATGTAATAAAAGATCCTTCACCTGCAAGTTTATGAAAACCTAAATAAGACTTGAGGCTCAAGAAAGCTTCTGAAACATCATAATTCGTCATCAATAGTACATACTCATCAAAGATTAACATACCTTGAAACTGCAAACGAGTCATCAAACCGTAACAGTTCGAGAAAGCTCAAAGAAAGGCGACATGCGGAATGAATTCACAGGCGAGAATGATTCGACCTCCCCCCAAATTTCACCATTTTCATGTTTCTCCAAAGCCACCTCTACGCACCAAACATTTTTATCGTAATAATTATTACTATACCTACTCCGAAAACATCCCAAAACCACCAGCTTCCCACCATAATTCGCCATTCTAGACTCGATATAAAAGAGCTTAGGCCAATACTCTAAACCCTTGACAGATCTCCAAACCATTTCCCTTGGATCATAAACGACAATCGGAGCTCCTGCATTCTCCCGATCAAGAACAATGGCATACAACAAATCATCAACCACACAAGACGACGCGTGCCAAAAACTCCTCTGTACACTTTTAATTCCCCAAGCCTCCCATCTAAGTCGTCTTGGATCGTAAGCAAAACAATGCTCATCATCCAAAATGTAAATCTTATTATCCAAAACCACATGTATATCAAAGTCTCCACTATACCTAGCAAGGGGAGAGAATGGACCAGGCACAAGTGCCCAACGCTCAGTCTCCATATCGAACACTTCGACCCAATCATTATATCGTCTCTGGCGACCTCCGACTACGTAAATCCTTCCGTCGATCACTCCAGCGGCTGCGAAGCAACGATCCTTATGCATACTCCGGAGCTGTCTACACGTATTGAATCTGCAATCTATCACAAGCATAGTCCCTACGGCTCGATTATAGCGGAAGTTATAACCACCCATTACGTAAATCTTGTGTCTCATTGTGACGGCAGTGCATCCAAGAAACATGGGAGGAAGAGAAGTAACTCTGTTCAATTGTAAGGAGTTGTTGCTCCGATGGAGAATGAACCATCTTGGTTCTTCAAAAGTTGGGTACTCGAACGAGATCAAGGTATAAAGAACCGGTTCGGTCAAACCGATGCGAGAGCGAGTTTGGAAGAGATCTTCCGAAGAGATAACTTGACGAAAGGCGTTAGAGAGGAGAGATAGCAACGGGTAATGACATCTCCGGATGGGTGCGATGGTGTTTTCGATTAGTTCTAGTGGGATTTGTCGAGGAATCTGAGGAAGATTCTCTACTTCTTCTTCTTCTTGATCTTCTTTCGGGTCCTCGTTTTGATTCTCTTCTTCTTCTTCTTGCGGTTTCTTCTGGGGTTCTTCGGATGTCATGTTTAGATCGCCGCCGTTAGAGCCGTCGTCGGAAGTTTCAGAGGTTAATGGAAAGCGAGACTAAATTCGATTTTTGAAAGAAGCTGTTACGTTGTGTATTTTTTTTTCTTTTCTAAGAATGACGATGTGTATTTATAATGAAACCATAATGAGTAAATAAATAATCTTATTTCTCATCAGAAATAAAAATCAGAAATGATAATTTGTAATAAATCATTGCTTTTCTTCTTAAATCTCTTTCTAATACATTAATGTAATTTTTTTTGGTGAGAATACATTAAGTCATTAATGTATTAAATCATTATCATTTAATGTGTTTTTCTTCACTTACTTATATTTTCAATATTATCGGAATATTTTATAGTATAAAGCTTCTTGATTAAAATTAGAAATCCAATTTGAAATTTACATGTAATTTTTTCTTGGGAAACTATAGTAGCAAAATTTATTATTTTACACAGTAGTTATTTTAAAAAAATCTTTCTTTTAAGTTTTTACATTAATAACAATTGCACCAATGGAAAAATCTTTGAAACCTGACTCAAATGTCTATAAACGTGATTACGTGACTCACAAGTCTCTGTTTCTCTCTACTTAGAAACCCTCGTTTGTCTTTCAAGTGCTTTGTTCGTCGTCTTGACTGGGACACTGATGAAAAGGATATTGAGAAAGCAATTTTCTTGAGTTAGCGACGTAAATCGATTCTGAAGTCCGCAGATTCCGGTAATCTCAATGTCTTTCTCTGTTTTAATTTATTCGATTATAGAGAGACCAAAATCGAATGGTTACGATCCAGAGTTGTCACAAGAATCTGCAGATCGTCCATGAAGAAGAAATGAAGGAACAATATCTTAACCTTATATATGGACTGATATCATGATCAACAAAAACTCCAAAGGTGATTCTGGTTATCAAGAGTCTAAGGGTGTGTGGTGTGGAGATTGTCATTCACTTGCCAAGCTTTATGATAGAGAGATTATATGAGGGACCGGTATAAGTTTCACCATTTCAGAAATGAGAAGACCTGTTGGTCCCAACATTAATGTTAAAGAGGCTTGATCATGTTACATAACTCAGGAAATGATGTGCTCGATCGCCAATATGATTTTAGAATAAAACTAGAAAAGTGCATGGCCTAAATGGCTAAATTAGAGGGTTTCAAAAGATCAGCAATGTTATGAAATTTAAACATGTCAAGGCTCATATACTTGAATCACTTTGTATATATAGATTAGCTTCAGCCTTCAGGACTTTGTATTTTTTTCACTATGATATAAGTTACCCATAAAGTCAAAACCACCGGTTAACTAAATCACTCTGTTTTGCTTAATCTCTTAATCAAGATTTCATATTGCTCATATATATAATCAACAATTTTCGTAAGAATTTTTGTTTATAGGCTACAACAATAATGGCCTATTTTACACAGCTTTAGAATACTCAAGGCTACAAGAATGGCCTATTGTGAACAAAGCTTCGGAACCACTTTTGCGTCATATTTGCTCTGATATCAACAAGCTGCAAGAACAATAGATGTAAATATGTAATAGAAAGATCCATCACCTGCAAGTTAATGAAAGCCTAACTAAGACTTGAGGCTAAATAAAATGTCTCAACGTTGGGAAATTGCTCCTTCAAGATCCTCCTTTTTGCCTTGCTTTTATATTGCTCATATATACTTGAAGCACAGTGAGTCTTTTAAAAATGAGAACATAGTTTCATTCAAACAATATAATTTTCTCTCTTTGTAGTTTGTATATGTTCTATATAGAAAACTTCAGCTTTCATCAGGACTTTGTACTTCCACACTTTGATATTGTAGTTACCCATAAAATCAAAACCACCGGTTAACTAAATCTCTCTGTTTTGTTTCATATCTAAACCAGGATTTTATATTGCTCATATAGAAGAAGCAGATTAGGTCATTAGTGTAAACTAATCTGCTTACTTACACAAAAGTTATATATATCTAAAAGCAAACATGAAGAAGTTGAGACAATGCTACTGCAAAAAACCCAAAAGACTAAAGAGTGGCCAACTCTACACAAGGCTAATTCTGTCAGAGTATCACATTTTTGCACAAAGGTAATAAGAAAGACGAGTTACTCTATAGATATAACAGCTTCTGCTTCACCACTTTTGCTTCATCTCAACAAGCTGCTAAAACAGTAGTTGTAAGAAAAAGATCCTTCACCTGCAAGTTTCATGAAAGCCTAACTAAGACTTGAGGCTAAAGAAAATGTCTGAAACATCATAATTCACATCAATAGTCCAAACTCATCAAAGAAACATACCTGCAAGCGTATCATCAAACCATAACAGTTCGACAAAGCTCAATGGAAGGCATCATTATCTCGTCCCTAAACACAAGCGAGATTGATTCAACCTCCCCCCAAATCTGATTTTCTTGACGTGTTTCCAACGCAATCTCTATGCACCAAATATCTTTAGACCCCCAAGAATATTTGCCCAAAATCACCAACTTCCCACCAAAATTCGCCATCTTAGACTAATTATAACTGAGAAGAGGCAAATTATAAGAATATCCACCCAGCACAGGTCCCCAAACCAATTCATTCGGATAATATACCACTATCGGATATCCAAGAGAACACGTCAGATCAATTGCATACAACAAATCTCCAACCACACAAGACGTCGAGGAGTTCCAATATCTCATCAACTCACTTTCAACACCCCATGACTGCCATAAACCTTGTCGTGGTTCGTAAGCAAAACAACCCCCAAGCTCCAAAGTGAAAATCCTCCCCTGCATCACCACATATGTAACAAACTCTCCATTCTCACTAGCATCTTCAGGGCATTGACTAGGCACAGTTGCCCAAGTCTCAGTCGTCACATTGAACACTTCGACCCAATCAGCATCTCTTTTCTTGCAACCTCCGATTACGTAAATGTTTCCGTCAATGACTCCGGCTGCTGCATGGTAACGAGCCCTTTGCATATCCGGGAGATTGCGCCACGTATGGAATCTGCAGTCGATGACAATCACAGTCGATACAGGTTGATTAGTAAACCCGATGGGATTGGTACCAGCCATTACATACACTTGTATACGATTGTGACCACAGCTGCTCCGGGAAAGATATGACGAAGTGGACGGATTCTGCGTAATTGTAAAGGGATGTTGATGTTGCTCCGACGAAGAAAGAACCAGCGTGGGGGAGTATACGGTGTGCATCTGATTAAGGCATAAAGAACCGGTTCGGTGAAGCCGAGGAGCGAGCGCGTTACGTAGAGTTTATGCAAAGGGATTACGTGGCGAAAGGCTTTGGAGACGGGAGATAGCGACGGGTAATGAGATCTTGGGATGTGTGCGATGATTCTTTCGAAGAGATCTTCTGGAAGTTCTAGAAGAATCGGAAGATTCTCTACTTCTTCTTCTTCTTCTTCTTCTTGAGGATTCTCTTCTTCTTCTTGAGCATTCTCGTTTTGATTATCTTCTTCTTCTTCTTGAGGATTCTCTTCTACTTCTTCTTGAGGATTCTCATCTACTTCTTGAGGATTCTCGTTTTGATTATCTTCTTCTTCTTGAGGATTATTGTTTGGATCGTCGCCATTAGGGCCGCCGGGAATTTCAGAGAGTAAAACCATCGCCGCCGTGTGACGTAAGTAGGACTGTAGGAGCAACGAATTAAGAGCATTTCCATCGGGTAGAAACTCTGAAAGTTTCTCAAAAAAAAAAAAAATTATTATTTTAAGATTGTAATTTTTTTTTTTTTTTTAATTAATTGGACCATTGAAACTATGACATGTGGCATGACATCAGAGAAACAGTTTTTCAAAATGTCTGTGCAGAGAAACGTGTCTGCTTTATTTCTCTTCTCTCTCTTCTTTTTATAATTTTTTATTAATAAATGTCTCTTCAAGACATCCTTGATGGAGATGCTCTAACTGAAAGAGAGCCTGAGAGTTGTTAAAAGAAATGTTGTTTGGGTATTTATAAGGAAACCAAAATGTCATTTCTCTAGGTATCTCTCACTGCACGTAACGCATTCAGAAACTTCATTTCAAAAAAAAAGTTTTTTTTTTTTAATCTCATTTTTAAAAATATTCCAAAAAGATATTAATTTGTATTAAATCATTTTTCTCTAGGTACGTAAGTCTCGTTATACATTTTCATATTTTTTTGTAACGTGTTTTTCTTTTCTTTTCTTTTTTTTTTTTTTTAAACACTTAACGTGTTTTTCTTTACTTACTTTTTTTTTTAACATCTGCTTTACTGAATGATAAAAGGTGTGAATAATCACAACGTAATTTATTCGAAATCAGAGAAGGGATATTATTATAAAAGAAAAAGGAAGAATTGTTAGGGATCTTTAATTAAATATATTTTTCGTGTATTGAAAAATATATATTCAGGGAAATAATATACATGTATTTTCTCCAAAAACAGTTGTGAAAGAAATTCAGTCTAAAACTTGCAAATGATTTTTTTTTTTTTTTTTTGAAAACAATATCAGCAAAGCAATTTTTTTCTATTTCTATAACACTGGTTTCTAGTTTTTGTTTCTTTTACGTTGTTTACATGAAAAAAATTCACCGATATAAATGGAGTCAAACGTCTCTTAAGTGTTATTAATAAATCTTTTTTTTTTAATCTACAAAGAAACCCTAAATTATCTTTTAAATGACATCTTGAATTGGAAGTGCTTTGTGAATTAATGACTTCGAGAGAACGTTAAACCTTTATTTACTCTAGTGGCTTCGTTAATCAAAAGGGATCCCTTAACCAATAGATACTTAATTTAGCAAATATTAACATCGAAAACCATATTAAAAATTAACATGTATGAAAGACTAGAATATTAATATAGCTTTGTTGGACAATTCTAGATTAAATTATGCAGATAGAGATACTCAATTGTTACATTTTTAGACAATTATAGTTTTAAAAATCCTAATTATACAGCTACAAATGTATCAGTGCTAGTTACCAGTTATCTCTTATTTTTACCAATGTCCTAAAGATAGTCACATGCCACTATCATTTTGCCGTGTGGGAATTAAAAAAATAGAGTGTATAATACACATACATGTGTTTTCAGTATATACATTAAATTTTGGTTGATTGTTTTTTCTTCAAAATTAATAATGAATTTCTTTCAATGCAATTATAGGTATAAAACTTTAGGTAACACATTAATAGAAAAAGTTTTCTTTTAGCCAGTTAAAGAAAACATATATAAACATTTTAGATATAAATCTATATAAAAGGATTTTCATATATGATGATGATAAAATCATCAAACCAAGAAATGATGAGATTGTGACATTGACCTTTCTTTTTACGGCGTCGTTTAAAGCATAAGATTAAAGAAGAAAATCCAACAAAAAAGGGGCAAAAAATTCTGACAAAAAAGGCGCCTTTTTGTTCTTTGAAATTTTGGTGGGACCCACATGCTGTTGCAGTGAAAAAAAAAAAAAAAACTTATAATAATAATAATTATTTTCTTCATCCGTTTGGCACACTCTCTTCTTCCTTTATTGCTTTTTGCGAAACTCTTCCTCTCTCAATTGAATAAGGACGATCCAATTGAATCGCTATTTCTCATCTTCGTCTTCTTCGTTTGCCTGATCTCTGTAAGTACTCTGCATTTTACGATTCAAATTCCTCTTTTGTCGTATTCGATTGTTTTGAGATTTAGGTGTTTCTTTTGTTTTGAATTTCACTTCTTATGATTTGAACTGTATGATATAACTTTTTTCTGATCTTCGGCTAATTTGATTTTTTTTTTTTTTTTTTGGTTGAATTGTGGTTGGGATTGGGAAAGTTTTTTTCTCGGTGGAAAATTAATTGAGAAATTTATTTGAATCTGAGAATATTGATTGCATATGCAGCAACTTAAAAAAAAAAACGTAAATGCAAATTTATCTCTGGTAACAAACATTGTTTGTTGGTGATTTGAATGTTTGCTCTCTCTTCTTTGGTTTATGAATTGCAGGATTGTTGTTGTTGGATTTTGAGGACGATGAAAGCAAAAAATGTCTAGGCTAAACAAAGACATTGATTCAGCATTTCACGGTGTTGGAACTAAAAGGTATATATGCTTGTTTTACTCGTTTATGAGATTGATCAAATTGTGTTTAAACTATTTTTGTTTGGGCTTTAGTGGCTTGGAGATTTGGTGCATTTATAATAATCATCTTATTTCTATACCTAAGTCTTCTTTTGGAAAATTTCACTCTGGAAATGCATATCTTGTTCTCAGAGTAAGCTGTTTCTCTCACTTTTAATTTTCTACTTGTGATAAATTAGTGTGCCTAATGATACTTTGTTCTCATGATGTGTAGACGTTTTTGCGGAAGATCGAATCTCCCCAGTATGATATTCACTATTGGCTAGGAAATGATGCAAATGAGGTTTTTTCTGATCACTTAGTGTGAAATTTTTATGCTTGCTATGAAATCTGGTGTCTTGAAGAGATTTTTTTGGTCCATTTTATTTGAAGGTGGAGTCAGTTTTGGCATCAGACAAAGCATTAGAGTTAGATGCAGCACTTGGATGTTGTACGGTGCAATACCGTGAAGTTCAAGGTCAAGAGACTGAGAAGTTTCTCTCTTACTTCAAACCTTGTATTATACCTGTTGAAGGCAAGTTTTCACCAAAAACTGGATTGGTTGGCGAGACATACCAAGTTACTTTGCTAAGGTGCAAGGGAGATCATGTTGTTCGTGTTAAAGAGGTAAGATGTGTTTGTATTATGAATCCTTGAAGACAAAAGTGCATTGTCTGGTGCAAAATTGTTTCTATGATGTATTTCTTTATTTGTCTGGAATTGTTATGCTTTATGAGCCTTGACATGTATATTCTTCAGTCTGACTTTGATTGGTTTCCCTTGATTTCAATCTATGCAAGGTACCTTTTCTTCGGTCATCGCTGAACCATGATGATGTGTTCATTCTTGATACTGCATCAAAAGTTTTTCTCTTTGCTGGTTGCAACTCAAGCACTCAGGAAAAAGCTAAAGCCCTGGAGGTTGTGGAGTATATAAAGGATAACAAGCATGACGGAAGATGTGAGGTGGCGACTATCGGTTAGATTTTTCTCCTCTTCAGCTCCTTTTTTGGACTAAAGGATTGAAAGAGAAGCAACAGCTGATCATTTCTGTTTTTTTTGTAGAGGATGGAAAATTTTCAGGTGATTCAGACGCTGGTGAATTCTGGTCTTTTTTTGGTGGTTATGCTCCCATTCCCAAGCTTTCATCTACTATCACCCAAGAACAGACACAGACTACATGTGCAGAATTGTTCTGGTGAGATTTGGTTTTGTAAACTCACAATGGTTTTGTTCATTTCAACATATAGCAGTAATAGCTGAAATTCTTGTACTTTGAGGAGCTGCTGTCAACGACAGACCATTATTAATCATCTAAAGATCTTTTATTAACAGGATAGATACTAAGGGAAATCTACATCCAACTGGAACAAGTTCTTTGGACAAGGACATGCTTGAAAAAAACAAATGCTACATGCTGGACTGTTACAGTGAAGTATTTGTTTGGATGGGAAGAAACACATCACTTACAGAAAGGAAGACATCCATTTCATCCTCAGAAGTAAGTAAATATTTGTAATATAACATGATTGATATGTGAGCACATTTGTATATGATTTGATGTTGTTGTGCTCTAGGAATTTCTACGAAAGGAGGGACGCTCGACAACCACAAGTTTAGTACTTCTAACGGAAGGACTAGAAAATGCCAGATTCAGGTCATTTTTCAATAAGTGGCCGCAGACCGTGGAGTCTAGCCTTTACAATGAAGGTCGAGAAAAAGTGGCAGGTCTGTTTCATATTTCTCTGGTTCTGTAAAGAAGACAAAAAAATTTGCTTAAGAAACTACATATATCAGATACTTAAGTAAAATTCTGAATACTTTTGTGCAGCGATGTTCAAACAAAAAGGATATGACGTTGAGGAGCTTCCTGATGAAGAAGATGAACCGCTCTACACAAACTGCCGAGACACCCTCAAGGTACCTTATACCAAACTGTCACATATCTGAGCATAAGCCTGATTAATGGGATTCTTTAACTGATTTCAGGTTTGGCGTGTAGATGGTGATGAGGTCTCGCTTCTCTCCATTCCTGACCAGACAAAGCTATTCAGCGGCGATTGCTATATTGTGCAGTATAAATATACTTATAATGAAAGAACCGACCATCTATTATATGTATGGATAGGTTGTGATAGCATACAGGTATGCAGGCTATATAGCCTTTGATTTTTTTTGTTTTCATTTCTTTTATTGTTGTTCCACTGAACTTTAATCTTTTTTTTTGACTTCAATGCAGCAAGATAGAGCTGATGCCATATCCAATGCAAGTGCCATTGTTGGTTCAACCAAGGGTGAATCTGTACTGGTTAGTTCTTAGCCAGGGCCATCACATGTTTTCTCTGTTTTCTTTTTGGTTCAACACTGTAAACCTACTGATCTGTTTCATTCAACATTCTTCATCCAGTGTCATATATATCAGGGAAACGAACCTTCTCGTTTTTTTCCAATGTTCCAGTCGCTGGTTATTTTTAAGGGCGGTTTGAGTAGACGGTTCAAAATGTTTCTAGCAGAGAAGGAAAACAAAGGGGAAGAATATAATGAGAACAAGGCTTCTCTTTTCCGTGTTGAAGGAACAAGCCCAAGGAACATGCAAGCAATCCAAGTTAATCTAGTGGGTTCTTTAGTACTTTCTGCATTTCTGATTTGTTCAAATACATTTTGTAATTTCTTTGGCAGTTCACTCATCATTAAGCAAATGAAAATCGTTCCCGCGCAGGCAACAACCTCCTTGAACTCATCCTACTCTTACATTTTACAATATGGAGCTTCTGCCTTCACTTGGATTGGGAATCTTTCATCAGACTCTGATCATGATGTTCTTGACAGAATGCTATATTTCCTTGATGTAAGTAGCTTTAGCTCTCAGCTACTGTTTACTAAGTTCATGCCATACATTGGTTCTGGTCTATTAGGGTTATGTTCAGCATTACTAGTAACAAGTCTATTTCTTCGTTTCCGTCTGCAGACATCTTGTCAACCTATATACATTAGGGAAGGAAATGAACCAGACACATTTTGGGATTTGCTTGGTGGTAAGTCAGAGTACCCAAAAGAAAGGGAAATGAGAAAACAAATAGAAGAACCACATTTATTTACATGTTCCTGCAGTTCAGGTAATGGTAAATATCTTTCAGTTTCTTTCTATCATCTTACACTACTGTTTAGCTCTGCCTTGGTTCAGCTATAAATAATGCCTAACGAAACAGTGGTCCATGACTTTGGCTCCTGTGATCAGATGTACTCAAGGTACAGTTCATGTTTGTATTGATGCTATCTTTTAAGTTTTAACATGATTAGAGATCAGCTGGGAATGAATATTCTTATCTTATACCCACTCTTTGCATGAGATTTTCAGGTGAAAGAAATATACAATTTCGTGCAAGACGATTTAACTACTGAAGATGTATTACTGTTGGACTGCCAAAGTGAAGTATATGTTTGGATTGGATTAAACTCAAACATAAAGTCCAAGCAAGAAGCTCTTACTCTTGGTCTGGTAATTTTTCCTCTTTATTTGGCCTTCCAAGTGCTAGGTTCGCTGTTTTTCAGTGGAACTTCAACACAGACATTAAGCAGTGTTAGGCTAATACATAAATGGGATCAAAACATCACATGCTTTAATTATTTCAATTTCTTGGGCTACTTTCTTCTGTTACCGAAATAATTAGACTAATCTAGCTCGGTGTTATCGAAATGGCTTCTTTCTCAGTGTTTCTTAGTCCATTCTACTTGTGAGATTGCAGAAATTCCTAGAGATGGATATTCTGGAAGAAGGTCTAACCGTGAGGACTCCTCTATATGTTGTCACAGAAGGCCACGAGCCACCATTCTTCACCCGCTTCTTTGAGTGGGTTCCTGAAAAGGCAAACGTAAGACATCTATTCCCATCTTGAAGTTACCTCAAACAGAGCGTTAGGAAATTCCAGAGTGTTTTGATAGTAGTCTAATGAGTTTCGAGTTTTCGGTTTTTGTATATTTCCACTAATAATATGCATGGAAACATTGCAGATGCATGGTAATTCATTTGAAAGGAAGCTTGCTAGTCTGAAAGGAAAGAAGACAAGCACTAAGGTCAGTCACAGTCAAAAGAACTTAGTTACTTGAGATGTGTTTTAATGATGACATACAAATTACAAGCCAATGATCGTAAACTAGCCAACTATAAGAATGATCAAGGTTTTTTTAAGTAGCTACAAAATTTCTGCTTTCAGAGATCTAGTGGAAGCCAGTGGAGACCACAGTCGAAGGATAATGCATCACGTGATTTACAAAGTCGATCTGTGAGCTCAAATGGATCGGAGCGTGGAGTATCACCTTGCTCCAGCGAAAAGCTTTCGAGATTGAGCTCTGCAGAAGACATGACAAGCAGCAGCAACTCAACTCCAGTTGTCAAAAAGC
Organism: Arabidopsis suecica; assembly: GCA_019202805.1. NCBI lineage: Eukaryota > Viridiplantae > Streptophyta > Magnoliopsida > Brassicales > Brassicaceae > Arabidopsis > Arabidopsis suecica. The sequence continues at coordinate 8,872,364 of CM032908.1, forward strand.
TTTTCTCAGAATCTCTTTTAGTGGATCCTAGTGATGGTAAGCTTTCATATGTCAACCTTCTCACTGAGCGTCTTGGTTAACACAGTTTCAAGATAACTCATTGATGAAAGCAGTGCAGAAACAACAAACTATGTCAATTATCTTTACTAGTGGAGTCTTCAAAGCTCTGATTTTTGATGCAGGATTGGCGAGACAAGAGTCGAGCTCCAAGTCAGACATTTCTAAACAGAATCCACACGGTGGAATCAATAGCGATCTTAGTAGTCTAGAGTCACTTACATATTCATATAAACAGCTCAGAGTTGATTCTCAGGAGCCAGTGTCAAATATAGATGCAACAAGAAGAGAGGTAATTCTGCAATTCCATGTAGAAGTTTAGTTCAATTATTTACAAACACATAAACACTTGACTTCAATGCAATTTTATCTCTCAGGCGTACTTAACAGAGAAAGAGTTTGAAGAGAGATTTAGAATGGCGAAATATGAGTTCTATGCACTTCCAAAATGGAAACAGAATAAACTTAAAATATCTCTTCATCTTTTCTAAAAATCTCACTACCCTAGAGTAATATCTTCTTTGGAACAATTCAAAGCTATTTTTTTTTTGGGTTTTACCAATGTAAAAACTGTAATGTTCTTGTTCATTGCAATGACCTCGTGATATAAGTTTGAGGCTAGCTTGTTACAAAATCACAAATAAACTGGAATTACACCGAAACAGACCAAAATATATATAAACCCCAACCGAATTAACTGATTTTATCTGATTAAAACGGTTTTACCCGATTTTAACTGGAGAACCCAAAAATCGGTTCAATTTCGGTAGAATGGAAACATGAACCGAACTGAACTGATTTTTTGTTCCATTAGTTTTGGACCATTTTCTAAAAACCGAACCAAACCCAATTTACCCGACTCGGTTCGGTTCGCAGGGATAATAGTTTCTTACCGCAACCAAACGGTGTCGTATTTGGGAATGACTTGAATAAACTAACAAAAATCAGTTCTTATTAAAACAAAAAATCTGAAAAAGGTACGACCTTTAGCTTCTTCTGATCCTTCATCATCCTCATCGAATTGCTGCCAATTTGACTTGCCAAAACTGAAATCTTTGAGTACCCAATGGATCGAAACCAAAGACCCAGAAGCCTATTGGATTCATTAGGTGAAGAACTCATCGCAATCCTCACACCTGTCTCGATTTGTATGTTCACCGTTGTTCTTCTGGTCTGTATCCTAAACTCCGACCCTTCTTCTTCCTCCGCTTCTTTCTCCTCCATAGCCACTGCAGCTTACTCTGAAAGCGATTCAGATTCCTCATGGGACAAATTCGTCGGTGCCCTTTTGAATTCTGTCGTCTTCGTTGCTGCAATCACTGTTGCAACATTTGTTCTCGTGCTTCTCTTTTATCTCAGATGTGTTAAATTCTTGAAATTCTACATGGGTTTCTCAGCTTTTATCGTTTTAGGGAACTTAGGTGGAGAAATCTTAGTTTTATTGATAGATCGATTTAGATTCCCGATTGATTGTATCACGTTTCTGATACTTCTTTTCAATTTCTCTGTCGTTGGTGTTTTCGCTGTGTTCATGTCGAAGTTTTCGATTTTGATCACTCAAGGTTACTTGGTTTGGATTGGTGTTTTAGTTGCTTACTTCTTCACGTTATTACCTGAATGGACTACTTGGGTTCTTCTCGTAGCTTTGGCACTTTATGACATTGCTGCTGTTCTTTTACCTGTTGGTCCATTACGTCTTCTTGTTGAAATGGCTATATCTAGAGACGAAGATATCCCGGCTTTGGTTTACGAAGCACGGCCTGTGATTCGAAATGATTCCCGTTTGGTTCAGAGAAGAGTTTGGAGAGAACGAAGATCCAATGACGTTGAGGACCACGCTAATCGGAATGAAGTAAGGGTTGTTAGATCAGAGGAAGTAGAAGAAGAACATGTTGGTTCAAGTGAAAGGGCAGAGATATCTGTGCCGTTGATTGATCGAAGACCTGAGCAGGCTGAGAATTCAGAGACTTTTCTTGAAGGAATTGGGTTGGGATCATCAGGTGCTATCAAGTTAGGGCTTGGGGATTTCATCTTCTATAGTGTTTTAGTTGGAAGAGCTGCAATGTATGATCTGATGACGGTTTATGCTTGTTACTTGGCGATCATAGCCGGTTTAGGGATCACATTGATGCTATTGTCTGTGTATCAGAAGGCTTTACCAGCTCTTCCTGTATCGATCATGTTAGGCGTTGTGTTTTACTTTTTGGCGCGGTTATTGCTTGAAGTTTTTGTTGTGCAATGTTCTTCAAACCTTGTGATGTTCTAAGAGTATGGAAAGTGAAAGGGTGCTTTTGATGTAAAATTTTGAGTACAGTTTCGTTTGTTTCGTCAAAACAATTGTGTTGGTTTGATTGATTATCATTGTATAGTGTGCTCGTCCTCGACTTGAGTTCAAATCAAGTTTGCATCACGTAAATAAACAAAGTCTAGCAATTAAATAAAGGAGGAAAAGATAAATCAGAAGAAATGGATTCAACAGTTTGATGAAACTCTGGGAAGCTTCATAAGAGCATCGGTGATTCTCAGGTACTTGTTGTTAACATCGTTGTCTTCTCGGTTTCAAGACATTTCAAATTTCCCAAGAAATGCCTCATCTGTTTCAGCTCTCTACATGTACCTTGATACCCTGAAATACGTAGCACCTTCACTTGACAAGTCGATAAACAGCATATTTCTTCTTCTTCTTCATCATCCTCTTAGGTATGCAAGCGCAGGCGCCCCCGCATCTACGTGTAACTTGGTGTACAAGACCCTGATATCAAAAAGGAATATTGATGTACAATAATAACCTAGCAAAGAAATAGAAGTGTGTTGATAGAAGGAGAATAATGATACCTTGATGACTAAAGTTTCTAGGTTAGGAGACTTGTTGATGAGAAGTGGCAACACTGGCCAGCCTCTTTTTTTGTCACTCTCAAAAGATAAAGTACTCGAGAAAATGCTCCAGTTATTGTGCCCTCGTCTATCCTCTGCTGGTGTAAACAACTAAGTGTTCATTAGCTTTTTTTTTTTTTTTGTCGGCTAGTTGTTTTAGGCTTTTAGCTATGTTTTCTAAGTTTTGATTATGAATTTAGTTTTTATTTATTGCTGATTGTTTTCTACTATTTGTTATTTATGCATTGCTGAAATATTTTAATATTTGATTATTTAATAAAATAAGTTTTTTCTTTTACTATTTTATTATCAGAATATTTATTTTAAATTTAATAAAATATTGAATAAACAATTGTAAATTAATAACTAATGTGCCGAACAAAAAAATATAGCAAAATAAATTGATTAAAACTAATGTTGCAAAATGAATTGCAACCTTACGAATATGCAATGGATTTGCGACTACGCATATGTCATAATAATGCGATGAATATATTTTGCAATAGCCATATTTGCAACAGTTTTTGTTTTGATCATCGTCATAAAATATATGCAACAATCGTATATACAAAAATAATTACTGCAAATTTGCAACAATATTTGCTTTATATTTTACGTAGCTTTTAATTATGACGATTTATAGTTGCACTCTTATACCACTATTTTGCTGCATAAATATTGTTGCAATAATACAACATATGTAGCAATAAATTAATTCATTATAAATTTGTAATGATATTTGCTATACGTTATATGTGGCAATAAATTGTAACAATTAAGAGTTGCAAACGTACGTCACAATTATATGACAAATTTACTACAATAGTAATGTTGCATTAATACGACATACATTGCAAGAAACTAGTTCATTGTAAATATTGCAACATATATGTGCAACAAATGCGAATTTGCAACGCTCAAACAGCAACAATACAAAATGTGTCTCAATTTTGTTGCAATGTCATGATTTGCAACGATATGTTGAATTATTGCAACAAATTTTATTGTTGTAATATCACTATTTTCTTGTATTGTCCAACCTCTGCACTCAAAATCAAGCCATCCCCCTTCTTGCCGTTATGCCTCAAATAACAAGTAGATCTGAAGAAACATATTCACCCTCATATTGAATTGTGTAGTTAGACTTCCTTGTCCATGAGACTGTACTACAATCATACACAAAATTTCTCATCTTTGACTTAGTGATAGGATGGTAAAAAAACCAGCTTCTACTAGTTTCAAGATCTAGGTAATCGCGATCAATCCAATCTTCCCATTCCCAAGGTATCTTTTTGAATATAGTGGAATCTTGGATTGTAGCAATTCCAGTCATAACACCCACTTCTTTCTTCATAACAGAGATAATGCATCTTGCATTCCTCTCTTGCACATTGAAAAAGTCATCAACCACAACATATGCCATATCTTTATCATTGTTGGCCATTTGACTATGATCTTGAGTACAATATCTCATACCTTGAGCAACTCCATGGTTGCATCCAAAGAAGGAGCAACCATGGAGTCTTCTTAGAGCAAATTGAGCAAGTGGTTGATTTGGCTCTACCGGTGACAGAGTAGGCTCTCTCGGAGATGGATTTGTCTCTTGATGTGGCGGACTTGGCCCTTCCGGTGACAAAGTAGGCTCTCTCGGAGATGCATTCGTCTCTTCATGCGGCATATTTGGCCCTTCCGGTGACAGAGTAGGTTCTCTTGGAGACGGAGTCGTCTCTTCATGGGGCGGATTTAGCACTTCCAGTGACAGAGTAGGCTCTCTCGGAGACGGATTTGTCTCTTCATGCTGCGGATTTGGCACTCCGGATGGCGGATTTACCCCTCCCCGCGGTTCAAGAATCATCTCCCCAGCTTCGACAGCTTTATCGATTTGATTAATGTCCATATCTGAAATTCAACGTGAACGAATTGTGAAATTCTCGGTGAGAATGATCAGAAAATTCTAAGAATTGTAGATCGGGAAAGAACAAAATCGGAAGCAGTTAGAATTTTTGTGTCTCTGATTTAGGGAGTAACGACGACTAAACCGAGAAAAATTAAATCAGAAATGTATATTCTCTATTCTTTTCTTTCTTTCATCCGAGATGTATATTCTTTATTTACGCAATTACCAAATTAATATACACTAGCAATTAAGTTGCAAATCCGTAGCAAAACTTGCGAAGGATTAACGAGCACATGATTTTGCAATCGTTTTGCTAGTGCACGTGTTCCTCGCAATTTGCGTTTCATTTGCGAGGGACGTGGTACCTCGCAAAAATTGCAAAGAAATCGTAACGTTTTTAAATTTGTGAGACGCGTTTTGCGGGGAACAGCTACCTCTCGCAAATCCCTTGCTATAGTCGATTTGCGAGGGAGCAGCGGGGAATAGGTCCATTGCAAATTGACTGTTATAAATATAACTTTTATCTCTAACTAGTTTTTATCTCTATATTTAAAATATTAGTTAAAAGTAATATTTTTGAGAAATTGGATGGAATTTTTACAATAAACGGGATAAAAGGTTCCGTAGGTTTATTGATCATGGTTAATGTCGTTTAAAATCCTCGATCTTCGTTTTTTCTCTTTTAATACTTTTGGTTGTTCTCGTTTTTTCTCTTTTAATACTTTTGGTTGTTCATTAGGGCCCATGTTAGTTGTTCATTACTGTCTATCATATATTCAAATGTAATTTTGAGATTAGTTTTAAATTTAATGTTGGTAAATATAAGACCAAAAAACTATATTTGTTAGATGTGCAGCTAGTTTTATTTTAATAAAAAGTGTTTGGAAATATAAATGTTGTTGTGATTATAAAAAATTTAGTGACTCGCGAGTCTAGACAATTAATCAAAGCTATGCCAATACGTAGTAGCATTAGAGGATGTACTTTAACAAAGCTTAACTATTATAATTACAAGTTTATGTACAGAAACACAATTTGTTAGAGAAAAATAGATGGTTCTTGGATTTTTAAAACTAACGTTCTTCCGAACCCTACAAGAGAAAGGTAAGGAAATCTTACGATTATTCAGCTTAATTAATATTCTTTCTATCATGTATTTCTGGTAAAAGTAATCATGGAACATTGTAACAAGTTAATATTAAACTTAGGGACAATTTCATGTAATGAGTTATAGTCTCAATCTAAAATATGATAACTAATCTACTTCATTCCTTAACATGTTTTCCCTCCCCCCCCATACAAAAAAAAAAAAACATGTTACATGTAGAAATCATGCCCCAGCCCCACTTACTCAGACAATTTTCATTAGATATATCTGAAAATAATCAAAAGCAATGTCTCTGTCTTTTGTTGATCAAAAGCATGTGTTTTAAAGTAACATTTGATAACTCATAATATAACCATTTATCTATCACTAAACGGAACATTCCAATGATAAATACGTGTGTCTAACAAGTTTAACGTTTTGTTTTTTTTTTTTTTTTTTTTTTTTTTTTTTTTCGTCAACAAGTTTAACGTTACTGCATCTAATGTGGGCTTGTTTGGTTTGGTACTATCTCCTGCCATATTTCACAAACTAACAGCTATTTTGTGTAATTTATTAGATCTTTGTCTGGCCAAGATTTAGGAAAACGTTAGAGAGATTTGCAAATATTGTGGCCTCACTTAAGAGAAAGAAAAATTAATTAATTGATTATTTTTCGTAATTAAAATTTATTTCTGAGGATAAAAATTTACTGCCAGAAATTGTGGTGTTGACACCTAAAAAAAAGTGTACGATAATGCAGAGTTTTCAGAAAATTGATTGGTGATTTAGTATAAATAGAAATTTTTGAGGAAATGATTGTTGATTTTAGTATAAATAGATTAACTTAGCATTAGCAATGGCCAAACTATATAAGACCAGCAACATAAAGAAAGTGAATGATTGAATTATAAGATCAGCAACATAAAGAAAGAGAATGATTTAAATGCGTTGCTGTCTTGTTAGACCTAGAACGTGGATTTTGGATCCTTTGTAAAGTCCTTTTTGGTTGGTAGTTATATAGTAGTAAAATACAAAAAAATCTAATCTCTTAAAATGAAAAACAAAGTACAAATGTCAGTTTGCATTGTTTTCTTGAACAATTAGAACTTTAAATTGATATGTGAGTACAGGTTCTTGACCCAAATTGTTATATACTAAAATAAGTTACGAATCGTTACATTTTTCTAGTGGACGGCTTGAGTCGACGGTACAAAATGCTTAGTTTGATTACTAATGTTTGCAACAATTTAATAAAGAAGGTTTTGCAACAGTCAAATAAATAAAGGAGGAAAGGAGAAATTAGAAGAAATGCATCTGACAGTTTGTTGAAACTCTAGGAAGCTTCATAAGAGCATTGGTGATTCTCATGTACCTATTATAATCATCATTGGTGTCTTCTCGGTGATTCACGTTAACACCAACCTTGACAGTTTCAAGACATTTTAAATTCCCCAAGAAATGCCTCATTTGTTCCAGCTCTCTACGAGTTCCTTTATACCTTAAAATATTTAGGACCTTCACTCGACATATCGATAAACAACATACTTCCTCCTCCTTCTTCTTCTTCTTCGCAAGGATCTTGCAAGGGCGGCAGCCGGATCCACATATATATGGATTTTTGTGCACAATACCCTAAAAGCATAACGACACGAGTAAGTTCATACACAATATATAATCTAGCATAGAATTAGAATTGTGTGTGTGTTGATAATACGTTGATGACTATAGTTTCTAGTCTTGATATACAAAATTCTTCCTCCTCCTTCTTCTTCTTCTTCTTCTTCTTAGGGATCTTGCAAGGGCAGGCGTTTCCACATCTATCTGTAACTTCGTGCACAAGACCCTGAAAGCATAACGACATAAGCAAGTTCATATATAATAATCTAGCAAAGAACTAGAATTGTGTGTGTTGATCAAATGAAATTGATACTAGACCTTGATGACTAGAGTTTCTAGGTTTGGAGAGTTGCTGAGGAGAAGTGGCACCACTTGCCAGCCTCTGTTTTTGTTACTCTCAAAAGATAAAGTAACGAGGTTCTGAAACACCGGCATTGATTTACAACAAAAGTGAAACACCTGATTTATTATCACAACCAAAACAAACATATAGAACTTGAGACTTCAGATTAAAACAATCAATAGAAGAAGAAGTAGAAAAAGAAAAAAACTGACCTCAAGAGAATCATAGGACAAGTGAAGAGTTTTAACATTGCTTATCCCTGCAACCAGACCGGTAACATCACCCACAACATCCTCACCATATTCATCATCATCATCATCATCATCATCATCGTCATCATCACCATCATCATCATCATCATTCTCTGTATCACCATCCTCCTCATCATCATCATCATCATCATTCTCTGTATCACTATCCTCATCATCAACCATACGTCGACGTTCCCATGATCGAATATTCAGTCTAGCTTCTACAAGAGATCCCAAATAAACCTCATACTGATCTGCAACATAACTATAATAGTCAAGGTACACAAGATTTGGTGTCTTAAAGAAAACATCATCTTGAGCCTCGCGGTAACTGGGAAAATGGTGATAGATGGTCAGTCGCTTGATGGAAGGACTCAACACAGTGCCACTCCAGTTCGGGGGAAATCTAGCCTCACTATAATATAAAAACAAGTCTTCAAGCACAGGGCAGCCAGAGATAAGATCTTGATAAATCTCATAATCTTCAAACATCACTAAAATGAGAGAGAGTTTTTTTAGCGCTGGGAAAATCACGCTCCCACTAGGAAGACGACGGTCAGGATAACACCCAGTGCATATTGTGAGATTAACCAGTGACTTGCTCGTGAAGACATCGATCTCTATAGTATCTAAAAATATGATATCTAAATAAAGTTCCAAGCAGCCGCGCGTAAGGGCAGTCTGGATCCAACTATTCACACGAGAATAGTCATGCAAGGACAATGCAAAACTTAATTTCAGAGAGAATCTTTTTAAGGTGGGAGCATTGTTTAAGAGAGAAAACGTATTGTCCACGAAATCACAGAAGCCACCAGGATCTTCACCTCTTGTGTAGTTTAAATCAAGATTTTCTACAAGCCTAAGCAGATTCCTCCAACTCTTTGACAGAACAGATGTGGAAGCAGCATGTTTTGTCGGAAGCAAAGATAGGATTTTGCCAAGAATCTCATCTGGCAGATTGCTAATTAAATCTCTTGAACCCATATCTACGCTTAGAGATTAGATTAGGGTTTTCAATTGAACTTACCCAAAGATAAATTCGATCAGGGTCCAAACCTTAAAAGAAGATAAACAAATTTTAAGAAATGGATCAAAGAAGATTCCACTAAATCTAGAAATGAAACCATAAGGACGAGAACGCAACATTTTAGGGTAAAACTGTTACCAATATATGTACATATATGGCATTTAAACTATTTTTAATTATATAACAATTTTAAAAAAAATCAATGGTCTAACAGAATTTAATAGTGATTTGTTAAACTGAAAAGTGAAAACCATATTTATCATAGAAAATATACAGTATAAACTATATGATGATTACATTATCAGGATTAGGATTATGATTTGTCAAATATAGATTAGAATACTAATCGAACCTATCCGACGAGAAAAAATCGATTATGATTTCAAGTAAGTTCAAATAATTATCGTCCTAATACCAAAAAGCGAAAACAACAAAACTGAACAAAGGGATCAAATGAGATTCCTCTAAATATAGAACAGAACGAGAGTATTGAGGGTGATGTAGTTTGAGATATAGAAGGAGAACAGCTTAATTGTTGAATTGGGAGAAATAATGAGGAATTTTAGAATTCTTTTGTTGTGATACACTATTTATATAAATATATCAAATAAATAAATAAAACTTAAAAAGTTCATGGCTAATTTGCAAAGAAAAATGAGAGTTGCGTTGGTGGTATATCAATGTTCACATAGTTTTTAAGCAGCAGCAAGTGTGAAAAGAGATATATCAAATAACGACTCTAATGTTGCAAGAATTGTAGCCCTCGAATTTTTTGACGTGCAAGCCAAGGATCCCGCGGAGCCATATATTGATGAGGATGTGAAATATTGATTTAAGTGCTGAGAAAAACATGCCCCGAGGAGGAAGAAGACCCTCAGCATAAAACCCACCGCATATTGTGAGCTCAACAAGTGTATTGCTCGTGAAGAACTCAGTGTCTATACGATGCACACGTAGGGTCTCCAAGTGAAGCTCCAAGAAGCCGCGCTGCAGGACAGTGCGAATCCAACTGTCTATCCGAGAAGCGTCATGCTCGAATGCACAATTCAGAGAGAATCTCTTGACAGACAGTGGTATCTTAAGAGAGCAAGTGTTTTGTCCACGAAATCACAGAAATCACGAGGACAACCACTTGCCTCATTCAAATCACGGTTGTCTACAAGCGCAAGCAGATTCCTCCACCTCTTGGACAGAACCGATGTGCAAGCAGCACGATTTGTCCAAAGCAATGACAAGATTTTGCCAAGAATCTCATCTGGTAGACTGCTAATTAAATCTCTAGAACCCACATCTACTCTTTTGGTAGACATATAGATTAGGGTTATAAAGAACCTATCTACGAAAAAAATCAGTTAGGGTAAGGGTTAGGGGGTTACAAGTTCAGATAATTGTCGTCGCAAATAAAGGAAAAACCTAGACAGTGTAATGAATGGAAGAAAAATATCAAATAAGATTCCTCTAAATATAGAACATGCGAGAGTAATGGAGGACTGTGTAGCTTGAGGTCGAAGATACAAATATAGTAGAAGTAAACTTATGTTTGTAATAATTAAATTTTGTCTTTTTTCATAATGGAATTTTCGGAAAAATATTACAGGCCCACCAAGACTAGTGTTTCTAGCAAGGCCCAGTTTTTCTAAACCATAAATTAAAATAAAATCAAGAACTAATCAAGAACTAAGATCACCATTAACGAGGGTGTCTTAAAGAGTTCTTAATGAAATCTTAGATCAAAAATTAAAGACAAATCATGTTAAAGACTAAGAAAAGTGGCTTAGCTAAGACCCAAAATTAACCTTAAGAGCCGGCCACTTGTCATGTTATTACTTTAATACTCATAAGAGCTATTTTTAAGATATCACTGTTAATCATGCTCTAAGATTAAAATTAAATCCCAATTAAGCCATCATTGTTAAGAGGGTTTCTTAGGTAAGCAACAAAAACATAGTTAAGACCCATATTTTACAAATATATTACTTAAATATTCCTAAGATTTATTTCTAAGACACTATGGATAATCATGCTCTAAGCATCTCCATTGGATGAGAGTTTCTTAAGAGTATAACTATTAGTATTTGTAATATAATTTTTATATAATTAAAAAAAATTAAAAAGAAATGAACAAACAATATGTGGACACATGTAGATCAAGTTTGTAAAGAGTGTCTATAAGTTTTTGGTAGAGACACCAATTTCATTCTTCAACTTCATTTATTTTATTACTTTTTAATTATAATTTGTGAGACATCTATAAAATGCTGACCAATGAAGTTGGTTTTAGATATATAAACCATTTATCCTGACCAGAAACCTAGGCCATGGTGTCTTTTTGCGCTTTTGCTTTTTTTATTTTTTTTCCTCACTCTTTCGCTTATTTCAAGAAGTTTTGTTGTGTTGACGATCCTCTTCGTCATCTGATTTATGTCGATAGCAAAAGTTATCATTGTGTGGACGATCTCTTTCGTTAGTTGATTGATAAAAAGGATTGATCCATGGTTTTTTTAAAATCTCCCTTTATTAGATTGGTAATTTTCTAAAATATATCATAATTTGTTAAATTTATTCGAAATTCTAGGTTATTGGATTTATCATGTTAAATAAGTTTTGAAATCTCGTCTTAATGAAAAAAAATCGTTAAACAATTACACCAAAATCATCTCGAATGAAAGACAATCCTACTTTTTTTTTGGAAGTGAAAGACAATTATACTAATATTAAAAGGGAAGTAAATTTAGGGTGCAAATGGTTGACGTAATTGAAGAAATTGAAAGAGATGAATGAACATTCAACCAATTTTTTACCATTTGAGTTGAAATAGTTGAAAAAATTATTCAACCCATTCAACTTAAACAACTGAAAAAATGAACAGATTATAAAGTAAAAGTGTTCAACCTATTCATCTACGTTTTTGCAGAGGAATGGGTTGAATGAGATTCAACTATTTAAACCTATTATTTTCAAACCATTCAAACAATCATTTGCAGCCGTGCAAATGGATGACAATATTTTCAAAGTTGAAAGAGCTGAATAAACCCTTCAACTATGTTCAACCAAAAAATCACCATTTATACTAAAATAGTTTTCAGCCATTAATTTGTGGGGACCACCTAAAAGTTGGAAAATTGGCATTTTCAGTCTGAATTTGTCATTGACATAAAAATTTCTAAGATCTACTATCCTTATTTACCAAGTAGTCTAAAAAACATCACTCTATTATCTATGTAACCAAACAATTCTACAATATTTTTTATTTCCTTATTTCACGAAAACTACCATGTTTTTTCTCCAAAAGAATCGTGGTGATGCAGATTGTAGCATAAGTGCTTGGCGCACAACTTTTTCCCTCCAAAAACTTCTCCAAATGAGGGAGATAGTGAGCTGCCATAACATGTGGTATTACATCTCCATACAGAGAGATGCATTCAAGACACACTATCTCCATAATCTCAGATTCGTGGTTGTGGCTGTGAGCCAGTTTTTTAAAGTAATATGCATAAGGAAATCCCAAGCAATGTGTTTCAGAGAATCTGACATTGTCATGATGAAAGAGTGTGCCCTATAAATACTCTTCCAATCAGCAGAAGACACAAGTCTATCACACTCTTAAGTAATCCAGCTGCGAACTGCTCTTTTCACAGACCCTTGTGTAAGCATCTTCCTTAGCAAATCAGATACAACTCTTCTTCCATTGTTAGAGAAGATAAAATTAATTTCATCTTTCTCCAAGAGTTGTTTATCCTCTTCGAAGTCTTGGATGTATGGACAAGCGATCTTCTTGAAAACCACTCAACCCTCGCCACTGTTTATCGAGATGGAGTTGAAAGAGTATGTTAGGAACTCAATCTCCCCCTTATAGATGATTGAGGTAAAAGATCTTAGCAGCACATTTTCAAAAATCTCTCTATCCACATCAAGTTGTTCTATCTTTTTCCTTGTCGAATGATGTGATGATAGTATCGTTTTTAACTTCATCTATATTAGATATCTGCGTTGCACGATGATTTTTCCTCCCTTTCTTCCTCTCATTGATCCGGAGTAATGAGAATCAAGGAAGATATATGAAAAAATGAATCTAATATTTGGTAAGAAAAATAAGGTAAATGTGATATTTTGTCTTTATCTAAAAGATATATCTATCATGTTAAAAAATGTTTCAAAATATCTTTTTATTGAGAAAAAATCATATTTTATTATATAAAAAAACTAAAAAACAAAAATTATATCGAATGATTTGAAAGACAATCCTACTTTTTTTTCTTTTGGCATGTGCAAGGCAATCCTAATATTAAAAGGGAATTACATTTGATGTACAAAAAAAGAAGGGAAAATACATTTCAAAAACTAACATCTAATTATTTGAATTTTACATCATATGTCATTGACATAAAGAACAAACAAATAAAATTCATTAAGGATAAAAATTTTCTAAACAATTAGATCTACTATCCCTATTACCAAGCATAGTCTAAAAAAATCTCACTCTACTATCTATGTAACCAAACAAGTCAACAATATTTTTTTAAAAAATATATTAATTAGTTTATGCAAATTTAAAAGTGAGAAAATGAAATTTAAATATTCCTCTCCAGTTATTTTTAATTACTAAAAATTAAAAATGATTTCATCAAAAACCTATATTGAAGATGTTCTATACAAATAATCAATTCTTATATCGCAATAAAAAAATAAGTTGTAATCTACCCCATCCATCTGAAGTAAGAAATTGATGAACTCACTTCTTTCTCTTTTACATATGTATGCATATAGTTGTTGCTTCTCATACATATATTACTTTATTTATTGATGTATTCTTGAATCGACTTTATCAAAATTATAAACTTTTGATTTGAAATAATTTCATTTAATACAAATCTTATTATATAAAATATGGTTTTCAAAGTTAGTAACTCATACGATCGTGCCACGTTTCAAATTTATCGATATCAAATTTTGACACGTGTAAAACAAAAATTTCTTTTTATATAATTTTTTTTAAAAAAAGAAGATAATAATAAGGAAACTATGTGTATCTTATTAAATAAAAATAGAAATTACAAAATCATCTACTAATTATAATTTAAAGCTACTAATTCTAAAAGAAAGAGATTATTTTTCCTTAAAAATTGAAAAAAAATAAAGAAATTATACAATTAACTAATAAAATACGATAATTAAGAAGATTCTACAATCAAAAAGATTTAAGAAATTATACAATTAATTAATAAAATACAATAATTAAGGAAATTATACAATCAATTAATCCTAGAAGAAAAAAAGATTTTAAATAGAGGGCTCTATATAAACAAAAAAAAAATTCTTCAAAAGAACCACCATTGCTTCAACTTTGATCTATTGTCAAAGCTTTTTTTGGATAAAAATCGTTTATTTTTCTTAACCATGCAAAAAGGAAAATAACAATTTTTTTACATGTATTATTAGTCAATAAAATTTGGCATGTATTAGTCAATAAAATTTGCAAAAGTAATGAGTTTATAAGAATACATTTTTGATTACTTGATGATAATATTATTATAGTTATACTTTTTTTTCTACAAATTTGATGAGAATGTTATTATATTTTTTTTATGTTTTATTTATTAATTTTAAGTCAACTAATATTATTTTGACATGAGGTAAATTTAACTTATGAAATTAAGACATATATATATATATATCAATATTTTAATTTCCAAAAAGATTTGTGCCTTTTTAATTTTTTTAATATATTTGATATTTGTTAATTATTTTAATATTAACTAAGATATATATTTGATATGATATACATTTTATTTTGATATAAAATTTTTAGCACTTATCTATTAAGATGAAGTGTGTGTGTATAATTAAAACCTATCGTCTTCATATACAAAGCTTGGTTTTCAAAATTGGTAACTCATGGGATGGTGAACTATGTCAAGTCTATCAATCAAAATTTGACACATGTAAAAAGAAAAATTATATAAATAAATAAAAATATGTGATGATTTAATTTAACATTTAAATTATTTATTTTAATTTCCTTTCCAATTGGAAATATGTAATAGAAATTATTTTTCATGTTAACATGCATTTTTAAAAAATATGATTGGGTGTAAATACACAATTTTAATAATAACGTGGATAATAGGTTTGTAAATGGATGTAATAAGATGACTGTTTAACCAATAGTTTGCGTGTAAAACATTTTTTGAAAAAGTTGTGGAATTATATTTTAAGCGACATTGCGAGACTATATTTTTGAAATTTGGAAAAAAAAAAATAATGATGAATATTTGACAAAAGTTTTGGTGATTGATAATTTACATATTGTAATAAGTGTTACAATAAATTTAAATATAGATTACAAATTAGTCTATAAAAATGAATTTATAAATAACTCATTTTCTATCTAAAAAATATTGATTTACTTTCTAAAGATAGTTTCTTCTTACAAAGAAATGAACATATATTATTTTGTTAAATTTAATTTTATATAAAAAAATGTAAAACCCGCATATCGTGCGGGTCCTAATCTAGTAAAGATATAAGAGTGTCATCATAATCACTTTTTGCTATGTTGATTTTAGTATTTTGATCATTATGTTACTAGTAAGTTGAAGATCTGGAGGAGATTATAGAACTTTGGTGAATTATTGTCTTTAATTAGTTTTTTTTGTCTTAAATTCCCAAAGAGTTATCTTCTGTATATGATCACACTGCTTAAAGTTTTCCTCAAAGATTTATGTTTTAATTTTTACTTTTTAAAAATTATTTTCAACAGGTACACTCTTTTTCCAATTATAAGTGTATCGGTCTCATCTCCTTCACCTTTTTGATTTCTTCAATTATACGTCCATTGGCCGTACCATAAATCACGTGTCTACCAATTGCTCATGAAGAAAACATCATAAAAATACAAGTAGAAGGAAATTTCAATTAAGATGGCTGTACTCTGCATAACTAGGACCACATTATCTTATTCTCATAATAACAAAGACCTAATCTTTCCCGAAATAAATAAATAGCAAATTATTGATTATCCTAGCAGAGGAAAAAAGTGTATCTTCCAAAAGATTGTTTTGGCATGTTAATGATTCAGGTTTCAAGAGAAAAATCAAAAGAATTGGATCAGACAGTTTGATGAAACTCTAGGAAGCTCCATAACATCATTGGTGATCCTCTGGTACTTGTTATTACCATTGTTATCTTCTCTGGGTTTCAATGTAACACCAACCTTGACAGTTTCAAGACATCTCAAATTTCCCAAGAAATGCCTCATCTGTTTCAGCTCTCTACAAGTACCTCGATACCCTAAAATATTTAGCACTTTCACTTGACATGTCGATAAACAGCATTCTTTCTCCTCCTTCTTCTTCTTCTTATTCTTCTTCTTCCTCTTAGGGATGCAAGGACAGGCATTCCCACACATATCTGTTACTTGGTGCAAAAGACACTGAAAGCAAAAGGAATTCAAATAAAACATTAAAGCCACGAAAATAATACGTACGGCATAAGCAAATTCATTTACAATAGTAATCTAGCAAAGAAATAAAATTATGTGGTGTTGATCTAAGAATTGATGATACCTTGATGATTAGAGTTTCTAGGTTTGGAGATTTGTTGAGGAGAAGTGGCACCACTTGCCAGCCTATTTCTTTGTCACACTCAAAAGATAAAGTAACGAGGTTGTGAAACACCGGCATTGTATCACAGCACAAGTGAAACACCTGGATTTGTAGTCATAACCAAAACAGACATATAATACAAAATGAGACCTTGCTAGCTAGCAGACACTTCAAATTGAAACAATCATATAAGAAGAATAAGTAGCAAAACTGACCTCAAGAGAATCAGAAGATAAATGAAGGGTTTTAACATTGCTTATCCCTTCAACCAGATCCGTAACATCACCAAAAATTTCGTCTCCCTCCACATTCTCATCCTCATCGCTCTCACCCTCATTCTCATCTATAAGTCGCTCCCAAGACCAAAGATCGAGTCTAGCTTCTATAAGGGAACCAAAATCAACCACATACTTTTCCGCGACATGACTCGAATATTCAAGGTACATAAGACTGGGTGTCTTAAACCAACATT
Source organism: Arabidopsis suecica (assembly GCA_019202805.1). NCBI lineage: Eukaryota > Viridiplantae > Streptophyta > Magnoliopsida > Brassicales > Brassicaceae > Arabidopsis > Arabidopsis suecica. The sequence goes on from CM032908.1 coordinate 8,889,593, forward strand.
CATCGTAAGCCTCAAAACGTAACTCGGGAAGATTTTGATAGATGTTCAGTCGTTTGATTGAAGGACTCGATACGAGCCCATTCCAAGCCGGGCATGTGGTCTCATTATCATAATGTAGGAATAATTCCTCAAGCACAGGGCAGCCAGAGATGAAATCTTGATACATCTCAGCATCAGTAAACTCCACTGAAACTAGAGAAAGTGATTTAAGCGCTGGGAAAAACACTCCCCCTGGAGGAAGAAGACCCTCAGCATAAAACCCACAGCATATTGTGAGCTCAACCAGTGTGTTGCTCGTGAAGACCTCAGTGTCTATACAATGCATACGTGCGGTCTCCAAGTGAAGTTCCAAGAAACCGCGCTCCAGGACAGTGCGAATCCAACTCTCCACCCGAGAATCGTCATGCTCGAAGTTACAATTAAGGGAGAATCTCTTGACGGTGGTAGAATTGCTTAAGAGAGCAAGTGTTCTGTCCACGAAATCACAGAAGTATCGATGATTACCACTTGCGTCATTCAAATCAAGGTTGTCTACAAGCACAAGCAGATTCCTCCACCTCTTTGACAGAACCGATGTGCAAGCAGCACGATTTGTCCAAAGCAATGACAAGATTTTACCTAGAATCTCATCTGGTAAACTGCTAATATAATCTTTAGAACCCATATCTACTCTTTTGGTAGACATATATAGGTTAGGATTATAAAGAACCTATCAACAACAAAAATCGATCTAGGGTTAGGGTTACAAGTTCTGCTAGTTTAAATCAAAAGGAGAAAACCTAGACAGTGAAATCAACAGAATTGAAGGAAAATATCAAATAAAATTCCTCTATAAAGCTAGGGCATGCAAGATTACTTCAAGACGTCGATGTAGATTGGGGAATGTAGTAGAAGTAATCTTACGATTGCAAAGGAAACCAAAGGAGGAATTCGCAAGCACGACGAGTCTAACCGGAAGATCGAAGAGGAAGCTTGATGAGCAAGGAATTCGAGAAAGATGAAGAATTAAAGAATTTTTCTATAAAACTATTGTTTTTTTTATAATGGGTTTTCAAAATAAAAAGCATTAGACCAAAGATATTACAAGCCCACCAAGACTTGAGTGTTTAGAGAGCAAGATCCACTTTTGCTAAACCAGAAATTACAAGGAACAAATATTTGTACCAACCAAAAAAAAAATGTACTAATTCGAGTAAGTATTTGTACATTCACGTTGTTAGGATAACTTACAAGCGATATAGAATTTATTACATAAAATCGTGAAGTTTATATTATATTTTAAGACAATATAACGGTGGAAGCCCCCTTGGCCCATTGGTTGACTAAGGGTTAATTAATGCTTCTACACCAAGAGGTCTGGGGTTCGAGTCTCAGATACTGCGATTTATTAACAAATTTGCAGATTAATGGAGGCAAGTATGCAAGAGATCTCCAGCGATGTACAATTATAGCCGTTCGCCAGGATTCTACGCAGAGAGGGAAGTATCGTCAGGTCGTGGTCATTGAAGGTGTCCATCAAGCATGAAGAAGGAAGTGTCGTAGGCGTGGATCTAATAAGGGTCGGAAGGAATTGTCCGTTGTAGAATCGTCTATGTAACAAGTTCTCATAATTTGTAATAAACAATAAATCTAGACGGCAAAAAAAAAAAAAAAAAAAAAGACAATATAACGATATTATCCCAAAAATATTGCCGAATTTATCACCAAACAATAATATTACGATTACGTACGAATGAATGTAAACCTCTTCAATTTCGTGTCTATCTCGACTAAAAGAAAAAGAAAAAACAATTGCGTGTCTCTATCCATAATATGAGTTAACAATTTCGTGTTTATCTATCATAATATGAGTTGTATAGCAATAACAAAATTAATTGGTGTTTGTTTTATATAAAAAAAATTAATGTATAAAGGCAATGGACATCTACTAATATAAATTAGATGTAATGAAAGTCTTTACTTTCGAATATCATTACTTTATTATGAGTTTTACTATATTTTCGAAAAAGTGAAAAATTCATGAAAAATTAAAACTAATTCACACAAACCTTACCAACAACAACAATACTAAATTTCCCAAATTTTAACAAGAAAAACAAACTACGTAATCTACCTATTTATTCCTTCATCGGAAAATGCGAATAATACAGCCCATCACGAATACTATTTCTAGACACCAAAACTAAACTATCTTTGGGAATTACAGGTTACAGAAATATTTGCTTCCAGAAGATTTTTCCAGTTCTACAAGACATCACCAAATTTAGTCAAGTTCTTTTTCTTTTTTTATTGCTTTACAAATTAAATTTTAACAGTAGAAACGTAACACTAGTGGATTATTAACAACACATTTGTTAAACCTCTTTTGAGTATTAATTTCCCAAAAACCCTCTAGAAGCTTTACTTTTGTTCTTTCCTCTTGTGTCCTTAAGTAATATTCAAAACACTAAATAGAAAAAATATATTCTAGTTTGACTACATTAAATAAAAAAGATTAATTACTCATTTAAACACCAGAATTCAAATACAATTTCGATTAAAAATAGTAAATCACTACCCAAAAAAACTTCTAGAAGCAAACAAACTTAGAGTAAGAACAGGACAAAACCGACTCAAACACCTTTTTTACCCTCACTCAACAGATTCAACACACAAAACCTCAAGGGTATTATCGTCATTCAAATAACAAAAAATCACAAGGGTAATATAGTCATTTACACTACCTTCAAATATGCCCGGGGATTATGCACGCTTTATATGCAGCGTAGACACCTAACTGAATCAGTCTAACAGAGAAACCCCAAAAAAAAAAAATTCCCTTCTCTGATTTTTCGGAGCAGAGAAAAAAAAATATTCAAAATCGGAGATTATCTCAAATCTCAAAACTCGAATCTCGATTTCGATTCTCGTCGGAGGTGGTTAAACAATGGCGGCTGCTTCGAATGGGAGTGAGTATTTCGAATTCGATGTAGAAACAGGTAGAGAATCGTTCGCGCGGCCGTCAAACGCCGATACAGTGGAGCAAGATGAAGAAGATCTACGGTGGGCGGCGATCGGAAGGTTACCGTCGCAGAGACAAGGTAATCAGAGTGCGATTCTGCTTCGATCGCAAACGCAAACGCAGACTTCTGGTTACGCTGATGGAAACGTGTGTTGAAAGTTAAACTTGATTTTGAATCAAGTTTAATTATTGGATCAATTATCCAATAATTAATTATGGCTAAATCCAAGTTCTAGAGTTTTCTCTAGAAATATCATCATTTCCACCTCCTTAAAAGATTCTAGAAATTTTCTAGAATCATCTTCCACCTCCTTAAACATAAAAATCTAGATGTTCTAATAGAATAATCTAGATAATTTGAATAATGTAATCTAGATCTTATGTAAGAACTCTCTAGACTTAGGATTAAAATATTTTAGATATTTTGTAGTTTGGAGGCTATAAATACCTCCTCCCCCTCTCAAATGTTGTAAGATTATGAAGTTGTCTTCAAGTTAAAATCAAAGTAATAAAAGTTCTATTTCCTAAAACTCTCTCTCAAACACTTAAACACTTTCTCCATTACCTCTAAAAGAATTTTACTCTAACAAAGTGGTATCAGAGCTTGAAGATCCTAAAAATGGCGAGTAACAACGTTCCCTTCCAAGTTCCAACGCTCACAAAGAGCAACTACGATAATTGGAGTCTACGAATGAAGGCTATCCTAGGAGCACATGACGTGTGGGAGATAGTCGAGAAAGGTTTCGTTGAACCGGAGAATGAAGGTAGTCTTTCTCAAACTCAAAAAGATGGTTTGAGAGACTCAAGAAAGAGAGACAAGAAAGCTCTCTGTCTAATCTATCAAGGATTAGACGAAGATACGTTCGAGAAGGTCGTTGAAGCTACATCGGCCAAAGAAGCATGGGAGAAGCTTCGAACCTCTTACAAAGGTGCCGATCAAGTCAAGAAGGTACGTCTTCAAACTCTAAGAGGAGAATTTGAAGCATTGCAAATGAAGGAAGGTGAACTCGTCTCGGATTACTTCTCAAGAGTGTTGACGGTTACTAATAACCTTAAAAGAAACGGAGAGAAGCTAGATGACGTGAGAATCATGGAGAAAGTTCTTAGATCGTTGGATCCAAAATTTGAGCATATTGTCACCGTCATTGAAGAAACGAAAGATTTAGAAGCTATGACAATAGAACAACTTCTTGGGTCATTACAAGCTTATGAAGAAAAGAAGAAGAAGAAAGAAGATATCGTCGAACAAGTCCTCAAGATGCGGATTACTAAAGAAGAAAATGGCCAAATTTACCAAAGACGAGGTGGTGGTCAAGTACGAGGACGAGGTCGTGGATATGGAAACGGACGAGGTTGGAGGCCATATGAAGACAACACAAACCAAAGAGGAGAAAACTCATCAAGAGGTCGTGGGAGAGGAAGTCCAAAATCAAGATATGATAAGTCAAGTGTCAAATGCTACAATTGTGGGAAGTTTGGACATTATGCTTCCGAATGTAAAGCTCCTAGCAACAAAAAAGTTGAGGAGAAGGCCAACTATGTTGAAGAAAAAGTACAAGAAGAAGACATGTTATTGATGGCTAGCTACAAGAAAGATGAACGAGAAGAAAATCATAAATGGTACCTCGATAGTGGTGCAAGTAATCACATGTGCGGAAGAAAAAGTATGTTCGCGGAGCTTGATGAATCGGTGAGAGGAAATGTGGCCTTAGGAGATGAATCAAAGATGGAGGTAAAAGGTAAAGGAAACATTCTCATCCGATTGAAGAATGGAGATCATCAATTTATTTCCAACGTTTACTATATTCCGAGCATGAAGACAAACATCTTGAGTCTTGGACAACTCTTAGAGAAAGGTTATGATATTCGACTAAAAGATAATAACCTTTCTATAAGAGACCAAGAAAGCAATCTCATTACCAAGGTACCGATGTCGAAAAATAGAATGTTTGTCCTTAACATTCAAAATGACATCGCACAATGTCTCAAGATGTGCTACAAGGAGGAGTCTTGGCTTTGGCATCTTCGATTCGGGCATCTAAATTTTGGAGGATTGGAGTTGCTTTCGAAGAAACAAATGGTGAGAGGACTACCTTGCATCAATCATCCAAATCAAGTGTGTGAAGGATGTCTACTTGGAAAGCAATTCAAAATGAGCTTTCCGAAAGAGTCAAGTACAAGAGCTCAAAAACCGTTGGAGCTAATACACACGGATGTGTGTGGTCCGATCAAGCCAAAATCACTTGGTAAAAGTAACTACTTCCTTCTCTTTATTGATGATTTTTCAAGAAAAACATGGGTTTACTTTTTGAAAGAAAAATCCGAGGTGTTCGAGAACTTCAAAAAATTTAAAGCCCATGTTGAGAAGGAAAGTGGTCTTGAAATCAAAGCCATGAGATCCGACCGTGGAGGAGAGTTTACATCCAAGGAGTTTTTAAAATATTGTGAAGATAACGGCATTCGAAGACAACTAACGGTGCCAAGATCCCCCCAACAAAATGGTGTAGCGGAAAGAAAGAATAGAACAATTCTTGAGATGGCGAGGAGCATGCTCAAAAGTAAGAGACTACCAAAAGAGTTGTGGGCGGAAGCGGTCGCGTGTGCGGTTTATCTATTAAACCGATCTCCAACCAAAAGTGTCTCGGGAAAAACACCACAAGAAGCATGGAGCGGAAGGAAGCCCGGTGTTTCTCATTTAAGAGTCTTTGGAAGCATTGCTCATGCTCATGTACCGGATGAGAAGCGAAGTAAACTAGACGATAAAAGTGAGAAGTATATCTTCATTGGTTATGATAACAACTCCAAAGGCTACAAGCTCTATAATCCCGATACGAAGAAGACAATAATTAGTCGAAATGTCGTTTTCGATGAAGAAGGAGAATGGGATTGGAAATCAAATGAAGAAGATTATAACTTCTTTCCACACTTTGAAGAAGATGACTCGAAGCTAACAAGAGAAGAGCCACCAAGAGAAGAACCTACTACACCACCAACTTCACCAACAAGTTCTCAAGGAGAAGAAAGCTCAAGCGAGAGGACTCCTCGTTTTAGAAGTTTACAAGAGCTCTACGAGGTAACCGAAAATCAAGACAACCTTACTTTATTTTGTCTATTTGCGGAGTGCGAACCCATGGACTTCCAAGAAGCCATTGAAAAGAAGACTTGGAGAAATGCCATGGATGAAGAGATCAAATCAATACAAAAGAATGACACATGGGAGTTAACTTCACTTCCAAATGGACACAAGGCAATTGGCGTGAAGTGGGTGTATAAAGCAAAGAAAAACTCTAAAGGAGAAGTGGAAAGATACAAAGCAAGATTGGTTGCAAAAGGTTATAGTCAAAGAGCCGGAATTGACTATGACGAGGTATTTGCTCCCGTTGCTCGTCTAGAAACGGTTAGACTAATCATCTCACTAGCGGCTCAAAACAAGTGGAAGATACATCAAATGGATGTCAAGTCGGCCTTCTTAAATGGAGATCTTGAAGAAGAAGTTTACATTGAGCAACCACAAGGCTACATAGTCAAAGGTGAAGAAGACAAAGTCTTGAGGCTAAAAAAGGCGCTTTATGGATTAAAACAAGCCCCAAGAGCTTGGAATACTCGAATTGACAAGTATTTCAAGGAGAAAGATTTCATCAAGTGTCCATATGAGCATGCACTCTATATCAAAATTCAAAAAGAAGATATATTGATCGCATGCTTATATGTAGATGACTTGATATTCACGGGTAATAATCCAAGCATATTCGAAGAATTCAAGAAAGAGATGACGAAGGAGTTCGAGATGACGGACATTGGATTGATGTCTTACTATCTCGGAATTGAAGTAAAACAAGAAGACAATGGAATATTCATAACTCAAGAAGGCTATGCTAAGGAGGTACTTAAGAAGTTCAAGATGGATGACTCAAATCCCGTTTGTACACCAATGGAATGCGGAATCAAACTATCAAAGAAAGAAGAAGGGGAAGGAGTGGATCCAACAACCTTTAAGAGCTTGGTTGGAAGCTTGAGATACTTAACATGCACAAGGCCCGATATTTTATATGCGGTCGGAGTTGTTAGTCGTTACATGGAGCATCCAACAACAACTCATTTCAAAGCGGCAAAAAGGATTCTTCGCTATATCAAAGGTACCGTAAACTTTGGCTTACATTATTCAACTACTAGTGATTACAAGTTTGTTGGATATAGCGATAGCGATTGGGGTGGAGACGTAGATGACCGAAAGAGTACAAGTGGTTTTGTGTTTTACATTGGAGACACGGCTTTCACATGGATGTCGAAGAAACAACCAATTGTCACTCTATCCACTTGTGAAGCGGAGTATGTAGCGGCTACGTCATGTGTATGCCATGCTATTTGGTTAAGAAACCTCTTGAAGGAGTTAAGCTTACCACAAGAGGAACCAACGAAGATCTTTGTGGACAACAAGTCGGCAATAGCTTTGGCGAAGAACCCGGTCTTCCATGATCGAAGTAAACACATTGACACACGCTATCACTACATTAGAGAGTGTTTTAGCAAGAAGGACGTGCAATTGGAGTATGTGAAGACACATGATCAAGTAGCCGATATTTTTACCAAGCCTCTCAAGCGTGAAGACTTTATCAAGATGAGGAGTTTGCTTGGAGTAGCAAAATCAAGTTTAAGAGGGGGTGTTGAAAGTTAAACTTGATTTTGAATCAAGTTTAATTATTGGATCAATTATCCAATAATTAATTATGGCTAAATCCAAGTTCTAGAGTTTTCTCTAGAAATATCATCATTTCCACCTCCTTAAAAGATTCTAGAAATTTTCTAGAATCATCTTCCACCTCCTTAAACATAAAAATCTAGATGTTCTAATAGAATAATCTAGATAATTTGAATAATGTAATCTAGATCTTATGTAAGAACTCTCTAGACTTAGGATTAAAATATTTTAGATATTTTGTAGTTTGGAGGCTATAAATACCTCCTCCCCCTCTCAAATGTTGTAAGATTATGAAGTTGTCTTCAAGTTAAAATCAAAGTAATAAAAGTTCTATTTCCTAAAACTCTCTCTCAAACACTTAAACACTTTCTCCATTACCTCTAAAAGAATTTTACTCTAACAACGTGGTTCAAACGATTGATGTGAAGAAATTGGATCGTGCGGATCGTGAGATGTTGGTTCGTCAAGCTCTTGCCACTAGTGATCAAGATAATTTCAAGCTTCTCTCTGCTATTAAAGAACGTCTTGATCGGTGCGTAACGACGACGATTCGAATTTTCTCTGTTTCTAATTTTAGGAAATTTTTTTTTCTCGTTGAATTTGATACAATTTTTTTTTCTTTTTGTAGAGTTGGTATGGAGGTACCGAAAATCGAAGTCCGGTTCGAGAATTTGAATATTGAAGCTGATGTTCAAGCTGGTACAAGAGCTTTGCCAACTTTGGTTAATGTCTCTCGTGATTTCTTTGAGGTTTGTCTTCTTTATCTTTTTGAGTATTCCACGTAATTTTTTTTGATGATTGTTTCTAAATCTGCATTTTTCTCTGTTTGTTGTAGCGTTGCTTAAGCAGCTTGAGAATAATCAAGCCTAGGAAACATAAGCTAAATATTTTGAAAGATATAAGTGGGATTATCAAACCAGGAAGGTGAATTAATAGACTTTTTAGATTATCATTAAGTCATATGTATAATCAGAAGTACTAATATTTTGCTATTTTTTGAAGGATGACTTTGTTATTAGGACCACCGGGTTCCGGAAAATCGACGTTGCTTCTTGCTCTTGCAGGGAAGCTTGATAAGAGTTTAAAGGTTAGTTGATCCGTGAAGTTATTAACTATGTTCATATATATCACATGTATCTTATGTTTGTTATATCTTTTTGTTTAAACTTCACATGCATGAAGTGACGTACTCCAACCATGTTTGATGTGTGTTTTTTTTTAACAGAAAACGGGTAACATTACCTACAATGGAGAGAATTTTGATAAGTTCCATGTTAAAAGAACTTCAGCATATATTAGTCAAACAGATAATCACATCGCTGAACTCACTGTTCGCGAAACGCTTGATTTTGCTGCGAGATGTCAGGGCGCAAGCGAAGGATTTGCAGGTTTTTTTCATTCGGTGTTACTACTCACTATATAAACTTCTTCATCAAGTCATAGATTCTCAAATAGTTTCTGTTTTGATGTTGGGTAATTGTAGGTTACATGAAAGATCTAACCCGATTAGAGAAAGAGAGGGGTATACGTCCTTCTTCCGAGATTGACGCTTTTATGAAGGTCAGTATCTCCTAATGTCTCAAGATTTATCATGTCTCTTGATCACACAACAAAGCCTGACATTTTCTCTTTGTTATAGGCTGCTTCTGTCAGTGGTGAAAAGCATAGTGTTTCGACAGATTATGTGCTTAGAGTTCTTGGTCTTGATGTATGTTCTGATACAATGGTTGGTAATGATATGATGAGAGGTGTTTCAGGAGGTCAAAGGAAAAGAGTAACAACAGGTCTTTTTTTTCACTCTCTTTAGTTATCTATCTATACTTAATGATCCACTAGCTCTGTTATGCTAATTGATAAATTTGACACAATGCAGGAGAAATGACTGTTGGACCAAGAAAAACCTTGTTTATGGATGAAATATCTACTGGTCTTGATAGCTCAACAACTTTCCAGATTGTGAAATGTATCAGAAACTTCGTTCATCTAATGGATGCAACTGTTCTTATGGCACTTCTTCAGCCTGCACCAGAAACATTTGATTTGTTTGATGACTTAATTCTTCTCTCAGAAGGTTACATGGTATATCAAGGTCCTCGAGAAGATGTGATAGCCTTTTTTGAGTCTCTAGGATTCCGTATCCCACCGCGTAAAGGTGTCGCAGATTTTCTCCAAGAGGTATATATATATACATCCTAACTCTTTTCTTTAATTTGAGTTTAGTATACCTAAATTTTAAGCTCTTTGTATTGGTTTTCTTAATCTATAATAATGTTGGTATGCAGGTGACCTCCAAAAAGGATCAAGCTCAATATTGGGCCGATCCTTCGAAGCCATATCAGTTTATTCCTGTCTCAGACATAGCAGCTGCATTCCGTAACTCGAAATACGGGCATGCTGCAGATTCCAAGCTGGCCACACCATTTGATAAGTCATCCGCGGATCCTTCAGCTTTATGCAGAACAAAATATGCCATTTCAGGATGGGAAAACCTTAAAGTTTGCTTTGTAAGAGAAATACTATTGATCAACCGGCACAGATTTCTTTACACTTTTAGGACATGCCAGGTAAATTACCTCTTTTTGTATCATATAGAGTATTGACACTTAGGTTTGTTTCTTAAGTTTCCATGACAATGGTTTTGTGTGGCTTTTGAATAAAGTAGTTACCTCTTTTTGTATCATATAGAATATTGACACTTAGGTTTGTTTCTTAAGTTTCCATGACATTGGTTTTGTGTGGCTTTTGAATCAAGTAACCAAGAAATTTTGTCAATACCATAAGCCTAGGCCTTCTTTTGCGCTTTCTAGTGCTTGCTTCGATTCTGCTTTTCTAAATTTAGTCTCATTCTTATAAGTACCTTTATGTGACTTAATTGTCAGAAATACATGTGAATTATTTGGAGTGAGGCAATTATCTCATGAATTTGGTCAGCTTAAATCTCTAAGATCACCTGTTGAATAATAAAAATTTTGTGCTATCTTATTGACTTGAATAGATGTTCTCTATGTGGTATATATAGCTTCCTATGTTTCTGACCTGAAACATTTTCTGTTCCTTAAAGGTTGCATTTGTGGGACTTGTCACAGCCACGGTGTTCTTGAGAACTAGACTACACCCAACAAGCGAACAATTTGGCAACGAGTATCTATCTTGCCTTTTCTTCGGGCTAGTGCACATGATGTTCAATGGTTTCTCTGAACTGCCTCTCATGATATCCCGTCTCCCGGTTTTCTACAAGCAAAGGGATAACTCCTTTCATCCTGCTTGGTCCTGGTCTATCGCCAGCTGGCTGTTGCGTGTGCCTTATTCTATCCTTGAAGCTGTTGTCTGGAGTTGTGTAGTATACTACAGTGTGGGACTTGCTCCCTCAGCAGGCAGGTTGGTATTAACATTTCTCTCGACTTGTTGATTTTTTAGTTTTGTAGTCTTAAACAAAATCTCTTTTTGTTCTCCTAGATTTTTCCGATACATGTTACTCCTCTTCTCGGTGCATCAAATGGCTCTCGGTTTATTTCGGATGATGGCTTCTCTAGCAAGGGACATGGTCATTGCTAATACATTTGGATCCGCAGCAATCTTAATAGTGTTCTTGCTTGGTGGATTCGTTATTCCAAAAGGTTAATTAATACTACTTCACTACTTCATGCATATAAGAAATTTATTTGTTGATTCGAGTTGCTATAATAAGACTCTCATCATATTCTACAGCTGATATTAAACCCTGGTGGGTTTGGGGTTTTTGGGTGTCGCCGTTATCCTATGGACAACGTGCCATTGCGGTCAATGAATTCACAGCCACACGGTGGATGTCGGTATGTTCAGAATCTCTTTTTTCTTATTAATAATACTTTGTTAGAATATACAAATACAATGTTTAACTATATACTTTAAAACATCATGCAGCCATCCGCTATATCGGATACTTCAATCGGATTCAACCTTCTAAAGCTAAGGAGTTTTCCCACAAATGACAATTGGTATTGGATTGGAATTGCGGTTCTCATTGGTTATGCAATTCTATTCAACAACGTTGTCACTCTCGCCTTGGCTTATCTTAACCGTGAGAGTCTCTATTGCTAATGAATCTTTCTTCTATCTCTGTAGTAATACTGTGAAGCTTAGTCTTTTTTGTTTTTTTCTCTTGCAGCTCTAAGAAAAGCTCGAGCAGTTGTTTTAGACGATCCTAAAGAAGAAACTCAAACTGCTTTAGTAGCAGATGCAAATCAAGAAAAAAGTCAGAAAAAGGGAATGATCCTTCCATTCAAACCATTAACAATGACTTTCCACAATGTCAACTATTATGTTGATATGCCACAGGTTAATTTCACTTCTCTATTTCGCCTCTTATCAGCCCTTATCTATGGTTACATAAAGATTTTCTGTTTGTGAAATTTCAGGAAATGCGTTCTCAAGGTGTCCCAGAGACAAGACTACAGCTGTTATCAAACGTGAGTGGAGTCTTCTCACCTGGTGTTCTTACAGCTTTAGTTGGATCAAGCGGTGCGGGAAAAACTACATTGATGGATGTTCTTGCTGGCCGAAAGACAGGTGGATATACAGAGGGAGATATTAGAATCTCTGGTCACCCAAAAGAACAACAAACGTTTGCTAGAATCTCTGGATATGTTGAGCAGAACGATATCCATTCTCCTCAAGTCACAGTTGAAGAGTCCCTATGGTTTTCGGCTAGCCTTCGTCTTCCTAAAGAGATCAGCAAAGAACAGAAAAAGGTTAGTATGAGTGAGTTTTACTTCATTTTGTTTCGATATGGATAGTTTCACTAAATATATATTTTCTTGTTTCGTTAGGAATTTGTGGAAGAAGTGATGAGACTTGTAGAGCTTGATACTCTGAGATATGCTTTAGTAGGTTTACCTGGTACAACCGGACTTTCTACAGAGCAGAGGAAACGTCTAACAATTGCTGTTGAGTTAGTAGCAAATCCATCAATAATTTTCATGGATGAACCAACATCTGGACTTGATGCAAGAGCAGCTGCAATTGTGATGAGAACTGTAAGAAACACTGTTGACACCGGAAGAACAGTGGTTTGCACCATTCATCAACCCAGCATTGACATTTTCGAGGCCTTTGACGAGGTTTGACCTAACTTTGCTTGGATTACATGAACTGTTATGAATTGTTATCTTAACGTGTGTGCTTTTTTTTTTGCTTAACCTTAAAAATACAGCTGCTTCTAATGAAACGAGGAGGACAAGTTATATATGGTGGGAAATTGGGTACACACTCACAGGTTCTGGTGGATTACTTTCAGGTACTTGTATTGACCTTCTTTTCTTCTACTTTGATCTTCGCACTAAGAGACTTGTGCCCCACATAAAATAATATTTTAAAATATGACAAACCCTAAATCCTCTCTACAGGGGATTAACGGAGTACCTGCAATCTCAAGTGGTTACAATCCAGCTACTTGGATGCTTGAAGTAACTACGCCTGCTTTGGAAGAGAAATATAACATGGAGTTTGCAGATTTATACAAGAAATCTGACCAGTTTAGGTAACTATCACAAACTCATTTAGCTACGTTTTTCAACTTTTTTTAACAGTCACTGTCAAAAACTTAAATCAAACCATACTGTGTATTTTATACAGAGAAGTGGAGGAAAACATCAAGCAACTCAGTGTTCCACCAGAAGGCTCAGAGCCAATAAGCTTTACTTCAAGATATTCACAAAACCAACTATCTCAATTTCTACTCTGTCTCTGGAAACAGAACCTTGTCTACTGGAGAAGTCCAGAATACAATCTCGTGAGATTAGTCTTCACAACGATCGCTGCGTTTATACTCGGCACAGTTTTCTGGGACATTGGTTCCAGGAGGACTTCCTCACAGGATTTGATCACTGTAATGGGAGCTCTCTACTCTGCTTGTCTGTTTCTTGGAGTTAGTAACGCTTCATCGGTACAACCAATCGTTTCAATCGAAAGAACAGTTTTCTACAGAGAGAAAGCCGCCGGTATGTATGCTCCAATTCCATATGCAGCTGCTCAAGGTCTTGTGGAGATACCTTACATTCTCACCCAAACCATTCTCTATGGTGTCATCACATACTTCACCATTGGTTTTGAAAGAACATTAAGTAAGTTTTCTTTGATTCTTTTTCATTATTCTCAATCTTTTTCTACTTGCGTTAACAATATAATAATACTAATATATTACCATTGAAATGCAGGCAAGTTTGTACTGTATTTGGTGTTCATGTTCCTCACTTTCACCTACTTCACCTTCTATGGCATGATGGCGGTTGGTCTCACCCCGAATCAGCATTTAGCCGCTGTTATCTCCTCTGCGTTTTACTCTCTCTGGAATCTCCTCTCCGGTTTCCTCGTCCAAAAACCTGTAAGTATTTCACTCTATGAAGTGCAAGGTAGCTATATATTTATGGATTCAAATAATCGAAAACTTAGTGCAAAACATTAAGGATTTGATTCTTGACTAATCAGGCTTACCATATTTTGAACCCTTATAATCTTTTAACTCATTTTTGTGTGTGTTTGTTTTGGTACTTCAGTTGATTCCAGTGTGGTGGATATGGTTCTATTACATATGTCCAGTGGCGTGGACACTTCAAGGAGTAATCCTTTCACAGCTTGGTGACGTGGAGAGCATGATCAACGAGCCAATGTTTCATGGCACAGTCAAAGAATTCATTGAACTTTACTTCGGGTACAAGCCAAACATGATCGGTGTATCTGCTGCAGTTCTTGTCGGTTTTTGTGCTCTCTTCTTCTCAGCATTTGCACTTTCAGTCAAATACCTCAACTTCCAGCGAAGATAAAAGTCCTATGTGACTAACTTTTATATTTTTGGCCATTGTCATTTGTGTTCCGTTTTAAGAATAGCTAGGATTCTTTTTTAAGTTAGTTTTTTTGACATTGACGAAAAAAACATACCTAAAAAAAGATTCTGTTTTGCTCTATTTAGGCTTTATAGTTTTGTACACTGAATATTGATTCTGTTTTGCTCTGTTTAGGGTTTATAGTTCAATTGATGTCGTTCAATATTGTTGAATTTTGTTCGTAATCTTTGTTTCATAAAGATTAATGTCTCATGTAAAATATAAAAAATGTTTTATTTCCTAATTTCTTTATATCAATTTATTATAATATAAATGTAAATCTTAATTAGACTAATAAAATAAATTAGTAAAATTAGGCTATAGTATTGCTCATATGTAATTCCATAAAGTGAGTAAGAAAAATTCTAGAACATGAATATGGAGATTGGGATCAATGAAAATACAGTTCAACACTTAATCTCTAATTCTCTATCTTCTTCACGTTTTCTTTTGTCACATATTTAGAGTTGCACATAGTAATCTTAGTTTTGTGATTTATTTGGTTGTGGATTTTGGAATAGTTTTTGTGGCTGTGCCAAAGTGAAACTAACACAACCTAACACATATTCACACAAATTAAATGAGAAAAAAAAATCAATTTGATAAGGAAAAACTAAAATCTTTCTGCAACCCTCCTTGTGCCTTGACTATATATATAAAGAGAGACCCATCAAATATCTCTTCACACACACACACTCTCCATGGAAATGCTTTTTCTTGGTTCACTTATGCATTTCTCTTTTTTTATTCTTTTATTTTTTTCTTTTTATGCATTTCTCTTTAACAACAAATGTTTGCTAAAATCTCTTTACATCATGTTTCCTTATTCTATCATGCTCAACATATACCGAGATTCTAACAAACGTTTGTTGTTAAAGAGAAATGCATAAGTGAACTAATGAGGTGTAACGTGTATCACAAGACTCTTTGTC
This sequence comes from Arabidopsis suecica, assembly GCA_019202805.1. Lineage (NCBI taxonomy): Eukaryota > Viridiplantae > Streptophyta > Magnoliopsida > Brassicales > Brassicaceae > Arabidopsis > Arabidopsis suecica. The sequence goes on from CM032908.1 coordinate 8,905,085, forward strand.
AACAAGAAGCTTTAAACTCTCACTAAGAAAGAAACAAGACATTGTGAAGCTTTGGGCCTTAGACAATCAACGAAGCCCAACAATATCTCACCATCAACCGTAAAAAAAGTCACAAAAGTATTATTAAAAATAGAACTTAGGTTATATTATTGCTCAGATATTTTTTGGTCCGAGGTTTTCACTTTTTCTATTATTGTTGAAAATATATTTGACAATTCTTTAGCTACCGTCACTTATCTACGTCACCCCTCCAATCATAACCTTCCAACGACCCTTTATTTTCAACACCCATTGGTCCTTCACGCAACCCCATCACAGTCATCTTCTTGACCCGACCAACCGCTTACCGGGTCGGTTTCTTCCACGTGTCCCCCCGAAGATATCTTTAGAAACAAACAATTCCCATCGCGTCGTCAAACTATGAATGAATTTTGATGTATTTTTAAAATAATGAAAGCATCGAGAAATCGATCGCTCGTCGGAAACAACCGAGCTCTGGAGATGAATCACGAAGACGACGACGGCGAAGATGTTGCGGCAGCGGTGGCGGCGGAAGACGTGGAGGTGTGGGATACGTTGAGTAATGGATTCAAGCGTGCACAGCTTTTTCTTGATCAGAATCGTGATTTGATCCAACGAGTCAACGAAAACCACATGTCTCGAATCCCAGATAACGTCGCTAGAAACGTTGGCTTGATCAACGAAATCAACGGTAATATTTTCCGAGTTATGGAGATTTACTCTGATTTAGCCAAAAATTTCGATCAACGGCGGAGGACGGCCAAGAACGGCGACATTGCAACTACCACCACCGGTTCTTACGGTGGTTGACGGAGCTCTTGCGGTTCCGAAGCGCAATTTGCAACCACAAACTCCGATTTTAGCTTAATTTCATGCCGGAGTCACTGTTCTGTTTCATGAAGTTTGTATATGATTACAAGAATTAGGAGATGATTTTGGGGTTGATATGAATTAGTGTGGTGGATTAGGATGTGGCACCAAATAAAATCTGTTTATGCAACACACCTTCCATATGAACTTGGTTATGTCATATTGGTTGCCGCCATAAGAAGAGGGTGGAGAAAATACACCTCCGAATGCAAAATGGCTACTGACTTGTAAACAGAGCCGGCTCTTTGCACAAGCCAATGAAGCATGTGCCTGTGGCCCCATAATATAAATGTCTTAATCGGCCCCAAATTTGTAAAATGTCTCGTTAGTCTAGTGGTTTAAGTGTTAAAAGATACTATCAGGTATCCTGAGTTCGATCCCTCATACAGACAGTTTTTACATTTTTTGATTTTTTTGCTTTGTTCACATAATAATTCAGCCCAAACATTAATTGGGCTTGTGGCCCCTATATTTACTGCGCCGGCTCTGCTTGTAAACCGCCAGAACATTTAAGGTTGAGACACCATGACTTCCGTATGTGTCCCTCTACAAAACATTAACAGTTCCAAGTTTCCAACAATAGTACCTAGCGTTTATTTGCATAATTGAAAGACACATGAGATACAATTATCGTGTATGAAATGGCTTTTATGTAGTGTCAATTTCAACTCATGTTAATACTGTCAAAATTGACGTTACTATTGCTAGTTAAACATAGCGTCATTTTCTTAATTGAAGTAAGGGAAGTTATCTAAACATTTTTATTTTAAAACTGTCGTTGATATAATATATTTTTTTTTTTGGGTCAAACTGACGTTGATATAATTATAACTAAAATTAGAGCCTAAAACAAGTTTACATGCATTCAACTAAACATACTTGAATTTTCGTGATTATGTAGAAGTGGATGATCAAAAGGAAGTGTTCTCTCGTATGTTCTCTAATTGAATCTCACGCTATATGAAGCCATATTTATCATGAATTACCTGTCAAGATACAACCACACCATTTGCAATTATTTTTCAGTAGTACTATTTTACCACTAAACTAATTATTTAGATAAAATACTAAAAAAAACTGAAATAAAATTTAATCCATACAAAAATTTAATTAATCAAACATTCACAATAAACATAAATATCATGAAAACTATAAAATTCTAGGAAAAATTTTGATGGCTCAATTTCTATGTTTTTTCCTTATGTTTTGCTTAATTTTTGCCTATTTTTGTTAAATTTTTTCTCTTTATCTCATTTTTTTTTTAACAAATATAATTTATTGACAGGGTTGTAGTAAAAAAAATAGTTATCATGAAATGAATTTAAAGAATATTTGATGTTTTAAAAATGTTTGATTTCGTTTGGAAGTAGAGTAAAAGAACCCTAGAATTAAAACGAATTGATCCAATCAACCTATACCAACGAGGATTGGATCACTAAAAAAAACTTCTCAATGCAAAACTAATATTTTTAGGCTATTTGCCAATTTGCGACAATCTAAATTCGTTTGTACCATGTTCTACAGATGGATTCCACACACTGTTCTATATATTCCCCGCAGATATACCGAAATGCAGGCAAGTTTGTACTGTATTTGGTGTTCATGTTCCTCACATTCACCTACTTCACCTTCTACGGCATGATGGCAGTTTGTCTCACCCCGAATCAGCACTTAGCAGCGGTTATCTCCTCTGCGTTTTACTCTCTCTGGAATCTCCTCTCCGGTTTCCTCGTCCAAAAATCTGTAAGTATTTCACTCTATGAAGTGCAAGGTAGCTATATATTCACGCAAATTAAATGAGAAATTTTTTTAAGGAAAAACTAAAATATTCTTTCTGCAACCCTCCTTGTGCCTTGACTATATATATAAAGAGAGACCCATCAAATATCATTTTCTTCACACACACTCTCTCCATGGAAATGCTTTTTCTTGGTTCACTTATGCATTTCTCTTCTTTTTTTTATTTATTATTATTTATTTTTTCTTTTTATGTTTAACAACAAATGTTTGCTAAAATCTCTTAACATCATGTTTCCTTATTCTATCATGCTCAACATATACCGAGATTCTAAAAAACGTTTGTTGTTAAAGAGAAATGCATAAGTGAACCAATGAGGTATAACGTGTATCACAAGACACAAATGCCAAAACAGAGCTTAAACCGGACCAAAAAGACTCTTTGCCAACAAGAAGCTTTAAACTCTCCACCAAGAAAGAAACAAGACATTGTGAAGATTTGGACCTTAGACAATCAACGAAGCCCAACAATATCTCACCATCAACCGTTACAAAAGTCACAAAAATATTATTAACTCAAACGATGTGGAAAAGCTCATATATTTTTTGGTCCGAGGTTTTCACTTTTTCTATTATTGTCGAAAATATATACTGTATTTGACGATTCATACCGTCACTTATCTACGTCACCCCTCCAATCATAACCTTCCAACGACCCTTTCTTTTCAACACTCATTCGTCCTTCACGCAACCCCGTCACAGTCATCTTCTAGACCCGACCAACCGCTTACCGGGTCGGTTTCTTCCACGTGTCCCCCCGAAGATATCTTTAGAAACAAACAATTCCCATCGCGTCGTCAAACTATGAATGAATTTTGATGTATTTGTAAAATAATTAAAGCATCGAGAAATCGATCGCTCGTCGGAAACAACCGAGCTCTGGAGATGAATCACGAAGCCGACGACGGCGAAGATGTAGCGGCGGTGGCGGTGGAAGACGTGGAGGTGTGGGATACGTTGAGTAATGGATTCAAGCGTGCACAGCTTTTTCTTGATCAGAATCGTGATTTGATCCAACGAGTCAATGAAAACCACATGTCTCGAATCCCAGATAACGTCGCTAGAAACGTTGGCTTGATCAACGAAATCAACGGTAATATTTTCCGAGTTATGGAGATTTACTCTGATTTATCTGTCGATTTAGCCAAAAATTTCGATCAGCGGCGGAGGACGGCCAAGAACGGCGACACTACAACTACCACCACCGGTTCTTACGGCGGTAGACGGAGCTTTTGCGGTTCCTAAGCGCAATACGCAACAGCAAACTCCGATTTTAGCTAATTTCATGCCGGAGTCACTGTTCTGTTTCATGGAGTTTGTATATATGATTACAAGAATTAGTGTGGTGGATTTGGATGTGGCACTAGTCTCTTACGTGTTCTTTAAGGTATTCTATGCTTCTGTATTCAGCTCCTCTGCTTTTGTTTGATTCTTGCATGTCTCATTCGTATAATCATTCACTAGTTTCATGATTTTTTCGATGGCTGGTTGTTTGTATTATGGATTTAAATAGCTTTTAGAGAAGATATGAGTTGCACCAAAAAAAAGATGGCTCTGGTTAGTTCTTGAATAGATCATGATGATCCATGAGAATGAGCAATGAGTGGCTAGGTTATTTGGAAATGGTAGAGTCTTGAAAAGCACAAGAGAGTCTTAGATGAGCGAGACTAGGTTCCACACACATTAGAAATAGTTCACTGCAATAGGTCTCTAGGAGCACATGACTTGGCCTACAAGCCAAACACGTTGCTGTTCTTGTCGACTAAACTTGATCTTTTTGGCCTTTTCACTTGTTTTTTTTTTTTTTCCAATTTACGAGTAGTTAGATTATCTCTTCTATATTACAACAGAGATTTCGTGTCAACATGTCCAACTTAAGATAAAATGAATCAAAACCCATATAGTCTAAAAGAAACTTCCCACAAGTTACAAGTGCACCATATAAACCAAATGAGATTTGGGAATTTCAAAACATCTTTGGATCCATACGGTTATAGGGAAACTGACAAATGGATATTAAATCATAATAATAATAATAATAATAAACGATTTTATAATCTTGGATTCTAAATAAGCATGAGGTATGTTTGAGAGGAAGAAAACCTAGTAGTCTATGATCACTAGTCATAGGCAGGCCCGGCCCGCCACCAATACCCAAGATACCAATGTATTGGACCTCCAAATTTTAAAGATTTTGAGTACTAAAATTAGGCCTCAAATATAATTTTTAATTGCAAAAAAGGCCTTATTTTTCCAAAATTTTAAGATTTAGTCTCAAATCTTAAATTTTAAAATATTTTAAAAATAGGCCCAATTTTTCTGAAAATTTAAGATTTGGTATCATTTTTAAATTTGTCTACAAAATCCATCAAAAAAAAAATTATTCTGTATTGGGCCTCATATATAATAGGGCCGGGCCTGGTCATAGGTTTCACCTTCAATGAACACCTTGAATGGACACTGAGTCTCACCTTGAATAGAGTACTCAAACTTGAGTTGAGTAGAGAAGAGAAGCTGAGATGATGCTGAAAGCCTTGCCATTGATTTCAACTCCTTTTTAACTCTACCACTACTCCAGATTGGTGCGATGGAGATTCCAACTCTCTTTAAACACTCGGAGTTGGCAAGTAGATATCTCACCAATTCTTTCTCTCCGTTTCTTCCTTTATAGTTTTTCCACTCAAAGATCTCGAGACGGTTTAACAAACACTCTGGAACAGAACTCGGTGGGTTGAAACAAAGTGGGAGCTCTTCGTTACTGTCCTGTTAAGCAACAACATCAAGATAAGTAACTAAAACGTTTATTTCATTTTGAATTTGTTAAACCGTCCATATATATGTACCTGCTCGATGAGAAGGACTTTTAGCTTAGGAGAATTTTGAAGAAAAAGCATAAATGGTTGCAACCAATGTAATCCAAATGGGATAATTTTACATTCTACAAGCTGCGAGAAGTTAATGTTGTAACAACATCCAACCTGCAACAATGAACATATACCTCACAAATAAGTTGACGATGGCAATGTGATCATAAATAAGGTTGAAAAAGCCACTACGTACCGTCTGTGTGTTCAAAATGAAGTCGAGATGCATAACCGAGGAAAGAGATTTGGTAAACTCGTCATCAAGATTAGAAAAAACTTGGATAAGTGCCTTATCAAGGCGAGGCTTGTTCTCAATTGAGTACAAGTTTGCCGAAATATCCCGAAGGAAGATTTTTCTTAAATTTGGAGAATCGATAGCCAAAGACCCCCCTGCATATCCCTCATTATTTTTTGCTACTTCCATATGACTATAATATAAGGTCTTTAAAGAAGGCACTTTGACACTGATATTTTTCAAGTTGTCAATACCATGTCTAACCACACCTAAATGCTTGAGAATAGGACAACCAGATAAAAGCCTAACAAGAGCATCTTCATATTTGTACACCACAGAGAAGAGGCAAAGAATTTCTAGACATGGAAAGCAAACCACAGAAGGAACATCCACCAAAATCTGATCGGAGATAGTAAGAAAGACGAGCGTGTTGCATACGTAAAGGCGATCTGGTAACCTGATAGGCTCTGACAACCAGCTTAGCTTGAACTCTAGCTTTCGCACTTTGCGATCAACTGCATCTGCAATCCACTTTATAACATCAACATCAATAGGACATCCAGGACCGAGTTGTACACAAAGAGTTTCTAAAACATGGGCCTTATGGAGTTTCATTGACTCGTTAAGAAACCACCATAAACTAGGCTCGTTAAGAAACCACCACATGTTTTTTTTCTTTTCTTGTTTATATTCAGTATCTCTGTACTCGAGTTCCGGTAGCATCGTCCAAATAGACCGCCACCGTTTCGACAAAACCACGGTAGACACTGCATCTTTTGTAGGTAGAAGCAACAATATCTTTACGAGCAAATCATCGGGTAGTGTACTAATCTTGTCTTCAGTTGAATCAGTTCTCTTACTAATCTTGTCTTCAGTTGAATCAGTTCTCTTACTCTTACTCTTGATGAATCGTCGTGCATTATGTATCAAATTTTGTCCCAACCATATGGAACCGAATATAAGCAAAAGCTGTCCTAACATCTTTTTGTCACGGCTCCATAGACTCATTCGTCCTAACATCTTTTTGTCACGGCTCCATAGACGCCTTCATTCTAGTCATTAAGCGTATATATACATACTAGATATGTCGGTACGTACTATCCTTTTTTTTGAATTAGTAACTTTACATTAGAATTAGTAAATAATTTTTTCATTTCTATTTTTATTTTATAAGATACATATAATTTCCTTATAATTATTTTTTTTCCTTTTTAAAATTGTTTTGTATAATATTTATACATATAATTGCCTTATATTTTTTTTTTTAATTTCTATTTTTATTTAATAAGATACATCAAATTTCCTTATAATGATCTTCTTTAGATTTTAAGATTTGTTTTTATAGAAGATATATACGTATAACTTTCTTATAAAAAAAATCTAAATAGACAAAAGGAAATTGTTGTGTTACACGTTTCCAAATCTGATATCAATAAAAAAAACAATTTTGGTAAGAAAATAGGAGACTATCTATTTGTTTATATAGAGTTGAGTAATTACAATCCTTTTTTCTCACGAATTAATAATTGATTGTAAAATTTCCTTAAGTATTGTATTTAATATAACAAGATTGTATAATTTCTTAACTCCTTTTTTAATTTTGAAGGAAAAACTAATCATTTTCTTTTAGAATTGGTAGCTTTAAATTAGAATTAGTAAATGAATTTTTTATTTCTATTTTTATTTAATAAGATACATATAGTTTCCTTATAATTATCTTCTTTACTTTTTAAAAATTGTTTTGTATAAGATTTATATGTATAGTTGCCTTATAATTTTTTTCTTAAATTTCTATTTTTATTTAATAAGATACAAAAAGTTTTCTTATAATGATTTTCTTTAGATTTGTTTTTATATAAGATATATACGTATAATTTTCTTATAATTTTTTTTCTTGATGAATAAAAGAAAATTGTTGTGTTACACATGTCAAAATCTGGAATCAATAAATTTGTCACGTAGAACGATCCTATAAGTCACTAACTTTATAAACCATACTTAATAAAATGAGATATGTAGGGCTATGCACAAAGTTAACAAAATTACAAAAAAAAAAAAAAAAACGGCGGAGGACGGCAAAGAACGGCGACTTTGCAGCTACCACCACCGATTCTTACGGTGGTAGACGGAGCTCTTGCGGTTCCTAAGCGCAATTCACAACAGCAAACTCCGATTTTAGCTAATTTCATGCCGGAGTCACTGTTCTGTTTCATGAAGTTTGTATATGATTACAAGAATTAGGAGTTTATTTTGGGGTTGATGTGAATTAGTGTGGTGGATTAGGATGTTGCACTAGTCTCTTACGTGTTCTCTAAGGTATTCTATGCTTCTGTATTCAGCTCCTCTGCTTTTGTTTGATTCTTGCATGTCTCATTCGTATAATCATTCACTAGTTTCATGATTTTTTCGATGACTGGTTGTCTGTATTATGGATTTAAATAGCTTTTAGAGAAGATATGAGTTGCACCAAAAAAAAGATGGCTCTGGTTAGTTCTTGAATAGAACATGATGATCCATGAGAATGAGCAATGAGTGGGTAGGTTATTTGGAAATGCTTGTAAGCACAAGAGAGTCTTAGATGAGCGACACTAGGTTCCTCATACATTAGAAATATAGTTCACTGCAATAGGTCTCTAGGAGCACAAGACTTGGGCTACAAGACAAATATGATAGGTGTATTCGTTGCTGTTCTTGTCGGCTTTTGTGCTCTCTTATTCCTCAATTCCCAGAGAAGATAGAAGTACTATGTTATTACTTATTAGTCACATGACTAAATTTGATGTTTTTGGCCTTTTATTTTCACTGGTTTTTCTCTTTTACGAGTAGTTAGATTATCTTCTATATTACCACAGAGATTTCGTGTCACAATGTCTAACTTGAGATAAAATGAATCAAAACCCAGATAGTCTAAAAGACACTTCCCAAATGAGATTTGGGAATTTCAAAACATCTTTGGATCCCCAAAAATTCAAAAGAGTTTGCTACAGTTTATTAACTTTGTAGAACCATACGGTTATAGGGAATCTGACAAATATTAATCGTTGTTTTTGTGATTTAATTGGTTGTGGATTTTGGAATAGTTATTGTGGCTGTGCCAAAGTGAAACACACTCTCCTAGAAGACAACCTAAACACCAATTCACGCAAATTCTATGAGAAAAAAAAAACAATTTGATAAAGAAAAACTAAAATCTTTCTGCAACCCTCCTTGTGCCTTGACTATCTATATAAAGAGAGACCCATCAAATATCTCTATATATATAGCATAAATACATAATATAATAATGTTGTAGATGAGGTAAAGTTTGGCTTACTTAAGCGTCATCAAATTCATAATGTTGCTAGTAGCTAGTGTGAGCGAGGCAAATATCGTATAAATAAATATAATGTTGAATCTATATCGAATGATCGTGTGGCTTATTGGCTACACACAGCCCTTATTAACATGGCTCATGTTTCCTCGTTCGATTCCTCTTGGCTGGATAAAACAATTTTTTTTTTTTTTTTTTGTGGAGAAGCTGTGGTGGCACGTGCGTATAAGCATTTTTTTGTAAGAGTGAGTGAGACATCCAACCTGCAGCAATGAACTGTTCATAATAAGTTGATGATGGCAATGTGATCATAATAATAATAATGAATAAGGTTGAAAAAGCCACTACGCACCGTCTCGGTGTTCAAAAGGAAGTCGAGATACATAACCGAGGAAAGAGATTTGGTAAACACGTCATCAAGATTAGTAAAAAACTTGGATAAGTGCCTTATCAAGGCGAGGCTTGTTCTCAATCGAGTAAAAGTTTGCCGAACTATCCCGGAGGAAGATTGTTCTTAAATTTGGAGAATCGATAATCAAAGACCCCTCCGCATATCCTTGATTATCTTCTGCTACTTCTATATGAGTATAATATAAGGTCTTTAAAGATAATTGACACTGATATTTTTCAAGTTGTCCCTACCATGTCTAACCACACCCAAATGCTTAAGAACATGACAACTTGAAATCCCAACGTTCATAAGTTTGTCAGTGAGGGTAGGGTGAGGTTTACATGAATCATATGTCGATCATTGAGTACGGTTAGGCCATGTTCTTTTAACAGTCGTGCGATTCATACGTGCGACTGAATTTTGTAAACTTTTTTTTTTCTTTTGACATGTCAGTTTTGCAATTATTAATATTTAAAGGGGTATATCTATAAATATGATAAATTCCCAATAAAAACTGTAGACTTTTACGCCGGAGAAGAAGATCAAATTTTACAGATCTGCAAATCTTTAAAATCGCAATTCCACTTTTCAAATCTAGCGACTATCGCTGCTATTAAAATAAAACTTGAGTCGTGTCGCTGTTTTTCTAAGCGACTCTAAAATCTTCAAACTGAAGTCCCGCGACAGAAATTAAAGGAAGATGAAGAAGAAATGGAGGAGAGGTAAAGACAAAAAATTTGATCGCAAGCAGCTGTCGCTGCGACTATCTCCCGAACAGGGCCTTAATTAACAAAATCTAGTCGTTCGTACATGACATATATAATCATCGGACCACTTAAAATACTTGGTTACAACAAACTGTGGATCTTTTCTCCGAGCTATATATATTATATATTGGGGTTTAACTGCATGGTCAAGTTACTTAAACATAAAAAAATGTCAAGTTGATGTTTGTTGATTATTTTTAGAAACTCATATACATGTATGTATACACAGACATGATGTGTTACAGATGATGTAAAGTTACTGTAAACACGAATTAGTGCATAGTCATGTTTTGGATCTCTACGTTTCACGTAAAGATCCAATAAATTAAGAGATTTTGAAAACATACACACAATGGTTCACTACTGATTACCATGATAAATTAGAAACTTACATGTTTATTGAATTGGTGTAAAATATAATAGAAGACACAAATGATCTAAATTTCTTAAGGATGTGATATGATGATATATATAATTTTGTGACAATTTCTTGGCTTCGTAGATTTCTAAAATTTCCTAGTATAATAAATACCATTTATAAAGAAGAATGATATGAATTTTCATTGATATACACTCGATTTTGGTCACCTTTAATCTTTTGTCTAAACTAAGCATACTGATTCTTTAGTTAGAATCAACGAAACATGTTTTTGGCATATCAACCTCTGTAATGGACGAAGTAAAGATTACATAATCAACTAAAAACAAACCAATCTAAAGATAAAAATTATTTATCAAGAGCATCATCACACATGATGGTACGAGACGGAAGACTGTTCTAAAGAAAGTTGAAGCAACTGACGTGAAACAGCCTACTACTAGGCCACAATAGCCGAAACCAAATCCTCCGCATGACAAAGGAACTTAACCTTCTTCATTCCCAGCGACAAAGCGCACTCCATTACCCATCTAAGGCCTCTGCTTCAGTCATGAGCGGAGAACGTAGTTAAAGAATTTGCTCTTGTACTTCATATTTATAATAATATAAGGTAAATGTGCATAGGCTTGGTGAAAGAGACTCAAAGAGTTATTAGAACTGCAGAAGTTGCTAGGACTTAATTTAAAGGTTGCTTGTTTAAAATTGTCTAATTAATAGCTAGTTTCTAATGAATTTGTAGAATATAGGCACGATTGTTGAACTTCATTAACTTGCTTTGCTGCTCATTTTCTTTGTTTAATTTTACATGTATTTCTATAATTTCACGTTGAGAAATGAAATAATGTGAGATAGTTTTATTTGTTTTTTGGCTAAAATTTTATGGTTTTATATATATCTTAGGAGTAACAAATACATAGGCTAATAAAAAAAAAAAAAAAAAAAAAAAAAAAAAAAAAAAAAAAAAAAAATACATAGGCTAAGAAAGAAATAATAGAAATGAAACGGTTTTTTGACGTGCATAGAAATGAAACGGACGTCAGCTTCATACGGTCACTGTGAGACAAGTATTGGCTAGCAACATAAATAGAATGTTTTTGTAGTACTAATTGGACATCTAGTATCTTCTTCTCGACATATTCATCTTGTCCCGTCTTGAATTTTTCCTTTTTAACTAACAATGACAAATATTTCAAAACTCACTCTGAACCTTCTTAATTCAAACTATAATTTTGGGTTAACATAAGAACAAAGGAGGAGAAGTCCAATAAACCTTCTCAAACAAATTTATGTTTTTTTTTTAATGCCAGTCCAGATAACAATGATAACAAATGATATCCATTAACTGTTATCGAACATGTTTTATAAGTTACTTCTATCTACTAATCGTGTATATATACAGAAACAAACTTTCATTAATAATTATCGAATTAAGTATCTCCATTGTTCATAGACGTATAGTCGTATCTAAAGAAATAATAAGCATTTCTCTTTCTCTTTGGTTATTTGCTTAAAGAGTTTTCATTTTTTGATGGAAAAATATCAAAAGTTATACCATCCACCCAACTACAATTCAGACTTTCAGATAAATTTTGGGTTAACATAAGAACAAAGAATAGTAAGTCCAATATACCAAAATGGCTCATTCCCTATTTCCCTTAATCCTTGTTGGAATTACATCTAAACAACAATTTCAAAAATTCTCTTGGGTGCTTGACAACATAAAAACAAAGAATTAATAATAAGTCCAATAAAAACCTTCATATGCATTTCTATGCCTTATGGGTCCATTTATAAAGACCATTAGAAATTTCATTTAATTATATCAACAAATCTTATGGATATAACTATCACAAGGATCTAGATATGGATTCACACACTAGACTTGTAAGCCGAACTTTTTTTAATTGTTTTTATTTTTATTTTCAATGTTAATAAATAAATCATATGACAAACAATAAAAATAAATTTCTAAGAAGAATTTAAGAAGTTGATTAATGTCTCTTTTTTTTAAGAACATCACTTGAATCTTTTAAATTTTTTGCTACTTTAATAAACTAGATTATGTATCCGCGCGTTGCCCGAGATTTTAATTTTAATTTTTTATCAATGCGAATATTTGAATTATTTGAATTTTAAAAGGTTTTATTTTACTCATTTTCATTATCTTTCCATAGTAGTAAATATTTTTTCACACTTTTCACTACAATTTTTCTTGTTATCTTCTATTATTCACTCGTCATCTCCCGACATTTGCTCTCTTTTCACCTTTTATATTGGCTCACATATAATATACTCGACTATGAATTAGTTCTCAAGATAGATCGTATATATTTTCTCATTCATATCTTTCAATACTCAAATTTTTTTTTATAAGTTGCATTGTCTTTTTATTAAAATGAGCATTAGAAAATCTTGGGAGATATTTGTCATAAAGTTTCTTTGACCATGTTCGGTGCATGTAAAATTACTTTTTATATAACAAATCTCATATATGAACTCATTCATATTCATAAACTCATATAGATCATTAATTTTAAAATAAATTGTTTTAATCTTTAATTTTTACTTCTAATTAAACATCCTTCAATATACCATTACTATTCTAATTTCCAAATTGCATCCGCAAATATTATTATTACATAGTTTCTTATTATTCGTTAAATTTAGTATTTAAGTCTTATTTATCTTTATTCTACTAAATAATTGTAACTCTTATAATGATTGTTTTTTATCATTAAAATATATGATAAGTTCTTTTTCATTTCTCTAGTCATTTAGGAATATTTACTCATTATATGTTAAGATACAATCATCTAATTTTATATTTATCTAATCTCTAATCAAAATTTTCATATTTGGGGTTATAATTTTTTTTTGTTTTTTAATGTTTAATTTATTATTTTGTAAATTATTGTTTTTGTTTAATGAAATATAATAATATAAAATACAAAATATGTGATTTAATTATAGTTTTAATGTTTTTTTTAATAAATAAAATATGTTGAGTCCACACAAAATTAAAATATGATGACTTGGATGATGATGTGGACACCCTACATGGAGAGACAACTCTCTCATTATATATATAGATTCTTTGTTTTTGTAATGTTTTGTATATATAATCAACTTCTACCTATGTTATGAATTTTTTAAGTTTTTTATGTATGATATTAATGAATTTAAGATCTTAAAACATTATTTCCGGATATTCGCGGATATCTGGATTTTTAACGAATAAACGGAGCGGATATCCTGAATTTCCGGATCCGGATACGGATACTAAATTGGCGGATAGTGCAGATACAGATACGGATACGGATATCTTAAAAAAACCGGATATCCACTCCGTTTACAGGCCTAATGGTGGTCTTTTATGTTCCCTTATTAATTTTTATTAGGTTTTAAACCGAGTTTTTATTGATGGGCCGTCCTCTATTTTAATTTTTAAAGATAGATATAACTCGTTTCCTGATTAGTTGAATTACTCCATGTGATATTCAAATGGCTCGTATGGAGCTTATTGGGCTTAGCCAAGCGGCTTGTTGTGTCTAGGCTTACGGAGACCAGAGGCGGTGTTAAAAAAAACATCAACTCATATAAAAACATAGATAATTTTTATTAATCTGTGAGACTAAAGAGGGTTAATAGCTCTCCTTTGAAAAATAGTCCCTTTACAAATGGGAAATCGATCTACGGGTGCATATACAACATTTTCTTTGGAAGGATTTGGGATTTGTTCCAAAACCAAACTCTACTTGGATACATATAAAATAAAGTTTATAAAATACTAATCATCATAAGTTATACTAACTCTTTTACAAGTTATAATTTAGTTTGTATATTATCTCATAATTAATAATTCAAAACATAGTCTCACTTTATCTTTGTTTTTAAAACCTTGTGTTAATAAACAAAAGCATTAAACCACTATGTTTGCAATTATTATAAAAACAAAAGTTTAAAGGGTTCATAATTTTTTTTAATGAAAGGGGTATAGGCCAATGTTTCTATTTTCTCTACATAGCCACTTGGCCCAAGCCCATAATAAAATAAGAAGGTTAGGGTTTCTTTTCTTCAATTCTATAATAGAGGACAAGAAATCACATTGTTGTAACAAAAACGCAAACTTCCAAATAACAAAACACAAAGATTCCTCCTTTGGTAAAGACTGGCTTGAAAATGGGCTCTTGTGCATTGATTGCTTACTATGTGCTCAAGAAGCTTAGAGTGCCGGTAGAGTTCCGTATTGGTGTGGGAAGGGAAGGAGGACGTCCAGGAGGTGTTGGGATTTCGAGTTTTGAAGCCAAATCGGTAATGAAAGAGGTTGAGATTGTGATTGTTGACTAATGATTTTTAAAAAGGTCTTGTCTTTCATTTTATTTTGTTCAAACCAAAATACATTGACATACATTTGTTAGTTGTCCATATGTACAAATTATGAACGGGACTAGTCAACTATGGATCTAGATATAGATTCACACACTAGACTTTTTTATTTTTTTGTTGAAAAAAAGCCTGATGGGCTAAAGGAGAGCTTTGCTTTTCTATGATAGAACCAAACATCCCACGTTAGGCTGATAGTGAGAGAGGAAAACAATTGTGCACAGCTTTTTCTTGATCGGAATCGTGATGGGCCCATCTAGTGTGTGATCGATTCTGATCAAGAAAAAGCTGTGCACGATTGTTTTTCTTAAAAATTAAATCAATGTCATAATGATGTCAGAGATAAATGGTAGGACTAACTTTTGCATCTAAATAATATGGTTTAACTGACATTGTTTAATTTTTAATATTATATAAAAGAAATAAAAAAACAGGAGAACCATTTTTTAACAGAAACGCTAGGTAGTGGATGTGTTTCTACTGTACATAATAGAACTCAAATTTTTCTTTATAAAACTGAACCACTAGTAGTTCATTAATTCTTTATTATTAAA
Source organism: Arabidopsis suecica (assembly GCA_019202805.1). Lineage (NCBI taxonomy): Eukaryota > Viridiplantae > Streptophyta > Magnoliopsida > Brassicales > Brassicaceae > Arabidopsis > Arabidopsis suecica. The sequence continues at coordinate 8,920,656 of CM032908.1, forward strand.
AAAAAAGAAACGCAACTTACATAATTTAAAGTGATGAATGGGTGATAAAGACACGGTTCACCCGAACTAATGTAGAACTGCTTTTTTTACACCACCCATTCAAGGCCAATAGTTGCATTTATCACTTGTGCGTGTGATCCATTTACAATTTCGATTAATTTTTGTAACCAACCAAAAGAAGTATAGTGGCATTGAATACTTGTATAGACACTGGTGTAGTAACACATACTAAGAATATACCAACATCATAAACTAACGGTGGATTTAAGTCGACCCTAGCTAATGAATTTGACATAAATGCAATGATTGAAATATAAATCGTCTATTTAATTTTACGTAAATGCAACGCTAAAATAAATATCAAGTTTTGTTTGTGATATCGAAATCCATTTATATATTCATATACATTGTACACTTGAAAGAATTATGGTTTGTGACAATATACACTTGCAACCAAGCCAGATTTTGTAAATGGCATGATATGTAAATTACATCAAACTAAAGGTTTCTTTCTTTTTTTAGTTGATATGAAAAAATGTTATGGCTTGGTTTATTATGACGAGGGGCTATATATGATCTTGGTGTTGGAAGTTGGAACAAAAGAGAGTAGAGAGTGTGTGTTGACGAGAATAGCTTTTGACACTGGTATTTTTTAAGTTGCCCCTACCATGTCTAACCGCATCCAAATGCTTAAGAACAAGACAATTAGAGAAAAGCCTCACAAGAGCATCTTCACCTTTGTACACCACAGAGAAGACGCAAAGAATTTTTAGAGATGGTAAGCAAACCTAAGAAGGAACATCCACCAAAATCTTGTCGGAGATAGTAAGAAAGACAAGCGTGTTGCATATTTAAAGCCCATAGACTCATTCATATTAGTCATTAAACGTATATATATGTATATGTACTATGTAGGGTTATGCACAAGGTTAACTAAATTACAAAAAAAGACCACCAAATTTTTATTTTTTACTTTACGCGTCTCTAAATTACAAAAGAGACCTCCAAATTTTCATAATTTACTGATAAAACAAAACAACCTTTGAAACTGAAAGTGATTCTGTTCTTGTAGGATTTGGGACGTGTTTAGATTATAACTAACTCGTAAGAGTAACTTTAAAATCATATTCTTCTGAAGAAGGAAGGGTTTAGGGTTTAGAGAGGAAGTTCTCCACTGTCTGCAATTACGACTTTGCTCTTAGGAGTTCCGCTTTGCTTTCCTTCCGCTTCAATCTTATAAACTACATCCATTCCTTGAACCACTTTCCCAAACACCACATGCCTTCCATCTAACCAGCTTGTTGTCACGGTTGTGATAAAAAACTGCGAACCATTTGTGTCTTCTCCCGAGTTCGCCATCGAAAGCAAACCTGTGTCGATTCACATTTCCAACCATCAGACACTTGTATATACTTTGCCAAACTTTGCTTAAAGAAAAATAACGATCGCCAACCTGGTCCGGTGTGCTTCAGCTTGAAATTTTCATCTTCAAACTTCTGACCATAGATTGATTCTCCACCCATACCGTTCCCATGTGTGAAGTCCCCTCCCTGGATCATAAAGCTGGGAATGATTCTATGGAATTTGCTCCCCTTGTAATGTAGAGGTTTCCCACTCTTCCCAACACCTTTCTCCCCTGCCAAATTTAAGCGTTCTATCACAACCCGGTTCCGAAAAAGAATAAACAAAATGCAGCTACACATTGTGAAAACATTCCGAATATGATCTCAAATCATATCTATCTTCAGCATAGCTCTGCAATAGTTTCATTTGATCTCCAAACAAATGTTGGCACTCTCATTGTCCGCCTTGTAATATTGTTTCGAGAGTGTGCAAAATGTAAAGTTATACGGTGAAACTATAAGAATATAGTTAGTAGATTACCTGTGCACAAAGCTCTGAAGTTTTCTGCAAGAAGCAAAAACACTCACGAATTACTACCTTGGATTTAAAAAACTCTTATGTGCACACACTAAAATAATCCAGAACCATGATCAATAATAACTTCAAAAACATATAACTTTACCTGCAGTTTTAGGAACTGCCTTGCCAAATAAGCCTATAACAACGCGACCTGCGACATAATCATAATCATAGAATCAATCAAACATCAAAAGAAACTAAGAATCAGCTGTATCTAAGGAACAAATGAGAACAAAAAACAATCCGTTATAACAAATCTGAACAACATTTTTACTAAAATCATCGAATCGTACCAGCGGATTTGCCGTCGATCTCTACATCGAAGTAAACCTTGTTAGTAATTTCCTTGAGATCTTCTTTTGCCTGAATTAAATCCACAAACCCTCAATCACAAATTCCTTCATAACAAGTCAACAAAGATTTGAACTGTGCCCATCACAAATCTATAGGAACATCAGAAACAGTAATCACATAGTTCTTAATTCATGAAGCCTAAGTATAAAGTATATAGACAACACTAGAAGCTTAAAACAATCGAATGACACTTCCATTAGAGCATTGTAGATCTGGATCATTATGGTAACGAAACATTTGAACAGATCCTGATTCCAGAGGATATGAAACAAAGTTACCTGAATTAAAGCTATGGCTCCGAAGAGGAAGAGAGAGCCAAGTAGAATAGAGCTTGCTTTCGCCATCTTCGTGATCGTTTTTTTTTTCTCAATCGAAACAGATTGTGAAAACAGAGTAGTTGAAGAAAGGAAATGTTTTTTTATGATCAAAAGCTAACATACGCTGGAGTTGTTGTTATTGGACTTCTTAGTGGGTTTAGTGTGGGCTTTTTTTAATCTAATGTGCACCTTTATTGGTTTTTTTGTGAGAAAATATCAAAATCATAATTCTTTTAGTTAACAGTTTATTCAGGTAAATTCCTCATATTCATCATCATGAAATTGAAAAAAATCTGACTTAACTTTTTTGTTTTTGTTTTGTAGCAACAAAAGAAGGTGAGAGGAGACTAGTTTGTTTTTTTTTTGGTTATAATAGGTGTACTAGGAGAGAAAACTCTTAGGATTCGAATGGTAGCGACTTTGAGGTGGATAAATCCGTTTACGGATTAAACCGCTTTTTATTTATTATTCATAAATTATAGTCCGTAGTACGGATCGAGAAAAATTGAGAAATTCGTCGTGGAACAACTACGGAGTACGGACCGTTTTTATATAAAAATAAATTTGGTCCGCGACGGACTATTGTCCATATCAAAAATAGAATAGACTGATCTACTAACAGTTTGGTCCGCTTGCCACACACTATCCATGATCCATTCAAAGCTTTAATTTCTTATTGGACATAGCAGAGGTAAATATTTTCAACATAGATTTCATTCACTTTTTCGTAGCTTTCTTAAAAATATTCCATTCATACCAGTATGCATTAGTACTAAAAATATTGCTAACTAATTTGAAAGCTTAAAATATTTCTATATTTCCCAAAAAAATAAAAAATAAAAAGAGGTTTGTCGTAAACCATTTGGTTTTTTAACCACTATGTTAAAACTCTAAACGTATGTTTCATACATCTATTCGTTTTATCCATCCGTATGATTAATAATAAACCTATAAGGAGATTCACGTCGAAAACCGTTTCAAAATATGCTTCCAATCAAAGCCGAAAGCTTAATAATATAACTATATAAGTTGTTTTTAGAAGAATATGTTAATATCGAGTTTTGACTCGTTAGGAAAAACATACAAAAAAGTAGGTCACCACAATTGACCAATTACCACAAACATTGTCGTTGTAGTGTCACGAAGACGACAACGACATCACCCAAAAGTTCCACCTCTCTCTAGTCTCTCTACTAAACATAATCATCGTTGCGTCATTTATTTTGCATATTAATTTTAAATCACTAATTACTTGACGCATGTCAGGACAATATGTTCTTGGAATATATACAAAATTCTGACATAATTACATGTTGATCCACATACTTTTGAAACATTCACTTTTCATCCGTAATCGCTGGAGCCTTCACACTCAAGTATTCATTAAAAAAAGTCATTAGATTTTAATATAAAACAAGCTACTTTTAGAAAGTTAAAACATCTGCGTTATCTTTTGACAATTGACACAAAGAGTTTGCAATCCTTATAAAGACAACTAATTTTTCACATTTCGTTTTTTCTTTTAAGTTCAATATATTCACATGATATTTTCACCATACACTCACAAATTCACCATAGAAAATATCTCCACTAATTTGGAGCTATAAACATAATATTTTGAAATGGAAATTCTGCATAAATTTTAGTAGATTAACATTTTGAATGGCTCAAGCGTTAGATATATTCATAATTAATAATTAAATTTAGTGTCATCAACATTAGTTCGAAAATAACTATCTAAACACATAAAATCAAGTCATTGTTTTGAAATTACAGTTGAAACCGGGTTGAGTATTATATACAACGGATCGTCATAAATTTGCATGATAATTGGTTTAAGAAAGATTAAACCCTAATTAATGAACCAGACATTGATGCATAAATTATGAATTATAGTGATCTTTAAAAGATTCTAGCACATTTGCGTATCCAAAAAGATGAAACTAATAGATTCTACTTTCTTTTTGATTTGGATTTTTTTTAAAAAAAAATTAATTAATCAATGGATGGTGGAAAAGTATATAAAGAATTGACTGAAACGAAAATAAGATGCTTAAAACTTAAAAGAAAAGAATGATAGAGAAAAGTAGGGGTCAAATCGAATAGCTTTTAATTAGAATCGACTCCTGTCTTGTGGAGTCATCTGTGGTGTCGAGAGTTTGAGTCTCAATACACATTTCTCTTCCATCGTTCAAGTAACAATCCTCTGTGCTACGTCTCATCTTTGATCCACATGTCTGTTGGCAAAAGAAAAATCTTCTTGTCGTAATTCTATTGGCAATCACATGTCCGATGTCGAAATCTCTCACTTTTGCTTATTGCTATATATGATCGTACATCGAGCTCACATTACTTGACTAGTTGACTTACTAATCTAAAGTAGTAACATTGTTGTAATAAACTTGTGCTTTTCGAATACTTTCCGACGTTCAAGTCAAAAAATACCTAGGATAAATTTAGAAAGTATAGTATGTGTGGATAAAAATTAAAATGTTTGTAAATATTTTCTTTTCATGACCAAAATTTATGTCGAAATGTGACTGTTGAAAATAATTCCGATCTTTCAACTATACTCTTTGTAGGCTTTCACAAACCAAAAAGGTCCAATGCCTTTTTTAACCAGAACCATGTCTCTCGCTGTCCCCAATTCCTCCACCATGAACTAAACCTCTATTATTGTTTATAACAACTATTTCATGTCTATACTTTCCTTGTGATCCATCACTCACACGGTCACACCGCCTTGAGGCTGTGGTTAAGTCTATAGAAAAGTGGTTAAACAATTTAACATATGCCATTGTAACGCTTACTCCTATCAATTGTAACTCGAATAATCGCTTTGTCTTTATAAGTTTCTCTCACTATTTCTAACGCTCCCCCAATGCCCTAAAATGTTTGATCTACCAATAATATAAAAGGATATCCAAAATATGAAGCCAAAACTGTGATAGATGAAGGATAATCTTTATGAATTGCCCATTCCCACCTTACAGAGAAAACTACCTAGAAGTCTAGAAGGGTTACATCTTGAGTACCTCATCTTTGGTTTGAAAATTAAATTAGAACCTTCCTAACCCAAGTCTAATCACCGCACTTTATCTTCCAATTTATAGATCTCACACATCATCAAAATTAGGGACTTGATCGATAATTATCCGAGCAAAATGCCTAATGAATCCAAAGTTATTAACCTAGACATGATTTTTTTTCGTTTAAAATCTCATTCATGCGATTTCCTTTAAAAACTGAGAGTTTAACTACATCAAAAAAAATTAAACTAAAATAATTATGCTAGATATATTAAATTAACTAAGAGACTCATAACATTGAGACGATTACAAAGCCATAAAAAAAATATGATGAAGAAGCATATTTTTGAAAATATCGATTTCTTCAATCTCGATTCTTCCTTGGTCATATAGTAATCCGATGTTAAGCCGTATGTCATAAACGTAAATCTCCTCTACAATTTTAGAAAAGTATGTAAAGTACACACTTTTATGTCAACAACATGCATTCTCAACTTATAACCAATTAAGTAGTGATTTATCAACGATTATTAGTGCAAACTAATAAGATTACATGTCTTAATCCTGAGAACTACACTTTTAAACAACAAAATTGGCTTATAGTATATTATTTCAAGATGATACATAAAAGGATTTATTGTGTTGTACTAAAAGTATCAATGAATGATCATTTATTGCGTAAGACCGTTCTTATTTTTTACAAACAAAGTCACTGTACCATACCTACTACACTCTCACAATAAGACATGATATAGATGAGAAGCTATTTTCATGTACAGTGTGGGATGTTGAGAGTATTATATCCTGATATTTCATTGTCTTTGTTAAGAGTATGATACTCTAATGAATTTAATTAGTAGCCTCTTACTTCAATAGTAAGAGGTATCGATTTTTAAAAAATTTTGTTAAAAACTTTATAGTTATTTTGTGTTACTAATCAAATTAAATTTAAATCATATAAGCGGTTAAATAAGTATTTGAATCAAACTTTACTAATACATAATTGGTTAGTTGAAACAAAAATATAATTGAAGTATAAAGCAGCCAGTATTGCAATGATCAATGTTTGTTTGTCCTTAATTGGCCTGAAAATAATAAAACTATTTTATGGTAATAATGATTGGTCATTGAGTAAATTTCCTTTTCCTAAAGGGGAAAGACAAAAGGAGACCTTTGTGGGGGAGAATATAAAATGTGGAAGATAAAAGTAAAACAAAAAAAGGAAGTTTTTTTTTCTTCTTCATGATTATTAATAAAAGACTTTTTGAATGACAATGACACAAAAAAAAAGCATATAAATGGTGGTGGTGGAATTTATAAAGGAGTTGGGGCCTAAATCACTTACTCATGCTTTTATTCTTTACCATATCACATCTATCTAATCTCTTAAAAGTAAAATTATATCACTGTCTACCACTGAATATATGCTTACTTATAATTAAGTTGACTTGTCTTAGTTAATCATTCGTATTATCTTCAAATTATACGTTTCAAATATTAAATAATCGAACTTTTTTAATCTTATTGTATAAAGTATCAGTTATTATGCAAATTAAATCATTTCAACTTTTTCTTGAACAACAATATTTCTACCATGATCATTATGTTTAATTTTTTTCCAAAACACTCGATTATAGATTATCTCTCTGAACTCTTGCATCTTTACTGACTTTTACTAGTGAACTTGTTGAATCTAAAATAATTCTATCACTATGCATCTTTATTGGTTTAATACAGTGCAATAGCCAATATTGTTTATCTTAGTTTTATATTTCGTTGAATGACGTTTCTAGATGATTGTTACACTGTTTAGTTCATCTCCATTTTCAGTGTTTTGTAATAATCCTCAATTTATATTGTCAAACATTTAACCATCGATTAAAGAAACTTAACACATCGAAATAGATTCATCGTTTATGCTCCAAGTATTCATCATATTGTTGTTATACGAACAAAGTCTTTGACATTTCCTCTTAGATCATCTCTTATCCAAAACATTTCTTCATAATATATTAAAAGAGGTATCATGATTCTGGTTTGTTATAGAGTCAATGTTTTCAAATGTGGATAATTAATCTGTTTTTCGGTTAGAAACTTAATAACCGTGAGACAAATTTTGATTAATTTACCAAATTTCTGAATATTTCTTTCCAACTATTGACTAAGAAAAAAAACTAACAAAAGTTGGTAGAAAAAATGAGGAACATAACTAACAAAAACGCAACAAATTTAAAATGAATTACTTCGTCTGAATCGAACTATTACCTTTTGGAATTTAGTTGGTTAATACAAATACAAGTTGGAAAAAAAACGGAAAGAGGAAGATTTGGCATAGATACTCACTCACTCATACTTAGATATTTTTCTGTCTAGCTACTTTAGATAAGAATAAGAGAAGAGGGAATATCGAAATTTTTTTTTTGATAAAATAATAAAAAGAAGAATAATTGTGAATAACAATGTGGATTGTCAAATCCAAACTTAATTGAAATTTTGAAGAGTTTAAGCGAATGGAAGCAAAGGAAGATCTTTGAGTTGGGCCATAGAGAATCTATGCTCACCACATGTGCCTTTCTTTGCCTTTCCTTCTTCAATATACACGAGTATTTGGGGTAACACATAACAACAACAAAAATTACACAAACAAAAACAATTCATAATTCAAATATAAATAAAATATATTAGTGGGTTCCATCGCCAATAGACCACCAAACAGCGACTCTTCTTTCTTACATATCTTCACAACCTTCTGAGGATTGAAACCAAAGAAAGAAACATACAAACATATAACATAAAAACTATATATTATAAATAAATATATTTCTTTTTCATAAAAGCGACTACACGGTTTTCATTTCTTTGTCGTAAAAATCTCATTTCCAGCAAAATTTTCACGCTTTGTTTTGTTTATAGTTTCTTGATTTTCTTGTTTTTTTGGTTTTCTTGTTTTGTATGAATTTTATTGGTTGGTGTGGTTTGGTTTAGTTTTAATTTTGAATTTTCCACTAAACCGGCGACGATGCCGACACCGGTAACCACAGCGAGACAATGTTTAACGGAAGAAACAGCACGTGCATTAGACGACGCAGTCTCCGTCGCGCGTCGACGAAGCCACGCACAAACGACGTCACTTCACGCCGTTTCAGGTCTTCTAACGATGCCTTCATCAATTCTCCGAGAAGTGTGTATCTCACGCGCCGCTCATAACACACCGTACTCTTCACGTCTCCAATTTCGCGCGCTTGAGCTCTGCGTCGGCGTTTCTCTAGACAGATTACCTTCTTCGAAATCACCACCACCAACAACAACAACAACGACGACGACGGTGGAAGAAGATCCTCCGGTGTCAAACTCACTCATGGCGGCGATCAAAAGATCTCAAGCCACTCAACGACGTCATCCAGAGACGTATCATCTTCATCAAATCCATGGAAACAACAACAACACTCAAACGACGTCGGTTTTGAAAGTTGAGTTAAAGTATTTCATACTATCCATTTTAGATGACCCGATTGTGAGTCGGGTTTTTGGTGAAGCCGGGTTTAGAAGCACCGACATTAAACTCGACGTGCTTCATCCTCCGGTGACGTCTCAGTTCTCTTCACGGTTCACGTCAAGATCTCGTATTCCTCCTCTGTTTTTATGTAACCTACCGGAATCTGATCCGGGTCGGGTTAGATTCGGGTTTCCGTTTGGTGATCTCGACGAGAACTGTAGAAGAATCGGAGAAGTTTTAGGAAGGAAAGATAAAAAGAATCCATTACTAGTTGGTGTTTGTGGTGGTGAAGCTCTTAAAACGTTTACTGATTCTATAAACAGAGGAAAGTTTGGTTTTTTACCTCTGGAGATTAGTGGGTTAAGTGTAGTTAGTATAGAGATTAGTGAAGTTTTAGTTGATGGATCAAGAATTGATGTAAAGTTTGATGATTTAGGAAGATTGAAGTCAGGGATGGTTTTGAATCTTGGAGAGTTAAAGGTTTTAGCTAGTGATGTTTTCTCTGTTAGTGTGGTTGAGAAGTTTGTGTTGAAGCTCGCTGATTTGTTGAAGCTTCACAGTGAGAAGCTTTGGTTTATTGGAAGTGTTTCGAGTAATGAGACGTATTTGAAGCTGATTGAGAAGTTTCCAATGATTGATAAAGATTGGAATCTTCATCTTCTTCCTATTACATCTTCAAGTCAAGGGGTTTATCCAAAATCCAGGTTTGTACTATGTTTGATTGTTTTTGTATCGAATGTTGAATCTTTTTTGCTGAAACAATGATGTTATGTTGTTATTTATATACAGTTTGATGGGATCTTTTGTTCCATTTGGAGGGTTTTTCTCATCGACATCGGATTTTAGAGTACCGTATAGTAACTCGATGAATCAGACTTTGCCTCGGTGTCATCTTTGTAATGAGAAGTATGAGCAAGAAGTCACTGCCTTTGCTAAGTCCGGGTCGAGTCTCGATGATCAGTGTTCAGAGAAGTTACCTTCTTGGTTACGAAATGTGGAGCATGAACAAGACAAAGGAAGTCTCGGAAAGGTGCAGCTTTTATGAACAAACTTGATTACATTATGTCTTTGGTTATAATGCAATATCTTGAGAGGATTTGCTTCTCATTCAGTGCAGGTTAAAGATGATCCAAACGTATTAGTCTCTCGGATTCCGGCTCTGCAGAAGAAATGGGACGACATTTGTCAAAGAATCCATCAAACTCCGGCGTTTCCTAAACTCAGTTTTCAGCCCGTTAGACCGCAGTTCCCGCTTCAGCTGGTTTCTTCTAGCCATACCAAGATGAGTCTCGGAAGCCCAACTGAGCAAAGTGTTCGCAGCATTAGGATGGCTCAAGTGCAGAACCCGCCACACCAACTTGGTTTATCAGTTAAGATCTCAAAACCAAAACAGACAGAGGATCTCACAAGTCGCACAACGAACTCGCCTTTGAGCTGTGTTACGACAGATTTAGGATTGGGAACAATCTACGCATCGAAAAACCAGGAATCAAACACACCTGTATCGCTCGAAAGGAGAGACTTTGAGGTGATCAAAGAAAAACAATCGTTGGTGGCGTCAAGATACTGCAAAGATTTCAAGTCTCTCAGGGAATTACTCTCTCGAAAAGTCGGTTTTCAGAACAAAGCTGTAAACGCCATTAGCGAAATCGTTTGTGGATATAGAGATGAGTCAAGGAGAAGAAACCACATAGTAACCACAAGTAATGTTTGGCTTGCTCTTCTTGGACCTGATAAAGCCGGGAAGAAGAAAGTAGCATCAGCTCTTGCTGAAGTCTTCTGCGGTGGCCAAGACAACTTCATCTGTGTGGATTTCAAGTCACAGGACAATCTTGACGATAGATTCAGAGGAAAAACAGTTGTTGATTACATTGCTAGCGAAGTGGCGACGCGGGCGGATTCTGTTGTTTTCATTGAAAACGTAGAAAAAGCCGAGTTCCCGGATCAAATCAGATTGTCTGATGCTATGAGAACTGGAAAACTCCGTGACTCGCATGGGAGAGAGATCACTATCAAAAATGTTATAGTTGTTGCTACTATCTCTGGAAGTGATAAAGACAGTGATTGTCATGTTCTTGAAGAACCGGTCAAATACTCCGAGGAAAGAGTTCTCAGTGCCAAAAACTGGAAACTTCAGATAAAACTAGCCGACACTTTAAATGTTAACAAGAATGGTCCGAATAAGAGAAGACAGGAGGAGGCAGAAACAGAGGTGACAGAGCTTCGAGCCCTTAAGTCTCAACGTTCGTTTCTTGATCTAAATCTTCCTGTAGATGAGATAGAAGCAAACGAAGATAAAGCGTATACAATGTCCGAGAACACGGAAGCTTGGCTTGAGGATTTCGTGGAACAAGTAGACGGGAAAGTGACGTTCAAGCTTATTGACTTTGATGAGTTAGCGAAAAACGTAAAAAGGAACATCATTTCGCTATTTCATCGGTCTTTTGGACCTGAAACACATCTAGAGATCGAAAACGATGCGATCATTAAGATTCTAGCTGCCTTAAGATGGTCTTCAGATGAAGAGAAAACGTTTGATCAATGGCTGCAAAATGTTCTTGCTCCAAGCTTTGCTAAAGCGAGACAAAAGTATGTTCCCGCTACTCCTTTCACTGTGAAACTTGTTGCCTCTAGAGATTCCCCGGCTGAAGAGGAAACTACCGGAATACAACAGTTTCCGGCGAGAGTCGAAGTGATCTGATTATTGTTGTTGTAATTCATATATAAGTGATGATAGTTATATAGATTATCCCAGAGTTTTGTAATCGGCTTGGTTTGAGTTTGTGCTTTGTCACTAAATGTATATTATATAGGCTTAAAGCTGAGTTATTAAAAGATTAAGTGTGGTACATAGCTTTTAAAGAAGGGCCAAAATTGCCACAGATTTTGGTTTTAGGTTCCTTAATTTCCAATATGTTTCAGTGTGCAATTTTGTATATAAAAACCCATTGCACACTAAAACATATTGGAAGATTAATAGATTTTATGGATAGATTTTAGGAATTAACCAATATGGTATATTTAAAATTAATAGCTCTAATTTTCCGTACATGAGTTTCGATCAATTTTTGTATTCTAGTGTAGTGAGAAAAGTGGATTATGAGATCATGATTTAGGTGGTGCATGAAATTTTCCATGGATGTTGATAGCATTATTTAGACTCTGACTTTGGAATTCTATTTTTAGTGGTTAATGATGTCAAATTGTCAATGGTTGGAAATATTTAGGTTAATGTCTAGAAATTAACATGAGGATTTGCATTACCATATAAGCTTTGGGATGATTTTGTTTTCCATTTTGCTAAGAAAACATAAAAAACTCTTTACTATTTTAGTATTTAGACATTTGCTTGCTTTCATCTTTTCGACAAAGAATTACTCCCTCCGTTCTTTTTTAAATAATATTTTAAGCTTATATTTTTTTCTTAAATAGATGATGTTTTCAGTTTTCAATGCAATATTAATTAGTTTTTTTTTTGTTTTGGCGATTTATATTATGCAGATTATTTTTATATTGGTTGATTAGATAATAAATGATGTTTTAGTTTAAAGAGAAACAAAAATTAGAAAATTTCTCAATCGGTGTGCATTCTCCTAAAACATCAAATATATAAGAACAGAGAGTATAAATCTTTGCCTTTAGGCTAATAGCTGTAACCTATATCATTTTATTGATGGACTCGAAACCATTCAAATTTTTAACTTTTTGTACGAAATATGCAAACTAATAAACTCAGTCCACCACTATCAAACTACTAAAGCTAGACCTATCACTTGCGCGATATCAAAACCAAACGTTTTGTTTTTATATATCTTTTTAAGTCTTCAATCATTTCATTAAACTTGAGAAAGAAAATATAGGAATAACAACCATAAACTACCACAATTTCTAATATGTAATAACCACACAAACTAACAAAGTTAATCAACCAACACAAAGTGTGAAAATTTAGCTTAAAAACTTGTGTATATGTCTTGAATTCCATCCATTAGATTAAACTTTTTTTTTAGAACAACATTATCACTATTCATTTCATATCATTCATAGATTTTTTGTTTTTGATGTCTTTTGTCATGACTATCCATTTCATTTTGTTTATTTTTTTAAGTAATATAAATTGCATATGCATAAATAGAAAAGTTCATTCAGTAAAATAAAATATAACTCTTTGTATATATATAATACAATGTGAATACAATACAAAAGAGATCTTACCAAATGATATACTCTCAAGATGGAAGTGGAAGGATGAAAGCATTAATTTATTTAGTGAAATAAAAAATAAAAGACTAATATTTGATATAGCGTTTAGATGTAAAACATAATTATATGAAAAGTTTAGTATGAGTCATACTTGAACTGGTTTTGATTTAAGACTTTATAGGTTCCATACATGCTTAGCAATTTCTGATAATCCATTAGATTTTCTCGCGTTTTCATGAATTATGTATTCTCTGCGTCGTTTATATGTTGTTTTTGGTGATCAATTAATTGTTCAAGTGGAGAAATTGATAGTTTCTAGTGATCGATTCATTTTTTGAAGATATATTATGATAATCCATTTAGATTCTGAGAACTTTGGAGGATTTAGAATCTACATGAACATATGTTTATAATCGATGTGTTTCTAATAGTCTGATGCAATTGATACATTTGTTTAAATCCTTTTTGTTCGATGAACTGATTTGATATACATGGATTTGATCAACTCATTTGATATGTTGAACATTTGGTTGACCTCTAGAAGGAAGCTATGGCTCAAAAAGTAAATTATCTCATATATCAATAACGATTTATGATTTGAAAAAGAGTAGTTTCTATATATTCATGATGTGAGCTGAAGAATATGAAAGATGATGATTAATGATGTTAGTTTGATGAAGTTTCTATAGATTCATGATGTTTGATTGATGATGTGTGCCAAATAATATTAAGTTTCTTCTGATATATCATAGTTTTTTGAAATCTCACGGTTAGAGTAGATTTACTCAGGAATACTTAGTGCATGTCATAGGTTGCAATACTAAGAAAGATGGCATTCGTTTTTAGAAAAAAATATTAAACGTGAGGAAACATGATGCTGCAAATATAGTGAAGGCTTCAATACAGGCTAACACATTAATATTTAATAATTTTTTTTATTAATATTCATTTGGATCATCATTATCATTTTAAGTGGAATCTTGAATATTTAGAATAGATTTTTGGTTGAGTTTTCAATTTTGAGTATAGTTTTGTATTCATCATTTTCGCTCTTGTCGTTCAGGACTCACAAGAGAATTTATCGAGTTAGATTAAGAACGACGAATCATGTGCAGATGAGATTGATTGAAATCACGTTATACTGCTTGGTTTTAGTGATGCACAAAATTTAGACCAAGTCCTAGTTCTAATTATTTGTATAATTTGTTTGACGAATTTTTAGTTTTATGTAGTTCATAAATTAGGTTAAAAAATGGTTTAGTTTCGGTGGCTTCATCGAAAACATTTATTTAGTTTTTTTTTTTTTAACGTCACATTTATTTTTAGTTTATAGCTAAAACAAAACTGGAGTATGCATTTGTTGCCTTAAAAAATAAAATTAGATATGCATTTAAGAGGCTTTAAATAATATTTGGGCCCTGAAGTAAGCCCATTACTTTAAAAAACAGCGACTACTCCGTGACACATTGTTGTTACGAAAGGACCCACAAGCGGCGTGCATTTTGTAGTACTTTCAGTGGAACTGTCTTTTTCCTCTTTTGTCTGAACCAAAAGTATTGAAATCTTTTTGATGGTAACTAAAAAAAGAAAAGAAAAGGAACAAAACTTTACGTCTTGTAATGTAAATACATTAAAAAAAAAAAAAAAGAGTTTCACGAGTACACTTTAACTTAAAAACAACAAGACAAAAAAAAAAAAAGAGGGCTGGTTTATTCCTAATAGAGCTAAACAAATGAAAAAGGAAGAGATTAATTGATTTTAGATTTGTCAGAAGCGTAAACGTAGAGATCTGGATCTGTCTCGTAGAAGACAATATCACCAGTGTCACTGACGTAATGATCTTTCTTAATACTTGCGACCAAACTCTCCACCAAGTGGATCGGTATTGCTCCTGACGTCTTTGGTTCTCTGTAGTATCTTCCCAACACATGTTTAGCTGCTTTCGTCTGTCATTAATCAATTAAACAATCACTAATTAATCACCACCCTTCTTTTATTAGGATTAATATGTACTATTTAGTATATAATGAAATGATCACTCACGGCATCGACCAAGTGATAGTGAGGGATTTGTGGGAAGAGATGATGGATCACGTGAGTTCCAATGTCGTGATGAATGTTGTTGAAGATTCCGTAATCTCTATCAATTGTTGTTAATCCTCCACGTAGATAACTCCATTCCTATTCATCAAAATAATCAATTAATCCATAACATCGCTAATTTTCTATTACAAAAACATATATATATATATTTGATTTTACTTACCTTGCCTCTATACCAAGGCAACTTCTCATCGTGACCATGGTGATGTAAATACGTGACAGCGTCCAACCACATCACAAAGATCTGAAAAAAATCCAAATTTATGTCAAAACATATAAAATATCTATAAAGTTTTTTTTTGTTATAGTATAAATATCTAAAGATTGCTTATATAAGATATGAATTTTTGTATGACTTACGATGTACGGTACACCGTATACTTTAAGAACCGCGAGTGGACCGAAGATGAATGATAGAGCGATAAGAGTGACAAACATTATGGACCAACAAGTAGTTGAAGTTGCAATAAGCTTTCTCTCGCTTGGAGCAAATAAACTACTGTATGGGTTAAAATGTGATCCTTCTTTTCCAGGACTTCTGTAGCACTGTAAAATCAATCCCCCAATATAAATTTAACAATCTAAAATCAATTATAAATGTAATAAAAATTTGGCAATTAAAAAAATTTACCAAATAGAGAGGATAAGCAAGCATGGGGAGAGGGACAGTGTATCTGAGCATCCGAGTACTGTGGGGCAATTTCTTGTACACCCTTTCTGGTAACTGAAACGTTTTAATTAAAATGACTAATTATTATTAGTACTCGTAGAAGTTTACATTATGCTTTCATAATCGTGTTCATCAATACATTGCATGTGCATTTCTTTTTGTTATTGTTAGTTTTTTTTTTCTAAGATCTAGACAAAATATTACGAAAACGCCAAAATACTCGAAAAGCAATGGAAGAAAAGTATTCGCATTTCGAGGAGAATCGTTCTATGCGAAGGACTCGAATATAAGTGGTCCATTATTAAAGTTATATATTACGATAGAGTTGGTCCTATAAAAAATCAATTACTGACTGAACTACGACACTTGCAAATCATTTTTTACTACAGCTAAAAAACAAAAACTGACAAGTGGTCGTTGTTAGGATTCAACTTGCCTAAACTAAAACAAAAACATTAAAACAACATCGAATTTTCTAAGTGTTAAGCATTTAAATTATTCGAATATCGGGAAAATAGATAAATAAAATGAAAAAGACAAGAGTACAGATGAGAGAGGGAAAGATTACCGGAACCCATGACTCGTCGTTTTCAACATGGCCATGGTTCTGGTGGTGTGTCCGGTGGCTTATTCTCCTGCAAACCCAATTAATATTCACACATTTAATTCTTAATCTATAAATACAACTGTTTATATAATGTCGTTTTTGGGGCAGATTCTAACAATCTTAAAATTATAACTAGGGATAAGTAAGTAACAAACAAATACTATAATGTTTCGTAAAAACGATACATAAAAATCTACTTTTTAGTGATATACTGATGAATACATTTTAAAAACTGACATCAATCTCAAACCAAAAAAATATATATAAAGAAAATTAATTAGACAAAGGTACATTAATTTCTTCAAGTTCAGGTTGGCTAATGGGCCATAAATAGGCCCACAGCATTTAATAAAAGTTTGGATTCTTTTTCTTTGGTTACTAAAGATTTGATGCTTTTGGAGTGGAAAAATAAAAGCCACCTCACAGTCACATGCATTAACTTAATTACAAAATTTGCCTATACCAAAAAAAGATGGAAATAAATATAAACAGATTAACTTGCTAACATGCACCATAAATAACAAAAAAAAAAACAGTAAGAAAATAGTAGAAAAGAATAAAAATAAATAACTTACCAACCATGGTAAGGAACGAGGATGAAAGAATGAAGAATGTGACCAACCACACTATTCAGCAGAGGAATGTCTGAGAAACTCCCATGTCCACTGTATCATTATTTGCACATTCAATTTCACATCAATTATTATTCATAGTATATCACATTTACTACAAAATATTGAGTTCCCATGTTTGTTTTAATTTAAAAACAACTCAAGAAGGTAAGAAAATCTCTATATGACGTGTATAAATCTCGAAAGTACATTGGTACAAAAGGAGTTAATAAAAATATTTAATTTCTAATAAAAAGTTCCGGAGATCTAGAGGAGAAAGAATTGGAAACATGGAACGTAGATCCATGAAATGCGGAATTATTAATAATAATAGAAAAGATATTTGTTACGAGTCTTACGACTAATCATCATCGTGGAACGTTATTGAAGAAAAATATCTAAAAACAGAAATCTTGGATCCTCTTTTCCTGTTTTGTTTTTGTGTTTGGTTTTTTAATATTAAAAATTTTAAAGTAACCTCAAAAGAACAAATATTGAAGTTAGCGACAATACTCATCGAACGTGCATTCAAAGTAATTTAAGAATTCGAGGCAATTAAAAAGCAAAAAGTATCACAAACCTAAAAACAAAATTTAATAATTTGATAAAAAATGATTAATTTAATTAAAATAAAAATCTAAACGTATGATTAAAATTTACCAGTCGTGGCCGAGAACGAAGATGGCCCAGAAAAGGGTTCCTTGTGCGGCCCAATAAAGAGGCCAAAGGATCCAGCTATCAAAATACACGGCGGCGATGGCCAAAGCCGCGACGGCGATAATGTCTCTGACGACGTAACTCATTGATCTCAAAGGACTCTTAACCCAACAGTGCTTAGGAATGGCCGCCCTTATATCTCCGATCTTAAACGGTGGTTGTGCACTCGGATCAAACCTTTCTTCTTTCTTCCGGTCTCCGGCGCCGGAATCTCCGTTCACATAGGTGCGTTGGTCCATAGCAACAACCATCGCCGGAGAAAGAGAGAGAGGAAGAGAGAAGAGAGAGAGTCTCTAATCTCGTTTATGGGCTCAGTGAAAAAATGTGGTGAAGAAAGGGTTTGATGAATTTTTGGGGTTTGTGAGATTTGTTTATATAAAGAGAGAAGATGTGTCGACAACTTTTGTGTTTTGTTTTTTTTTTAAATAAATTTATTTATTTGAAGGTTAAAATGGGTAATTTTGCTGTTTTTGTGGTTAAAATTGCTGTTTAATACTTTGTTACGTTGTTAAGTGAAAACCAAATCGGAGAAATGTGTCACGCTAAAGTAAGTTATAAAATTTTAAGAAGAAAAAACTTTACCATAATTGTTTCACCATTTTAATTCGTGTAAGTTAAAAATATCTCTTTGTCTGATTTATTTCTTTATATAAGTTGCCAATTCTGATTAGAAGATGAATATTTCTTGGTTTTTCCTTGCACGTACCAAGTATACTAAATCAAATTATATTCATTTCTTACTTTGGAGAAACTTACCAACCCCAATATATTTATGAACCAAAGCAGACGACAAATATAATATTTCTTGAAATTATTCTAAAAACTAAAAGAGGAGACAACTGATAGATATGTGTATATATGATGTAAAAATGACAACAAGTGAAAAACAAAACTTGCAATAAAAACAAAAAAATTAAAAACTAATGGCTAGTATTAATATATAGGGAGTAGTACAAATTAGTTAGCTGATTAATTAGAGGAAAATTTACAATATAACTAGCACTTCACACTGATTTATTTGACCTAAATAACCGGTTTGTAGCTGTTTTAATTAATTTAAACCACTTAAATAGTCCACCATCACCGATTTATACATCGTAATTAGTTGAATTTTTTTTTTCATTTTTTTATCAAAAGCTAAGTAGTTGGTGGAAATAAAATTTATGTTTGTTCATTACATTAATTATAACAGCTAGAGCCCCTATTTATTTGTAGGCAAATCAGTTGGATTGCACAAAAGCATTTGATGCGGAAAAAACAACACAAATCGAGCAAATTGTGCGGCCAAAATGCTTTGAATGGTGATATAAAAATAGCATAATAGAGTAATTTCAACGATATTTTAATGAGCACCTAAAATATTTTGAATAGTGAATTCATAACAAAAATACAACGCCATTAAAGAATCAAGACATGTATGGTTAGTAGAGGAGACATTGAATTATACAAAAGCATAATTGAGGCGTTTCCTCTACCTTTTCTCTTAACTGTTTTGCCAACACGCATTTACGATTTAAGCATTAACTATTTTCTACAATTTTATACAAATTTGAATACATTTCACATTATGCTATTACTCATGCAAATTACTTGAAACAACTTCCCTTTAATTTATTTGGAAAAAAACATTTTCACATGATTGTCAATGACCGGAGTTGGCAACCTAAACGCACCGTTTTATAGTAATCAGAAACATAGGAAAGACTTTAATTAGTCATGTACTCCTGCCGGGTAATAGTATCTAAGCCTAAATTGCATAGGCTCACCTAGCTAGACAAGACTATCCTTATTTCTTGTTCATTGTGGAAATATTTGAGTGGCCGTTACACTTTCTTATTTTGGTACAATTGTATAAACTCTTTGTGTATCTATATATACAATGTTTATTACAAATACGCATTTCGATTCAGGTTCATCACATAATCTTCAAAACAGGAATATTTTTCCTATTTTTAATAATCGGTAGTAAATCGATACGTGAAATGGATGTTGACGAGAAAGGCTCCTACTTATATTCTCCAATTTCAAGTAAAAATGACCAAATGTTTGTAGATATACAAAGACGAGTCTAGAGATGCTATGACTCGATATCTGTCTAATTAAAAACTTGCCTCTCATGGAAAATCAAACAATAAATCCCACATATCTCACTCCAAAAAGAGCTTTGATGTATCCCCTTTTTGATCAAATTTTCGTCTTGTTTTTTTCCACTATTTGCATTTAAGCATTTCTATGAATTCTTACATGCATTTGGTTTTCTTAGGTCTTTTAAAGGTATATTAGGCATAAAAGATACATTGTACTTCCCTAGCGGGCATCATGGGTCTATTGCAGAGATATCAATTGATGGTTCATTGCAGATTATCTTGAAGATTGGTCGTCAAAGTGAAGGTGCAGCAGACAACACATAGCGAGCATGAAGGGTCCGTTGTAGAGTGATTATGAATCATGTTTCAAGATCCAACTCGGATCAAAATGGCGTCGATATAGTCGATTTAAACTTTTTTTTAAGCACATTAAAACTAGAAGTTTCCATTTTTTTCTAAGCATCTTTGAGACTCAAATTTGTTTTGATGTTTTTGATGACGGATCTCTCATTTTCTAGCTAATCTAGTGAATATTTCTGTAATCTTGTTTCATAAGGAGATTATGAGCTTTCTCAAAATCCAAACATGATTGCATACTAGCCTATATTTTCATGGATTTTTCCAATTTTTATGAATAAGAAAGTAAAAGACGAAAAGGAAGAGTTACAAAATGGTGTGTGTGTATGTTTGTGCGAAGACATGAGTTTGCACGTGACAGTGCTAGCTATTCGACAAATGTTTACTACTGTGGGCTACTTGCTACGTTCCATTTCTACTTTATATAATAGATATATGTGTTGAGATATGAGAATAATAATTGAGAATAAACCCCAAAATGCAAAGAGAAGTATGTGTTTGTTATTTAGCAGACGCACATGGTGGAGGACATCCTTCGATTTCCTCGTGATTTCCGAAGGGCCATTTTTTTTTTCTATTATACAATTCAAAGCAATTGATCAAAAGCTCATTAATTTTTTTTTTTTTTTTGTTACATTTTTGAATCGACAAAGTCAAAGTCCGTTAATAGATTATTACATTATTCTATCATTATTTAAACAATTTTACTTATATAACCTTTCACAAATTGGTTAATGCAGTTATAACTTATAACTGGTACGTAATCCGTTGAAGTGATAGTCAAATGAAAATGATTTTACCATTTTTAATTTGGTTAAAAATTATATTTTTCGAAATTGTAACTTTTGTTTTAATTACAAAGAGAAAAGAAATTGCTATATATATCTAGTGTTTTGCATTAAAATTTTCTATTTACTAATTACATAATTTTTTCTTCTTCTTCTTTTCTTTACAAGAAGAAGAACAATTCTAGAACAAAGCCCATACTCTCTTTTGTCCGGAGTCAGCCATCGTTGATTCCTACTACTAAGTCAATTACCACCTAGAGTGATTCAACAATTCCTTTTTCATTTTTTGTTTACATAGTTACCATCATATATTACTACAGCTAATAGAAATCAATTTACCATCATATATTTCTACAGCTAATAGAAATCAATAAAAATACGAGACTATCTTAAGAAAATAGTGTTCACTTGTGCATTTTAGGAATCCTTTGTTTTGTCTTTATAATATAGATTTAAAATTTTAAACACGACTTTTGCCATCTTGATAATCTATATTGTAGTATATGTTTAACAAAAAAAAAAAAAATATTGTAGTATATGATTCGTATATTTCTGTATCTACGTACGACTAACTGCGCTTATCATACACGTCTCTACGTGTTTTATACATATATTAATTTGTATTTAACCATCCGTATTTCATGAAAAAGTCGTGTACGATAAAGGAATCATTTCGTAGATACCCACTATGTTACCCAAGTTAGAAAATTAATTTCTTAAGAAACCATGTATTAATACGTTAATTACCAAAAAATAATATCAAAATGTGGGCCCGGGGAATATGCTTCCCGTAGGTTTTTGTATAATTTTATAGTAACAAATAATAGCTTTTGTATTTAAACCAAAGATATGTCTAACATGCGGGGTTATAAGATAAGAAAAAACTAACGTTATGTATAAAAACAATTTAACTCAATAAAAAGATCAAGAAATTCTAAGACATTGGTAAAGCTTTTTTTTTTTTTTTTTTGGTTAAAGAATGGTGAAGCTTTTCACCAAAAATTTGCCTCGTTACAACTAATGAAAAAAGCATACACATTTACACACACAACTTTTGATTGAGACAAAACTAAAACAGAAGTCAAAAATAATACAAGTGTTGAGGGAATGGAGTTGGTATAGAACACGTCGTAAAGAAAGGATGTCTTTTCGTGTATCAAGCATGCACCTTGCATTTTTTTGTAAACAACCCCACAACACTTTCCCACTTCAATTTCGAATAATCACATTTTTTTCTACGATCCGAATAAACCCTTATTCGAGGAGATGCGCATAAATTTGCAACTCAAACATCTCCCAATTTTAGTTTAATTTTTAATTTTTATCTTTTACTCTATAGAGATGTTATAGAAATCACTGAAATGATGAGAATTATAAATTCTCATCGATGTGCATATATATATTTTAAAGACCATACGAAATAGATCGACCAACTCATAAATAAGCAAAACGACTTAGCAAAAATCTACGTTTTTCACGATTCGATATGCATTCACGTGGCTCATGCATAGTCACAAATTTAGCACAAGGATCTACTGCATGACGCTTGCTAAAAGAAATATTTCCTGCTGTGCATGAACTTTACGACCACATTTTGAGTCATCATCACAAGCACCAAAAGAGGGGCTGGACCACAACTAAGTGGTGCAAGCTTGTCTTGCTTTGAACCGTAGAGTACGTTGCATTCAGGTCATGTTGTAGTCTAGTGTAGATCATAGGTAACTAGGTAAGAATGTTCGAATTCATAGCCTTAGAGACAATATTATCTAGGCTCATTGTCATTATCACGACGACGATTCACAAACCTTATATATGTCACAGATGAGTTGTATATATCTTACTTTTCCTTCTTCTTCTTTTTACTTTTTTTTTTGCTATGAAAAGTATATATCTACTTTTCATAACTAATCATAAACTAAATTAATTCTCATTTACCAATATTACATCTTCATACTAATGACTAATGATCATCTGTTTGTAGTTTACCAATTCGTAATTCAGTTGTTGTATGCGAGTAGCCATTAATAACCTTAGATTGTACGGTTATATCATTCCAAAGATCTTTAACAATCTCAAAACTAAAAGATATATAACACGTTAAAAAAGTAGATTGATCTTGTTCGTACTCAATATAACCAACAGAGAATTATTGGTCCATCAATTGTCAATCTAGCTTGTGATGTGATTTTTTTTCTTTAATCTTGTGATGTAAGGATACTTGGATTTTCATTCGCCGAAAAGTCATTGCATGTATGGCCCCGTCTTTCGAGTACAAACGCATTATAATTAGATTAAAGTCAGTAGCCAAGTACTAGCTAGTTTCCTTCATGACGAGTGATGTCGAACGAAAAAGTTTGAAATATCTAGTTTTGTGGTTTTTATGCCATGTTAAAGAATATTATAAGATGAAAAACAACTTACTAGACAATTGTTATACACGAGAAGAATATGTATCCTGATTTATATAGATAAGTATTTAGAGGAAGAGATACGCTATTCGCTATATATGTATCAAAATATGTACATATCGAAATAAATCAAAGCGCACACACGAGTTTCAATTCCAATAGAAAGACTTGTAGTTGTAGAAAAGTCAAAAGTCATTATAATCGATAGAATCTGTGTGTGTAAAATAAAACACGTAGCTAGGTCTATACATAAATAGTAAACTAATTTTTAATTTCCTTTAAATTATATAGAAGCATACAACCAAAAAGAAAAACAGTTAAAGATCACGATCTATCATGTATATATACACGTCTCTTCAACTCCACAAAGTGCAAAACATGCATATATATATGGATGGTTTAATATCTAACAAAGCTTATTTTTCAAAGATACTATTACTCTATTAGCCGGAAATCAAGCTACTTGTTGATAAAAAGATGAAAATTAAAACCGAATGATTAATTAAAGGTTAGGTTTGTCTACCAATAAGAGTGTTTAAATAGATGCTTTGGACAATTAAAGATGGGCCGTCCATGCACGTGTGAACCGACGAAAGTACACCGTCGTTTTCTGTTCATTGGGAAGCATTGGTTCTTTACTTTCTAAAAGTATCCAACCATCCAATGAATTTCTTGACCCTTAACCATGACATTTCGTTCGACCCCCAACAAATTCTTGGTTTCTCTCTTTTTTGTTCGGTTCACCAAACTTTTCATACGAAAAAAGGTTCTTGTTAGTAAATGATCAAGTGGATTACTGGTTACAACTAGAGGTATTCTCAATGATCACTATGAAATTTAAATGACGGTGCATGTTTTGGAGATTAGAGAGCTAGAGCATCCATGTTTTCGGTTTGGATTTTTCGGCTATAGAAGTTTTTTAGTTTTCGAACAATTATAACTTTACCGGATTAATGGGTCCAGTAACATTCTTTAGTAATGATTTTGTTTCCCGGAGTTAGAAACACTCACTCATGAGTGATGACTAAGAAAGTAGACAAAGGTTTCTCAGTTGGTTGGGGGAAAACATAAGCAAAGGTAAATAGCGCTCAAAGGTAAAGCCATAGTTCTGCTTTTTGTTGGCATACTTATTTCATACATTTAGTCATGTTCATGTATATACACTTTATATACATCTTCAACAAGATGTATTTGTTTTCTCAAATAAAATCATGCGTTGGAGTTTTTAAATTCATATCTTTTTTTCTTCTAGAAATAACCGAAAAATGCCACAGGGCAGTTTTATCATATCAAAAATACTCATTTAACTAGTTATTTTGGAATATATAGATGTTTGTAACATAGTGGTTTGTCACTGTCTTCATCGTATCATAACCCGATTCCAATTCGATAATGTATAGATGTTAGATATACTTATTACGATGTATGCATTATCACGTCTTATAGTTCATAACTTCATATATATAGTTGTCTTTCTGTTAACGGAAAAATATGTTTTTGTTCCATAAATAATTGATTAAAAAAAATACCTTTTGAAATCGGATCTAAACGAAATATCCTGCCAACAAAGTGTATTTTAATTTATATATTTATAATTTTATAAAGAGGAAACCAGAAGATATTTGTAGAGACAATTATTGGTTATGGTTATATATGTGCTTCATATACTTTTGGTTTTAGAGTTAGTAGCAATACATAGCACTTTCCACACATAGACAAGAGATCGGAATCGGACATAAAGCCAAACGAAGAGAGATCAAATGATTTTAAAGACATAAACCACGACACTATCACTTGTCAATTATTTTATTTTCTCACTTCACATTGTTCCCTCTCTTGTCCTTTCGCTAACTGTACATGACATTACCTTATCTTAAAATATTATTGTTTTGCATTATGTTTCTGTGTAAACCGATTAAGATAATAAAAGTAGGACGACGAACGATCGATACAAAAAAGGTTAAAAATAAACAAATAACTACAGAGTCTTATTTTAAAATTAATACGGCGACATAATATGTATTGAATTTTGTTACAAGTATACTATGGAGATGCATACACTTGGAGAGAATATACGAGCATGCGTGACAACTGACATGAACATGTGAATATAAGATCCAAAAACTTCAATATTTTAATGAAACTTTATTAACTTCTTCAGGGTCTGTCCACAAAATCCACAAATGTAGCACCAAATGATTATTAGTTTTTAGTATGCTCAATGTCTTTAACTATTAAATTCGTTGAGATCCTCTTTACTCTACTGACCAAAGGTTTAGTGTTTGTACACTAACTACAGGGGCAGTTTTTTTTGTAAAATGCAAAATCATGGAAGCTATGTTATTTTTACCAAAGATATCTAGCGTGGTATAAAAACAGTTGTTCATAGTAAAAATAACCTACTATGAAAATGGTACATGTAAAACCATTTTTGTGTTGCAAATAATAATTGTAGAACTGTGAATCATCCATTCAATTTTTTTTATTTTTTTTCAACCTTGAAAAGAAAATTATTATTACAAAAAAGACTATTAAAAATTCTCGTTTTGAAACATTCATTTTCCTTCAAATGAAAAAACTCAACAACCAAAATACAGTAAAAAGAACAAAAAAAACATATTGCTCACATCAGCCACACAAATAAAAAAAGTTTAAAACCTTTTCTCTTCAGCTCGAGGTTATGTTATTGATGTGTTTCTGTACAACGACGCCGTTTACCGTAGGCCGAGATGGGACTTTGGACAAAACTCAGATACGGCTAATGTCACGACCGAAGACGAAAGTGGTGAACCAGTTGATGGCGACATAGAATCGGTTTCTCCAGCTTACGACTCGAGTCAGATACGCCGACCTCCATATGAACCAGCTCACGAAACCAGTCATTGATATCCCTTTTGCGTCCTGCCCAAGTAAATTTTCCTTTCAAACACAAGTTTATGAGTGAAATTTCAAAGAAGAGCGAGTCAAATTATGTTACCTTGCTCTCACGAAGGTCGACTAGTGCTTTGTATCTACCGATCGTAGCCATGCTTCCAAGGTGCTTATACACAAATGGAGCTCCAAGTTCTATCTCCTTTGCGCTGTTGGCCCGTCCTCCATTGGCTTTACCGATCTTATTTAGGAGATTCGCCAAGTATTTTCCTTCTCTCTCAGCTACCTTAATTGATCAGTGACATAGAAAGGTATAAGAAGAGATGAGAGGTAAAAAAGGTATGAAAATTATCTACCTGAGCGAGAGCAGGAAGGGTCGGTTTTCCGGTGGTCTCCAGATATCCGCTGCAGTCACCAATGGCAAACACGTCTTGTACAGAAGGTACACGCATCCATTCGTCAATGCCAATCCTATCGCGATAAACATCCAAAAAGTCGAGTTGCTGTTGAATATTTTTTAGCAAAAAAGGGTTTAATGGAGTGATCTTGATGAACTAACCTTCCAGTAGGATCTTTTGGAAGACCAAGAGACCTAACGAAAGAGGAAGGACCAACACCAGTGGACCACACTAAGAGTCCATAGGGAACTTCTGTGCCATCGTCAAGTATTAGCTTCTGAGACTGCACATCTTTCACAATCCCACGCACAAACCGCACTCCAGACTAATGTAAATGAAAACCAGTAGTTTTTCAGAAGAAATGCTCCATAAAAGTTAGCTCAAAACCTTTACATGTTCTAACTTCAAAATGAGTTCACCTTGTTTAACTGCTTGATAGCATATCGTCTGAGACGATCATCGAAAGATGAAAGTATATCCCTGGCCTGTAAAAAATACTCAGCTCAAAAACAATTCGTAAGGTGATAAAACACGCATAAAGAGGATTCGAAAGAGCAGAAACAAACCTCTATCAAAGTAACATGAATGTCGTCCTTCACATGGGAATATCGTTGACGAACATCTTTCATGATAAAGTCACTCAGTTCACCGCTAAACTCAACACCAGTTGGTCCACCACCAACCACAACGCAATGTAACAGCCTCTTTTTCTCCTCTTTCGATATGCCTAATTATAAAAAATATGCAAGTTCTAATTCTGATTCTTATTCTTATTCTTATTCTTATCCTTCAGGGGATGAATTCTGTTTACCAGGAGTATCAGAGAGCATCAGATTTAAAAGCAGCTTCCTACGAATCTCCTGAGCATGGTGAACTTCACGAAGGAAGATCGCGTTTTCCATGACACCTTGGATTCCAAACGTGGACGCCTCTGCACCGCTAGCTACCACAAGCTTATCATAAGCAATCTTGAACTTCCATGGCTTTAATGTATTCAATCCATCAGTTAAAGTCTCACAGTGAACCTATTACCAATATAACAGCATATTAAACCCCATGAATTTCACAAAAACAAAACTAAATCTCACATTTTAGTTACATTAAGAAACTCCATTACTTCTCCCTCTATCTTCTTCTACCATCAACAACTCTCAATATCAAGCTAATTTCTCTATGACTAAGAGATACATTTAACATCAACCTAAAAACCATAGATTTACATCTTAAACTTAAAAACATGGTTCGTGCATCATCAATGACCTGAAGATCTCCCAAATTTAAAAACCTAATCTCAGAAATCAACAACACCGAGAAACGGAAGCAATACCTCATGAGCCTCAGCATCAAGACGAGAGCAATTAGCGAGGAAGAAATAAGAACCAGGCTCTCTAGAAATCGCAGGTTGAATCCGTGAGATAGGCTCAGCGACAGACCTAAATTCGAGAGTACCAACACAAGTAGAAGCAAGAAGAGGAGTGAAAACCATATGGTTTCTCGGAGAAACACAAACGACGTCGTAGATATTCGTATCGATTCCTTTCATCAATCGACAACCCGCCCAACCCGACCCGAGAACCACCACTCTCGGTTTCTCTCCTTCTCTCGTCGGTGACAAACCTGAATATTGACTCCGATCCACATCATTTGAAAATTTAGCCGGAGATTGAATCTGAGTCTCTGAAGCTGTGCAGAAACGGGAAGCGAGAGTGAATGATCCGGTGCTTCTGAATCTGGTAACGATTGATGATGTAGTTGGTGAGATTCGCGTGAGGTTTTTGATCAAGAACATCGTTTCTTCTTCTTCGTCTTCGTCTTCGTCTTCTTCGTTGTGTGTGTGTTTGAATTGAAGAAGCTTCTTCAGTCAAAGTGATGGATTCCGTTTAGGAATTGGCTTCGTGAGCTTTGGGGAGCAAGCATTTGAAATTTTCTCGAGGAAGAAGATTCTTAATAAGTCTTTGGGCCTATCTGTTTATTGATTGTTGGGTTTATTGAATATAGAGATGGCCCATAAACAAATTAACTCATGTGAATCAAATTGGACTTTTTTTTATATTCTTCCAGTCATATTAAAATGTTATTTATTTTATTTGCCTTACCTTTTTTTGTTCTAATATTATTGTAAAACCTTAAATTCATTTAAGTTTTAATATTGGAAAAAGAAATTTGATTATTGGGAGGAATAGCCTTGGACGGAACCATGTTTAATGCGAAAGACATAATAATCATCAGAATTCATTATATTTTGAATGGATTTGTAGAAAAAGCGGACTAAACCGTTAATGAACTAAATCACTTTATTTTTGGAGCGGACAACAAATCATCGCGGACCAAGCTTATCTCTATGTAAAAGTAGTATGTAGTCAGTCTGCCGCGGATTTGTTCTAAAAAGTTTAATCTGCACTACTATGGATTATAGTTTATGAATGGTAAACAAAAAGCGGTCCAAACCGCAAACGGATTTGTCCGTCTTAACCGCCGCGACCATTCAACCCAATAAGAAAATTATTCTAGTCTATGTTATCATAGCCAATTAGCCATGTTCTTTTTATCACCGACAACTTTTCTTTCTTGCATCGTAGGTAAGTAAATTTAGTTAGTTAGTTATTATTTATTTTTTTGGTAAAAGGTTAATTTTATACCATTTTCTAATTTTTTTACTATACAATGTTGATATATACAACTTATTTAAGCAAAGAAAACAAGCTTAATTATTTAGTTGATTAAGTTGAGAAATACCTTTCAATTTTTTTTTTGTGTTCTTCTTCTCGTATTTGAAAATGCTCATGCTACTAGAAGTCCAATTGAACCAACAGGCAAAAACACTAAGAGCATCTCCAATGGTGAGAGCCAATAAGAGGCTCTCACCAATTTTTTTATATTAAATTTTAGATTTTCCAATGTTAGAGAGCCCATGATGTTGTTTTAAGAAAAACCTTCTCCAATGGTTGAATACATGAGGAGTTCTTAAGAATTTTTCTTTTGAAAAAAAAGTTTGGTTTCTTAAACATGAGAAGTTCCATACTCAATCAAAAAATGGCAATAATTCATAACAAAGATGATTACAATTACTCAAGAAAAAAGAGTCGCTACACCATTTGACCACATGAAGACAGCTTCTCAAAAGTGTTTGGCTCAAAGTAAATTTATGGTTACAAGAGACAGCATTTCAGTTGGGCATTGACGATAAGTGTAACACAGAAGAGTCCTCATTCCAGTTTGACACGATCCATGTCATTTATCATACCTTCAAGCTGTGCAATGGAAAGAAAAAGAAGAAGTCAAAGATCAAAAATAACAGTCAGGCCACGCATATGCACAAGTCTTAGTTTCAGTTTACATGATAGTCATACTGGCTTATATTTAGGTCATTATCCATTCATCAATGCTAATTATATTGTTATCAACAATGCTTCATAACGTTAAAGTAACATGAATAATCAAATTATGAGTATGGTAATAACAGAATTCATGTGGCTAAGTATGATTAATCAAAAGGATTCTTTGTAACAGGGAGGATTCGTTTGCAATAAACTCTCTAAACAAGATCTTCCTATTCTTGGCGAGATTTCAAGGATTCAAAACATATTGGAGCATATTGTATGAATTAATTTAGCCAGGTGGTTAGCTAGATTTTCCAACTAATACAATGGCATTGCGACAAAAGCAGATAATGTAAACAACTAAATCAATCAAAGCTTAATCATCTTCCTATCTCACAACGTTTTGTTAAAATGGCTTCTCTACCTATATCTATTCTTCCTCAAGTATCAAACAAGAAACTTCACACTAGAAGCTCATCACAACTATCAACCTAAAGGTCTGCTATTACTAGTTTCAAATCTAATCAGAAACTAAGTTTAAAGATTGACTAACCTGTTCCATAGCAGCCTGAGCTTCATGAGCTTAGTGGCGAGACCTAGCTTGCGATGGGTACGAAGAATGGCCAGAGAAGTGATATGTGAAGAAACCTGTCAAAATTTACGATCTTTGTAAGAACAAGCAAAGAGTTTTTCAGCAATATAGTAAGTTGTAACCTGTCAAATTTTTGTCTTCTACGATCACCAGTACTAAACTGAGCCATACTATACTCACACAGCACCTACCAGAACATAAAATTAGACATAAGTATTTCAAATTCACAAAGCATTTCACCAAGAACAATACGAAACAAGATCAAAGCATATACATACCACAGCATGGTCGTTCTTTTTTTGCTGGCTCTTGTTTTGAATCTGAAGGAACACAGAGATACAATTAAACAGACAGAAATAAACCAATTCGCTGAATTATACAATTAAAGCATCAATCTTGATAGATCGAAGAGAGAGTAATCAAGTACCTCTCTTGGACCATAAACAGCTGCAATTACTTTGGTATTACCCATCTCGAAGACAGCAGAACTAGAAACAAAGTTGGAATTTTTGTACATATAAAAGTGCCAAATTTAGAACTGATATGAAAAAAGATAAGAGCCAGGTTTGAGTTTTACCCGTCAGCCTTAGAAACAACTCCAACTTCAGCAACGATTTGCCTCATCTGAGATTCATTACGAATAGGAAAATTAACTTGTGAAGGCAGTGGCAAACAAAGACAGTGAATAGAGATGCAAAGATACCTCGTTGAATCGGCGACCATCTAATCGAAGACCTTAAGGGTTTACGTACTCCATTGTTGTGAACTCTAGGTAGATATAATCAAAGGATGAGAGCAAGGAAAGACAGAAACAGAACAAGTTTGATACTTTCTGATCCCCAGAACAAGGAACAAGAGACGAGATTTACCTCTGCCTGTACTTGCGGCGGCGATATGACGGAGGGTGATGGACGACGTCGAGAGAACTGAAAAGAGTGTCGACAACCTAAAGATTAGGGCTTTTTGCCGTTAATTTCACTCTCACTCTCCGTCGCCATCGTCTCGCCTAAAGAAGGAGAGTGAGTCGGGAAAATCCAAAAAGGCAAAGTTTTTTTTTTTTACGCGTTTTTTTTTTCTGTTTTGTCAAAAAGAAACCAGCCAATAAAAACGAGACACGTCATCGTCTCTCTTATCTTGCAAAATCTCTCTCAAGAGAGACAGCTCTCTCAAAAATAAATCATTCTGATTTATTTTTTTCAACTTTTAATGAGAGAAACTATGAAGAGAGCTCCATTTTCACACCATTGGAGATGCTCTAAGAAACCTCATCATGCACTAAAGAATCACAACAATAATATGGTATTTTCTGAAATCAATCTAGGTAAGAATAACAACTTCAAGTCG
Source organism: Arabidopsis suecica (assembly GCA_019202805.1). Taxonomy (NCBI): domain Eukaryota; kingdom Viridiplantae; phylum Streptophyta; class Magnoliopsida; order Brassicales; family Brassicaceae; genus Arabidopsis; species Arabidopsis suecica. The sequence goes on from CM032908.1 coordinate 8,952,851, forward strand.
ATGTAGAAAAGAACACAAATGCAAACGAGGTGTTATATATATTACACAGTCAAAAAAAAAAAAACCAGTCTGATATTACATATTTAACTCGTTTTTTTAAATACTTTTATTGCATTCTATATATATAGATTATTTGCCAACTTGCAAGAGGAACTGGGAAATTTTAAGAAAATAAGATTGTTATCTTCTCTCAACGTCTGCGGTTTCTGCCGCCACGCGGTGGATCGTGTCTACCGTTAGCTGAAGGCTCACCGTAGTCGTTGGTGCTCACCATCAATGACCGTTCTTGCACCACCGTCATTTCATTTTCTGTCATATGCATATTTTGTTGTTTATATACATTTAAGCGTACTAAAATAGTAATGAATTAATGATGAACAATAATTAACAATAACAACTTTTGTGTATAAAAACTATCTAATTAAATATTAACAACTAGAGTCCAGAGTATCTAAAAATAAACCACGAATCTCGATACCCTCATTTCCAATTTGTTTTTGAACTATGTCGAAACTCATTCAAAATTTATGTTTTTATTAAACCAATTTTTTTTTTTAATTTTATGTTTTTTTTATTTCTATATAAATTATATTATTTAGAAGAAAAATACCTAAAACATCTAATAAAAATTAACATAAGATGTATTATTTTAAGAAATATGCTAGTATTTGTATAAACTGACAAACATGAAGACCAATTCACAACACAATTGCCATTCTGTTTCTTTGATATATTTTCATGTGGAATTAATGTTAATACTGTAGATTTAAAACACACAAACTCGGGTAAAACAAAATAGACCTTTTTCTTCTATTTGGAGGTTCTTAAAATCGAAATCTTTGCTTGGATTTTTTACAAATACGAGGGACTAAGTTTCAGTTCAAGTTGCTAATTTATGCAATTAAAAAAGATATGTCAGTTTGATTAAATAGTCGTAGTATGATCTGTCCTTGTTGTTTTCTCGTAATGTCAACGCTTTTGAAGTGTGAACATAAATTAAAATTACTCATTATAGGCTATCATATTACGTTATATTTTACTTTACAATAAAAAGCCTTAATACTATATTGTTTCTATCACCAGATTTCATAGTTTATAACTTTTATGTGACATACTTTCTTACTGGATTCGTCGGCATAAGAAAAGGATAAAAAATATATAAGAGTTGGTCGTGTGAAAAAGTCATCGGCGAAAGTGGGAAGACAATCTCGAGCGTCGTGTTTCATGTTCACTTGATTTGAATATAAAGAGAAATTGGATACATACAAGCTGGAAACAGAGGACATAAAACTACAACTTGTTTAAAGAATCAACTCTTAATTAACAAGTATTTTCAGCAAAAATTCGCATCCTCATATTCATCATTTTATTGTCAATTTACTTCAGTTTTATAGTTTTAAAATTGACTATTATATATAGATGTGAAATCTCGCAATTTTGTTTGCATGGTATAATTACGTTGGCATGCACTAATCTAAAATGTGTGAATACTTGGCATGCAAATAGAATTGGTAATTTTGCTTTGTAATTTACCAAATGTTTTCTATTGTTCCACTCGAGTTTCTAGTTCACTACTTGTATCCTTTTTCAGCGTTTTTATCTCTTTTATTTGCTTTGCAATTTTCATATGTTGTCTCTTTTGGAAAACACAAGGTGGATAAAGGCTTTTTATTATAAATAAATATATATATAATAAAATTGGTAACGTTCATATAATTTCGAAAAAATAACCTCAAAAACGATATTTTAGCCAAGAAAAAATTGATATGTCTTTTAAATATAGTTGGCCTGCAGAGCTAACACCGACTATTACGTACTAATTAGTAATTATTGTATTATTTTATGGGTTGATATGTTATTCACTGCCCTTAATCTGTCTATCGAAACATATATACATACATGGATATATTAATTATGAAATCAAGATATATGGATTTTGAAATAACATGTGTTTACCCATGGATTTGAATCCTTCTATTTTTCTCTTTCAATTCCATTCAAATCCATTTAAAACATAATTTGGATTCTCAAATCCAAAAACAAATGATTAAACGAATAACAAAGGATTTCAACTAGTATTTATAATTCATAGAACCAATAACACATGATTTTAATTAGGATTTTAAAATCAATGATTGAATAACAAATGATTTTTGTTTGGATTTCTAATTCCTTATAAATCCATGAACCAATAACCCCTCCGTAATTTACTGATATATCATTAGTACTCCGTAAATAAAAATTATAAATATACTAGTTAATCTTTTGTTTATGTAATTAAGTTTTTCTTTTTCTTTGTTTTAGACGAATTAAGTTTTTTCTTTTCTTTTGGTGATTTTCTGGAGCAATCTTTTAAGACATACACTTTTCTACATACGGATCATGTGAATACCACCGCATCAGTGCATCACCGGGTAAAAAATACCTGAATGAGATCTCTCACCCACTAACTTAGAAAATTTTAAATATATATAACGGAAAACAAAGCTTATATATGTGATGAATCATGTTCTGAAGAATTTATTTTGAGAAAAAAAAAAACTTATGAGATATCAAACGGATACAGATTATGGTGAGGTTATAGTTATAGTGCTTGGAGATTGGATAATCAAAACCATATTATCATATAAAAGTAAAATTAATTAGTTGGATTAATTACTGAGGAAACAGAGAAATAAAAAGGTACCTGGAAATGAAACACTGATGCGAGCAGAAGAGAGGAGACCAAATGTGAAGAAGAGGAACATACACAACCAAAATCTTGACGATGAATAACCCATTTCTCTCTTTTCTTTGCTTTTCTTTTGTATCTCTCTCTCTCTCTCGTTCACCTCTTTTTATATTTGTAGACGCCACAAAAAGTCTCACACCGGCCCTCAGTTTTGGAAGACTTTCTTAAATTATATTACTATATACACTTTTAGATTTATTATACTTGCTTCAAACCAATAATTTTAAAAACATATTTTGCCTTTTAAACATGATTGCATTTACATTTGGTAGGTATGATAAGATTGACGTGGATTCCCCCCTCCCCTCCCCCAAATAAATTTAGAATTAAAATTAACTAATCAAATTCAAAAATATTTTTTTTATATACTAAGGTAAATATCAAAAACTAATTAGTTCATCACATTTTTTTTATATTAGTTCATTACATATATTCGCTTTGATAGCTCTTACTCGACTCGAAAAAAATGGATTGCTTTGATCTTTTTGAGATGAGGATCGTCTTGTATCTAATAGTGACTTAGGTTGAAAGACACTACGATTCTGTTATCTCCAGCCAGATATTGTATATAGTGCTCTGAAAAGTTTGACGAGCTTTGTTACCACTAGAGCTAATGGATTTTTCTTCTAAAAATTGGCCTCTAAAAGTAATAAAGGTATTAAAAGGCTTCAAACCCTACCTTGCCATGTTTCTGATCATGATAATGAAAGTTGACTTCTGGAGACGTATCTATATTACAAGTTACAACACATACACACACTCATAGAAAGTTGACTTTTGGAGAAATTTTATTTATTTTTCTTATTATTTTGCAGCTAGCTAAAGAAAGTGGGGAAAAAAAGATTATTGAATCGAAAACATTCACAATATAAATTAAATCAAAAGATAGGAATTAGTAGCATGTTAAGTAGGAAAAAATTGAGTTTATATACATATCAAAATCTAATAAGCTTATGACAATTGTGTAATCTGATAAATTATGATTAATCACATATCATTTTTTTTGTTGAAAACATGTACAGCTTATTACAGTAGCCTACTTCCATATATAGTTTCATAGTAGCCTATTTCATGCAATCGAACCCGTTTCTGCAAGCTATTAGAATATAAACAATACTCGAGCTCAAGTATTGGGTTGACATATATATTTTCGACATGATCACATGCCATGTTTTAGTAAATAATTATGTTTAAAGATTAACTAATTGGATCACGAAATTAGATTTTAGAGATATGTGATGTGATTGATGATCATACAATATTGATTTCAGTGATGTGATTTTATTTTCTTTGATACACTAAAATTAAGAAAATAAAGTTTTATTTTTATGCTTTTAATACAATTTTCTATTTTCTGACAAACAAATTATACAATTATTATTTAAATTTTAATGTTTTAAGGATGATATCAAGGTTATAAAAGCATGTATTTCTGTAAGAAAATAATAATAGTCACCAACAGATGTCAAATATAAAAATATTTTGACTTTTTAACTTTAACACATGTTAGGACTGATTTAATAAGAAAATCTATATATATGTCAACATATTACGAAACACTACACAAAATTAAATTTGATTAAAATAAATTATATTTCAATACAAAATGTTCAATTAATAGTGATTCTTATGATATTCATGCCAAAAAAAAAATCTGATATTTTTAGTTACGAACTCTTAATTACAATCACCCACGCAACACAACTATTGTTACTAGGAGAAATCCGGGCTACGCCCGGGTAATTTTGGATAATTGATATATTTTCAATTTTTCAAGTTAGATAACTTCGTTTTTGTTTCTAATTATGTGACCAAAACTTGTGATGTTGTTTAATTGTGTCTATATAATACCTTTCTCATCCATAATCATCTTGTAATTTATTTTTTCATACTTTAAGGGCCTGCAATTTAGAAGTGATATTACTATAAGGATTTGTTATGATTTGTTACTATAAGGAAGTGATATTACTATAAGGATTTGCATACATGACTTTCTTTGTTTTTTTTGTCAAACAACTCATACATGACTAAAATTGCTGAAAGTAAGAGAAACTCTGGGAGGGCTGTCGATGTTCATATTAGCACCCCATACCATTTAGAGATACGTGTGTAAGAAGATATGTTAACGACAGCCTTTATATCTGTTAAAAGCCTCTTTTTACAAAGAGCTTAATATTAGAAGGACACAGGCAAAGAGTCATAACACAAAACAACTATTACAATGGCAAATAGAAAGTGAAGATAGGGCTGGCCTTATTGTTGCTTAACTAAACTCATATAGTTTATTTTCTTTTCCATTCCCTTAATTTTACCTCAGCACATATTGTGAGTGCAAAGTAGAAGCACCAACCATGAACCATATATTTTGTCTTCCATTTAAAAGGTAAAAGACAGGGGAAGAGAAGAAGTTCGACATATACCTTAAGGGAAGAAGTTAGATAGCTGGATCTATGTCACTCCCAGCGGTATGCATATCCTGACATTGCAGGCGTTATGGTCTCCACAAATCTTGATTTTTCAAAGATAGAAATGTTGGAGAGCAATAATCCCACATCTGTTACAATATATGGTTAGATGTGGAGTTTAGGAATATTGATCCATTGGTTGAAAACAAGGAATACCATGAAAACGTGGTCATAAGTAGGGTGCTTTTAGTTGTTGAGACGGGTACGTTTGTCTTTCTTTTCCTCATCAGTGGCCTTGTCTGAGTTTGTGGACACCATTTTTTCTCTTGCTTTTCTATCGTGGCAACAATCTCACATTCAACATCCGTTCTCTTCGAGTTTTATTCATCTTATGGGGAAATATTGTTGGCAATGAGATGGAAGATTGTAACAGTTTGGTGAGAAGCCTGGGATTTGGATGATGCCAGCTTGTAGATGATTCACCTCCCAAAAAGCACATATTCTACATGTAGAATAGTAAAAAGAAGATGATATTATGAAAACAACTTGACCTTAACATATGTAGATATATATCTAAGAAATTATGTAAATCATGAGAAGTAACACTTACTTTGTCCAAGTCGTTGAAGGAACTGTAGACCAATAATTCTTTTTCTTGAAATCTTCTTTTTTGCTGGTAATAAGGAAACCTTGCATGATTTGGTAAAGAAGAATTTCATCCATCATAAACTAAATCAAACACACTGTTAAATGGAACACCTTTCTGCAAATTATGCTTTCTCATATTCATCATCATCTTCTTAGTCAACGCGTACAAAGCTTCATGAAACTAACCGTGTTAAGGAACCATGGTTACTCACAATTAACGCCAACATATTTGACACCAACATAGATTTGTCTTTGCTTCCATCATAGTAGCACGTGACCCCATCTTCTACATTTTCTTATTCCCTCATTTTTGTCACTTTTCTGGTGATTGGTCGATAGAAACTCACTGTATATTAACTGGATTCTAAGGTAATATAAGCCACCACTGAAGACGTTGAAACCCTTAATCAGAGAAGAATAAAGTTTTCATAATCCGGTAAAGAAGACATACCGAGAATCGTTATACTTTAAAAAGTTTGAATCAAGAAATATGAATCTCTGACTTGATCATAATGAAGCATGTCGTAGATGTGATTTCTGATTTGGCCGTTGTAGGGTGGAAAAGCATAGCGACGACCAAAGGTTAAGGTTCCTTAGTGGCCTTCCCAGCGATGTACAAACTGCTTTGCCGCAACACATGTCTCTTCTCTCTCTAATTCACATCGTTTGAATCCAGAGATCAACGGGAAAACAATGATCTCTCTATCAAATAAAATTGGAAATTCACTGCAAAAAAAAAGATTGGATGTGAAATCAGAATTTCTAATGATTGATGTTCAAAATTAGTGATGAAAAAACTTGAACTGGTTACGATCGTGTCGCTATTACCTTTTTTTGAACAGGCGAGAGATAGATGGAGGAGAGGAATAATAAACCAAGAAGGATGTCGTTTCAAGTGACTCTTTGATATTCTTCGATGAAGTTTTTTTTAACGTTTTGAGAAGTGAGAACGCTTTGCATATAAGATGGATGTACACGTGGCATTTGAGAATTAGCTTCACAATGTATGCCTACGTGGCATCTTCATAGAGTTTTCTAATAAAGCTGAGGTGGACACATTGAGAGGCCTCAATGAACTCCTTTTATTAGTAAGAGATATATATCTGTATCCTTAACCCATAACAAATTCTTCAACACAAACCTAATATTCACATATCTTCGGTGCTAAATCATGGCAAGAACTGAGTTGTGTCGAGATAAGCCGTTTGATCCAAGCCATCCATTGAACATCCTGATAAAGTTGAAAGCATCAGACACAGGTTTGAGTACTACGTTAACAATGCCTAAAGAATTAGTAGAGCAAAACTTATTTCCATGGTTTAGTAGACATCGTTGTGTAAAATTGTCACAACAAGATTCGGTACAAATGATTTATTCGAATACGATTCTAAAATTACAACAACTCTTACTATGAAAAAAGAGAGATGGAAATTTCAAATTTTACGGATGGAATAACTTTCTCGATCAAAGGAAGTTCAAGACTGTTGATATCATTGGATTTTGGTGGGATAAATTTTATGATAGACTTAATTTTGAACTACTATCGAGTGCTTGATTGATGAACCGGACTTCACAACATCATTTCTCGAATATGTACATCGGGTCTTGTCGTGTTTGATCGAGTCTGGTAATAAATATATTCCTTTGGCTTTGTAAGAAGATATAAATAATTTTAAGTATTAAGAAAGAATCAAGAGAAAAATTGGCTCCATGATTTTTTTTTTTTTAAATGTGTAACTTAAAAACTCATAAAACAAAGCATAACTTCTGGTTTTGTATCCAATATCTTCCGATTTTATGCAACAAACAAGTTTACACATAGCATAAGAGATCCAAATAGTTCAAGTAATCAAAAGGATCGTACAAATCAAGAAATACCCAAATATCATCGTTTTTTGAATCCGTATTTCTTCCGTTCATAGAACAGATCGGTTTTCGCACTCCCAAGGTTAACAATCTTGGGACAACCATCTCTGTCTTTCTCTTGTTGTGTACACTCTTTGCAGTAATAAGCATCTGAGATTCCAACCCCTCCGCATATAACACACCGACCTTGGAATGACCCGTAGTTGCATTCATCACAAATACGTACCAGAGTACACGGACGCACATAAGAATCGCAAATCACACATTTCCCGTCGCATTTCTCACACAGTCGTCCAATGGCAATTCCGGGTTGTTTCCGGCACATGATCAAATCAGGGTGATGCTTCGCCATAGCTACCAAAACAGTGCTCAATCTGCAAACCAAAAAAAAAAGGAAGAGAGGTCATTTGTCTATATACTCCTTCACAAAAACCAAGAGATAGATTCAGAGAGCTTGTAACAAACTGTTAAAGAAGCAGAATAGAAAGTAACACTTCAAAAACAAGCTTGTCTAGTAATAGTTTCTCAGAGGAATTTCGTCGAACACCTTATAGGCATAAGTTCCAAATCAAACATTATTCTTTTCAATTTCAGAGACCTACTCTACTACCCAACAAAACTGTGGAATAGAAACTATCTATAAGCAAATTGAAATCTGATCAAACTACCTAAAGCTCCATCAATAAGCATAGACATTAGGAACCCTAAAACTTCAGAGCAACGAAATCAATAAACAAAACAACGAATACCCAGAAAAATAGTGAAATAGAACTCACAAGTAAAGGGAGATCTAGCTCGAGCAAATCAAGAAGAAAGTAGCGACGAGAAATTTCCAGAGCGCCAAGAGCAACGAAGGAGACGACGAAGCAGTAGATATAAAACGAATCGGGTCGGATTCTACTTCTACACTAATGACGAAGTATCCAGATTAGTAAAGTCGGTCCAATTATAATCTTTAAAGCCCAAAGTAAAAGCCCATTATGATTGGACCAAATTACTTAAGTCCGTCCAAACCAAACCGGTAGACAATTTATTAAACCATGTCCTAATCAATAGTACCCAATTTAGACCAGTTCAAAAACGGTCCCGTTTATGAGTGTGCGGCTGCGCAACTGCCACTGTCAGTCTGTCAGTGCCAAATTGGTAATTTCATTGACCGTTAGCTTTGACTGGTTTTGACGTGGCTTTAATACTTTGGGCTTTGGCAATGGTAACAACATAGTGACGTGGCTTTTTCACAATTATAAAAAAATTTGATTATATTCTAGACATGGAGGTAAAGTAAAGCAAAGAATCTATATTTTTGTATTTTCTCTAACAAATACAATAAAAATATTTGATACCTTGTGACTTGTGAGAACATAAAGAAGCTCGCTTATTTATAATATCTATTTCTTGAAAAAAAAAACATTTAGAGCGTGATACGTTTGTTTTTATGTATTTCCCAAAAACGTTAAACAGTAAATCGAAATTCACTAATACTCGTATAGTCGTATTAATAAATGTTGTTATTTATGGGTAAACCATAAATACTTAATTAAATTATTATAAGAAAAACAATTATAAAACCCGACCCCATATTTTCGTCCTTTAAAAAGATGGAGTTCTCAAATCAAAACATTACGTATTAGTAAGTTCCATGCAAAGGACGATTGGACGAACATTATATAATAACAACAACTTCTCTCTCTCTCTCTTTTTCTCAAGCCTCTTTAATGGCGGCTGTGCAATGTCTCACTTTCCTCTTCTTGTTTCTTCTCCAAAACGCCACGTCAGCTTCACCTCTCCCTTTCTTCCGGCGGCCGAACCAAAGCAACCACAACAACTTCGCCAAGCATCCTCGCCGGAATCCGGTGATTCTTCCGGTTAATCACAGTAGTTGTGATTTGTTCGCCGGAGAGTGGGTACGGGATGAGACGTACCCGCTTTACCGGGCTAAAGAATGCGGCGGAGGAATCATAGATCCGGGATTTGACTGTCAGACGTACGGCAGACCTGACTCCGACTATCTCAAGTTCCGGTGGAAACCATTCAACTGCAATGTCCCTAGGTTATATAAATCCACTCACTTGTCACTAGCTCTACTTTATTAGACCAATACATCGATTTGAGTTAAAATTAGTTTAGTTATCCTGTTTTTAACAAAGAAATATTCATTTTATTAAAAAGATTTTTTTATAGATTATCAAAAAAAAAAAAAAAATTATTTTATTGATATCGAGATTATAATCTGACCTCCAATAGTAAAACTTATGTTTTAGCAGATGAATTTTTAGTAGGGCCACTACACCAACCAATATTTTTTAATTTGATTACTTTATGAAAAAGACAAAAACAAATTCTAGCTGGTTATACCATAAATTGTCGTATACAATAGTATTCGGATCATAAAATGATCCCAAAAAAATTGTTTATATATATATATACATATTATATTTCATAGTTGTGGACATTCTTTCATAACATTTTTTCATAATTAGGGGTATTACATAAGTAAAACTATATAATTTATTTTTCTATTAGTTAAGTTATGAGAGATTCGCCTTTTCTAGTTGTGTAATAAAAGTTTGAAAGATTCGTTTTTATCAAAAACTGAATTGATTTTACTGTTGACTAGGTGGAGTTTGGTGCGGTTAATATAATAAGTACTTATTATTGTAATGTCGACGCAATGATTTATTTACTGAACCTTTCTGATTTTATTTGGAAAGCAGATTCAATGGGGTGAAGTTTCTACAAGAAATGAGGGACAAAACGATAATGTTCGTTGGTGATTCGTTGGGTAGAAACCAATGGGAGTCGTTGATCTGTATGATCTCTTCATCAGCACCGTCCATTAATACACACATCATTCATGAAGATCCTCTCTCTACCTTCATGATCCTTGTAAGTTCCCAACACAATTCTTCTATTGTCGGTAAATGAAACTTTTTTTTCTTGGTTTAATTTTCTAGAATAACCTCGTGAAAATTGAGGTCAAAAGTTGTAATTTTGAACGTCGTTTTCAACTGTTATTAGCTAGGCAACTTGACGTCGTCGGTGACAGTTTCACTGGTCCAATAAAACAACATCAGTTACTAATTTATTTTACTACTTGGTTTTTACTTTTTAGTTTTAAGTATTCTAATACTTCTATGCATAATGCATGAATATGGAATATTATTTTATTTTCAGGTACTAATTAGATCTAAGCACTTCGGATTAGAATAAGATCCACTAGAAAGAAACAAGTTCTCTTAACTAATCTGAATTATTAATTTTCTTGCTATAACGTTAATTATAATCTCTTTTCTTCATTCTCTTTTTATGGTAATGCTCATTTTCGCTCTATTCACTCTTTTATAATCTCTCTTTCTTTTGTTTCTCTATTGTTAGTTACCATTCAAACCTTAAGTTATACCGCAAATCACGTCCAATTCTTTGCTAATGTGTATATGCAATGACAGGACTACAACGTGAAAGTGTCATTCTATAGAGCTCCTTATCTTGTAGACATAGACAAAATTCACGGAAAGACAACTCTTAAACTCGACGAAATCTCTGTCGATGCATCAAATGCTTGGCGCACAGCCGACGTTCTATTGTTCAACACTGGTCACTGGTGGAGCCACACAGGTTCTCTACGAGGGTAAGCTAAAGTTATAACCTCTATAAGTGAATTTTTCACATACCTATAACTAGGAGGGTAAAATCGATCGCATTATTGTAAATTAAGGGTGTAAAAAAATGAGTGAATAGTGAAAGTTTTTTTGGATGAGACAGGTGGGAGCAGATGGAGACAGGAGGGAGATATTACGGCGACATGGATAGGTTAGTGGCGTTGAGAAAAGGACTAAGAACATGGTCTAGTTGGGTCCTTCGTTATATCAATTCGCCCCTCACTAGAGTTTTCTTCCTCTCCGTCTCACCCACACACTACAAGTATGTGCACTCTCTTTCTTTCTCTTAATCCTAAAATAGTAAAATGAATTATTCAACCACTAAAAACTTTCATAAATTAGTTTTTCTTTGTTTTTAATTCACTACACGAGACTTTGGGAGCTATGTGATGATGTTGATGATTAACACTACTCGAGAGTCTTATAAGCACGTGTAGTGTACGTTAGTAATTGATAAATAAGTTATCTTGATATTAACGACGGAAATTTATAAATAGAAAAACACATCTAAACAAATGCGTTGGATAGAGGTTTTTTGCTAGATGTTGCCAAACTATATTAAATAAATTGGCTTGCTAGTTGCTCCCAAACCACTCTCTAGTACCTACCATTGTGCATGGCCTTTGCTAGCTATAGCTAGAAAGTGTAGACGTGATAAAAATACGTGTGTATATAATTGTAGTAGTTTTTCTTTAAATGTAAATAACGTTCCAACAAAAAAGTAGTTGCTTATGAGTGTCATGATCTATTATTTGCCGTCGAAAAGAGATTTAAATATTGCATTAGTGCATAAAAAAGAAGGAAACAAAAGGATAAGAATAGTTCTTTTATATATATATATAAAGGTCCACATATGAGCTGTGGTTTTGAATATATAGGGTCCCAAAAATAATAGTCCAATTGCTTTAGTTTTGCCAATGAGAAAGCTTCTCTTCCTTGCAACTTGCAAAAAGATTATACTATAAACATAGCCACCAACATAACAATTAATGTTGTATCCTACCATTCCTATAATCTTTAATAAAACTGTTCCCTGCTACTATTCTTTTTTTGCATGAAATATTGATAAAAATGACTTTTGGATATGTGATCTTAGCCCAAATGAGTGGACTTCAAGATCAAAAACTTCAACGATAACTCAAGGAGCTAAAAGCTGCTACGGGCAAACGACACCGTTTAGCGGAACATCGTATCCAACAAGTTCTTACGTAAACCAAAAGAAAGTGATCGACGACGTGGTTAAAGAGATGAAGTCTCATGTCTCATTGATGGATATAACTATGCTCTCTGCTCTTCGTGTCGACGGTCATCCTTCGATATATAGTGGAGATCTCAACCCTTCTTTGAAAAGAAATCCTGATCGTTCATCTGATTGTAGCCATTGGTGTCTTCCTGGTCTTCCCGATACTTGGAACCAATTGTTTTATGCTGCTTTGTTGTATTAATATTTGATTAACCAAGATCAAGCAAATGTATCTATTTGAATTATAGTTTCCTAATTTTCATTTGTAAGTTCACTAAGTTTGTTACGTTTAATTAAACATATAATTGTGATTGGTGAAATTATTTGTTGTTAAAGATAAGTCGAAATCGAGAAGTCCTTGATGGCCTAGTGGTTTCAATGTGACTTCTCACACACGACTGCCAGAGGTCACGAGTTCGACTCTCTGTCGGCGGGGTGGAACTGAAACCTCTCCAAATAAAATCCTGTTGTAGATGGCCCACGGGTTTCTATGACGCATATAGGATTTTCCTGGATATGGGGCCTTTCGGGGTGGGGTCAGTCACTATAAAAAGTTTACCCTAACAATTTTTTTTTGCCCAAGCCTTTGTGGTCTAGTGGTAGAGGAAGCTTTGGTGAAGGGTGAAACTCCCATACCCGAGTTCGATTCTCCCTGGAAACAAAAACACATTTGTTTGGGAAGTCTGTCAGTTGGGCCTTGGCCCAATTGGTTTACCTGGTAGTCAGAAATGCAGGCGGTCTGACTACCCCCTGGCATTAGTCGGAAGGTATTCCAAACTCGGATCAGTCAGTGTGGTGGCCCAATTCTACCTGGATCGGGAGAAGTCCACTCTGTAGCACCTCGGTGCGTTCCTACCGAGGCCAACCGGATCAGCCGATAGGGTTTATCAAAAAAAAAAAAAAAAAAAAGTCGAAATCGAATAAAGGAAAAAAAACATTTGTTGATAACAACATTCTTCGAACACTTTAAAATAAAAAGGCCTATACATTGGGCTTGAAGCTCCTCAATTTAGGCCCATCTCAATTATAGTTTAAATCCCAATTATCCTGATTAAATACGCTTAGTATAGTAGTACTATTCTTATTTCTGGGTGGATAATAATGTATTTTTTTAACAACAATTTTTTTTAACTGTAACTTTGAAATTTTTGATCGACAAATTTAAGTTTAGCCGTCTACACATGTATGTATATATATCTTTGTATCATCATCGTGAATAAATAGGAGAGCATATTCTCTTAAATAGAAGATTATCACGATGATGATACAAAGATATATATACATATATGTGTAGACGGCTAAACCTAAACTTGTCGATAAACTAACATATTTATTACTTTTAAGTTGGTAGAAAAAGATAGTCAGCTACACGAAATATAACAGAATACATGGCTACACATGCCAAGTTTAAAAATATACAACCAACTACACGAACTAAATGTATTGCATGCCCACATATACCAACTATATGACGACATGTAGTCAACATCACGAACATTTTATTCCGGTACACTAATCATCAAAATCCGGCATTGACCATCGTTGACCGGTATTGACCAACAAAAATATTCAAAAAAATATATTTTTATTTATTTTAAATGTTTTTAAAAAGAATTATTCTATAGTATAATAATGAAAAAAAACACATTCTATATTTTTAAAATATATATATTTTGTATGATAATAATAATTAGTTAATTTTTTCAATTTCAAAACTAAACTAAAAGCGAAATAAATAAAATTCTATTACAAAACATTGAGTATATGACTCTTTAGTCTAAATTTTGCATGGTAAGAAAATATAAAGTTTTTTGCTAAAATCAAAATCATAAAACATAAAAAAAAGATATATAGAAATTTTTACCGGATTTCGACGATTGGTGTACCGGAATAAGATGTTCGTGATGTTGACTACATGTCGTCATATAGTTGGTATATGTGGGCATGCAATACATTTAGTTCGTGTAGTTGGTTGTACATTTCTAAACTTGGCATGTGTAGCCATGTATTCCGTTATACTTTGTGTAGCTGAATATCTTTTTTCAAAACACATTAGGTTGCAATTTTAAATCTTAGAAAGAAAGAAAAGTTGATTGAAGACAATTTCAACGAGAAACAACGGACGACTGCATAAAAATCCTAATTAGGGAGTAGAAACCTACCTTGCTTGATTAATCATTCCATTCGGTCAAAAAATATATACTCATCTTAAACCAAGTCCAATCATTCAAGTAGGAGTCTTATATATGACTCAGTCTTCTGTTGAACATAAACAGCATTAAATCATAACTAATAATCACACTATGACTGATTATTGTACTGATTCTAAGTAATGATTTTCCAATTCATTAATGAAGTTATATATGATTGCAATTTAAAAAGTATGTTGCCTAACCCCACGGAAATGCATCACATATGGAAAGTAATAGTTTTATTTCGTAATTAATTATTTTTTCTGTCTAATTATATTGCAAATATTTATTAGTAAAAAAAACTTTGGTCGTATAATACCGCAAATACTGATTTTCTTTGTTAACTATTCTTTAATTTATTACAAAGACGTGAGTTTACAACGGAATATATTTATTGCAATGTTCTAGAGCTGAAGAAAAATCCACTATAAATTTATGCTAAGGTTATGAATTGTGATAGGGATAAACAAAGATTTGATATTTATATTTTATTTTCAACAATCATTATATATTACGATTTGGTATTCATATTTATGGATATTCAAAATTTAAAACGGTACTATTATTTCAACAAATACCGTTTCAAAGAAAAAACTTTCGTTAATGGTTGTTATCGTTTGTGATTTCCTTGTCGCATTTTTCGTGGTTTTTGTAGATTTTGGGTTTCTGTCTTCTTTATTTTTTCTATAATCGTTGTCGCAAATCTGAAAATTGAATAAATACTTAACAATTTAGGGGAAAAAAAAAAAACTTCCACTAATGATGTCACAAAATATAAATCAAAAGTTTACACTCTCTTAAGGAGACTTGTATTTTATAATAAGAAGACCTCGTGTGAAACGAGATCAATTAAAACTTTATATTTATCTTTTCTCATAATAATCCAAATTTTATTAGTCATAATATAATGTAAACAATGTGACAAATCCACAACGGTCATCAAATGGAAACAAACAAACGAAGGCTCCTCTCAGACTCTCAACGGTCACTTGCTAAGAAGCTGCGACTACGACCAGCAAAAATACTCATCCAATGAAACGACGACGTGTTATATCTCTTGTAGGAGCCACAACGGTCGTTTTAATTCTTTTTAAGATTCTGTTTTCATTTAATTTAAAAAGGAAAAAAGAGTGAGTCATCAATGAAACACTTCTTTAACACTGATACGTTACCAAGTTAATCATCCATATGCCCAATTATTATTATTCGTTTCCTTTTAGACGTGTTTTTGACTTAACTGGAAATGTCTGTTTTGCCCTCGTTAAATAAAACAAAAAATTGTTTACTTCATCGTTTTAGCTATTTTTGGACTGTGAATTACTGTTAAATCCTCGAAATATTCTCTTTGTTTTTGTTGTTTTTCCTTGAATTTTTTTTATTTCGTTTTATGCAGAGACCCTTTTTTTAATATGTGTAGTCCACTAGGCATAATTTTGTTTTTCTTATTAAAGATATAAACTTTATAAAAGAAATACTGTTTTTGATTGAATGATCCTTCTTTTGCACATAATTAAAAATACTTTAATCAAAAACCGAATGAAAATATGTTTTCTTTTATTTAGAAAAAAAAGAAATTCAAAAAGAAATATAGAGATTTCCATTTGTTTAAAACGACCATATTTTTTCTTTTTTCCCACAAAAGAAAAAATCGGTCAACAAGAGTAGGATTGAAGCTATTTTTGTTTCCACAAAATAATATCCTTTTTGTAGAAAGTAAAGGACAAAACCGTAAATAAAGGAAATGGAAGTTGCAAGGGCATAATCGTCATTTACAAAGTCAAAGAGAAAGACTAAAAACTCGAAAACTTTGAATAAAGCTCGATAAACACGGACTCTATTCAATTCAATATTCATTACCTCTCTTCCTTCTATAATCTTTATATTTAAACCTTCTTCTTCTCTCTCTCCATCGTCACAAAAACCAGAGAAGAAAAAAAAAACAAAATCTCAAATCTTCGAAATCGGAATCTAGAAACGATGTCTTGCTCCGTCGCCGTTTGTAATTCTCCGGTGTTTTCACCGTCGTCGTCTCTATTCTGCAACAAAGCTTCGATTCTCTCATCACCGCAAGAATCTCTTTCTCTAACTCTTTCTCACCGCAAATCTCAAACCTCTTCTCCTTCTTCCCCTTCCACCACCACCGCGGCGTCACCTAAATCGCCGTTTCGTCTCCGGTTTCAGAAACCTCCGTCCGGATTCGCTCCTGCTCCGTTATCGTTTGGATCTGAGTCTGTTTCTGCATCGTCTCCTCCGGGAGGTGTTTTGAAGAGGAAACGACCTACAAGGCTTGATATACCGATTGGTGTTGCTGGATTTGTAGCTCCGATTTCGTCTTCAGCGACGGCTGTGGCTGCGACGCCGAGGGAGGAGAGTAGAGAGGTTGAGAGAGAAGGTGATGGTTATTCTGTTTATTGTAAGAGAGGAAGAAGAGAAGCTATGGAAGATCGGTTCTCTGCTATCACCAATCTTCATGGAGATCTTAAACAGGTAAATTCAAATTTTAATTTCCTTTTGGTTTAGAATTGAATCGAATTGGTGATTTTGATTCGATTGATTAACAATAACAGCTTAAATTAGGGTTTATTCATGCCAGATCTACGTTGATTCGATTAATTAGTAGTATAATCTAGAATTAGGGTTCTTGATGATGTTGTTTGGGGAAAATTGTATTTATTGATGAATCTCTCTATGAATTGTGTATTCTAAACGTTGTTTTGCTTTGTGATAATTTCTCAGGCGATATTTGGAGTCTATGATGGTCATGGAGGAGTTAAAGCGGCTGAGTTTGCGGCTAAGAACTTAGATAAGAACATTGTAGAAGAAGTAGTTGGTAAAAGAGACGATTCTGAGATAGTTGACGCGGTGAAACGCGGTTACTTGACAACAGACGCAGCGTTTCTTAAGGAGAAAGACGTTAAGGGTGGTTCGTGCTGTGTCACGGCTATGGTTAGCGAAGGGAACCTTGTTGTGTCTAATGCTGGTGACTGTCGTGCTGTTATGAGTGTAGGAGGTGTGGCTAAGGCTCTATCTACTGATCACCGTCCGTCTAGAGACGATGAACGGAAAAGAATTGAAACCACGGGAGGATATGTTGATACGTTTCACGGTGTTTGGAGAATCCAGGGATCTTTAGCTGTGTCGAGAGGGATCGGAGATGCTCAACTTAAGCAATGGGTTATAGCCGAACCAGAGACAAGGATCTCGAGAATTGAACAGGACCATGAGTTCTTGATCTTGGCATCAGATGGGTTATGGGATAAGGTGAGCAACCAAGAAGCAGTAGACATTGCTCGTCCCTTATGCTTAGGAACCGAGAAGTCATTGTTGTTAGCAGCATGTAAGAAGCTTGTCGATCTCTCGGCTTCACGAGGCTCGTTTGATGATATCAGTGTGATGTTGATCCCTTTACGCCAGTTCATATAGAAGAGGAGTGGCATCTTAGAAGATTTTAGATATATGATAACGTTAGAACTTTGGAGGTTTTCTGTGATTTAGTTCTTTTTTTAACTTTGATTCATTCATTTATTTATTCTTTCTAACTTAGTGAAAAAAAGCTAAACTTAAATGTGGCTTATGATTACTTGTATGATTCGAGCATTGGTCGAAATTAATCTAATAATCAGTTCTTATTATATTATCTTGTTATATATTTCAACACAAAGTGATTGTGCTTGTTGATGTCAACGAAATGAGCTTGGAAGAGATTGACTCGTGTCCGAAATTTAGAGCAAGATTGTGGTCTAGATGTGCGATTTGATGCAGTGTGTTAAAACACTATTGAACAAAAACTTTTGAAGTCATTGAATAAGAATAAGAAACTCCTTAATTTGATTAATTTCAATCCACACCTCCAAGTTTCCAACATATATATGAGTCCATTTTGAGATGCAACGTGAAATCGACATGACATGTGATCCTGGTCAAAGAGTCACTCTGCCACTATTGTTTCGAAGTGGGAAGATGCAAGAGAATTTAATCGAGAAAATAAATTCTACCATAAAGAGAGTTTTCTTAGAAAAAAGAAGAAACAAATTCCACTCTGACATGAAACATTGGGCCGGACACAAACCCGAATAGCCCAAAATATATTGTAAGATATGTTTTGATTTTGTCTACTACTGTAGTTAAAATCCCATTAAATCTAATTCATTTTCATATTTTTTACTTTTTACCGTCAGTCTTGTTAGACATTGAGACTAAGACAAAACACTTGAGAAATCTGGTCTATGGTAGACATTATATCCTAACAATGTTGACATGGATTAAACCCAGGGGCGGAGCCACATGACATTATAGAGGGGCAGTTGCCACCGTCAATTTTTCAAAAACTAATGTTATTTTGTAACACTTTTTAATTTTGCCCCTGTTAATATATTACTTAATGCCCCCATAACTTTATTTTCTTCTATACACACGTTTCTATTCTATATTTTATTTCTCTTTTATTAGATTTTTATTATTTTCTCTTACTCCAATCTCTCTTTTTTTTACTTTTAAGTTTAGAACATTGTTTTGTGTACATTTGTATATCAAATCTCTGAGAATTCGGTTTATGTTTAGAAGTAAACCAAAAATGATTTGTCTTACAAATTTACAATTTATAAACATATATAATGTGTAATATAGAATTAAAAATCCAAGACAACCATGATGATCATTATAATTGGATTTAGTGTCTTGGCTTAGAAAGAGCTGAATTGGAAACCAATTTTAAGTGATTGCTTCGTATGTTATGTTGACAAAGATTTATTTGGATCTGTCACTAATGTGAAAAGTGATAAGAAGATTTCGATTTATGAGTGATCGTGGGTTACTTTCGTAAAGTATTATTTTTTTGTTCGTATTTTTATGGGGTTTGTAAGAAACGATTTTTTTAAGGTTAATATTATTGCCACGGGTAAAATTATTTCCTAGATCCGCCACTGATTAAACCCCTTAAATTTTCTATGCATCACATATCAATAAAAGTGAAATGATTTATAAATAGTGAAATGCCACATAGATTGAAAACATAAAATTTTATATAAAGCAAAAACAAATCTGTGCGGTGATATGATTACCGACATGGATAAAGTCGATAAAAGGATAAGAAAATAAAAACAAAGGATTGAGTTTGTGAAAAGAGGAAGAAGACAATGGTCAAAGAAAGAACGTAAAACCAACACGTGAATTACAAACACATGTTTTTGTGTTGTAGGCGGAGAACACGTTGTTGTTTTTTGTCTTTCAATGGACCCCAAAAACGGCACGTTGTTCGGCTTTTTCTCCTTTGTTGTTTTTTTTTTCTCCAACTCTAATTCTTTTCTTCTAAACTTCTTATTTAACTTTACCAAACCAAATCTCCGGCAATTTAGCATTTCAGTCCCACACACATCATGTGTTCTACCAATTCAATGTAACATAAGTTATGTTTATTCACTTAATTTAGCTTCCATCTATCAGTTTCATTTATTTCACTTTTTTTTCTTTCAAAAACAAATTTATGAAGATGAAAGCCTAACAAATGACACCATGACCTACAAGATCGACATTGAGTTAATCGCTAAAACCTAACTTTACCTGTGTTTTTATTTCCATGTGAAAGTCATGATTTTTTACCTCTATTTTTCATCTCATTACAAGTCAATGTTTATTTTATGTTATTTTACAAGTCAATGTCTATTTTATCTTTTGGACAAAAAATAATAATATTGTTTTCGAGAGGAATAAAGCTTGAAACAAAGTTGTTGAATTAGACTTGTTAACAAACCCATAATCATTAACTAAATACGCAAAGAAAATATCAATAATATAAATCACACTCGCATGCAATTAAATATTCACAATGTAATTAAGACAGAGATCGTCCACTACAACTGGCTATTGGTTGGCATTTACTATTCTTTAAAATTTAGAATCGGTGTTTTTGCGTGTGGTCCCTCGTTTTCTTAATTTATTAAACTATAGTTCAAGTCATTTACTTTCTTTTTTGTAATTTGTTTAGCAATGTAATTCAGAAATTAATGTGTTAGGCAACAAAAAAAAGAATTCAGGATTTCATGAAATGGAAGTGAATCGTAGATACGTGCAAACAATTCACTGACATCATTTGATTCTAAGCATTGGTCTTTTGTCTTAATGGAATATGCATTTGTTAGAAACTTTTCATCGAGAGGTATGTTTATACCTCTAATCGACGATTTGAAATCCCAAAAAAGTTTTAAGTCGAATCCTCTATTTAATATGGTGTCTTCCAAACCCTTTATCTCTGTCAGAGTCTCTCAGACACTTGAGATTCTTTAACTCTCTTTACAACTACAAGTCGAGTAACAACCTCACCAAAGTAATATGTTGTAGTAATATGCAGTACAAGTATTAAATGAGAGCGTAATTTTGCTGAGGTTTTGGAATAAAAAACATGGTTCAGTTGACTGATGAAATTACAGAAGTGTTATAGCATTTAAATCGATCAAAACTTCACAAATTTGCTTACAACTTTTTCTAAAAAATATAGATAAAATTGTTAAAGACGACACAAAACTGTTTCATCCCTTTCAGAAGTTGCACCAAAAAAAAAAAAAAAAAAGACGACACAAAATTTCAAATATTAATATGTTACATGATAAAAGTTTAGTTAAAATATAATTTTGCATTTAACTTTTAAACTGCAATAAAATTCACATAACATTTTTGTTAACAACGAAATTCTGAATCTTTGACCCATAATCTCCTTCGGCCTGAAACTAGCCGGGAGAAACCGTTCACATAACATTTTGACAACCCATATATACCGCCTCAACTGTGCTTATAATACTTCGAACATCCAGATATTGCTCGATTTGTATTGCTGCCACTTATACTAACCATTTAGATCATTATCTTGGTGATACGACGATCAAGTGTGCATGATCTTGAATCAATCCTATAAAAGAAATCTAAAGATGATGATGTTGTTAGAGGTTTCTTCGGAGTTGCAATAACATAACCATGTTGTATTGTCGGCCACCTTAATATCGAGTTTTTTCTGCTTCGTCGTTGTCTTCTTCTCTCACGACACTTATCAACATAAACAGCAACTTATGTCTCTACTATGTTTTGATCCTTAGTACCTCAAAAATATTATTTTAAAGCAAATCAACATAATCTTAATCAAATGTCTCTCTTTCCATTATTCAAAATATTTTTTTATAAAGTCTTTAAAACCACGCGCCTTAATGTCAAACAGTTTCTTGATTACCTTTGCTTTTATTTTGTGTAGATTTTTTCTCTCTTTCCGAGTAATTATACATATATAGAAGTCAAATTCGATTAGAAAAGAACATTAAAGTTTAGTACCAATGAATGACATGTTGCACTTGCAATGTCTAATATGTTTTCCAAGTGGATTGTTTCGATCTGTAACTTGGTAATATGGTATGGGTCCATTAAAATCTTTAAAATAATATCTTATTTTTTGGACTCTAATCTAAAGGATATCCATACAAGTGGTGGACCGTTAATATAGTACTTCACGTTCACGGAAGGGCAGAGATCTTCTCAGAAGCAAACAAATAAAATAAAATTTTGTAACATTAATATATATCTACCTTTATATACGATAAGCTGCGGCGGATTTTTTTCATAAAGCGACGTTTTCTTATTAAGTAAATACCATATGTATTTAGATGGCAAGTGTATCGAAGCAGCAAAAGTATTTTTTAATTCTTAATAAATTAATTAATTAGTAACTTGTGTTTTGTCAACTCATGAATTAGTTAACTTAACTTGCTAGTAATTTGAAAATGATTATTGATGAACTTTGTTTCATGGTCAAGATTATTGAGGAATATTCAAATAAAAACTACATTTTATATTTCATATCCTCAAGGATCACGTTGAGTAAATTATCTGTTTTATTACCCAACAAAAGACAAGAAAGACGATATTATTTAAAAGTAGAGGTGGAGGTGGTGAGTGCACGTCAATAGTGCGATCTTCTAGCAAAACATTAGTGAATTCGGACAACTGGAGTCTTTGGTTCTCTGTTGGAGAACGTGGACCAACAAGTAAGTGACACGTAAGCTTCCAAAGTAGACCCCTTCCAATATTCTTATGAATCAGATGAAGAAAAGTGATAAACGTACCTCTCTCTCAACCCCCTTTTGGACAACTACCTCGGTCGCTCCACGTTACTTACTCGCTTCCAATATTTGTTTGGTTCGTTAATTTTTATAAGGTCCTGCCCGTGCTTCGTGTACATACACCGATGCACCCTCGTCGTCGACATCGATTGTTGACACTTTTTAAGCACTAAAAGTTAGTTGGACGATGCATATCATTAAGAGCGTCTAATATTGTTTCAATTTCATCTAACATGTGTAAAAGTATGTAGCGTTCAACACCTTTTGACGGAACACTAGTGTGAGATGATATATATACAACAAGGGTCGGCCCTGGAAATTTGAAGACCGAAAGTAAACAAAAAAAAAAGAAAAAAAAAATGGTATGGCCATCAATTAGTAAGATTCTGTTAAGAACTTTTAAACTAAAATAGGGGAAAAGGAGACTCCAACCCCTCACATTTATACACAACTCGAGATCTCTAACACTACTGTACATATACATTCTAAAAATCTATCGGCGACCAACCGCAAACTCAAACTTTTCCAGTTTGGGTTCATGACCGGCTTTGGATGTTAATATACACGCATGCTTTTCGAGATACAATAGTACGAGTGTCTCAACTTAGGCATGTTTGCTTTGGTAATGTTTTTTCAGAAACGCAAAATAACATAATGTTTACGATTTTTTTAAAAAAATCTACAAGATGTGAGTAGGAAGATCACAAAGTTTAGGAGAATGATTGATTGGATTAGATTAATAAATTATATTCTATGAACGTAGTCCAAATACTGGCAGAAAATAATTACAGCCCAAATCTCTTCATATGATTGGCTATTACGTAATTTGTTATCACGATTACAAGAATAATAATACTTCATTCGTAGATACAACCGAATATTCCATGTCTCTGATTTCCAATAACACGAGAGTCAACAAAGCAAAAGAAAAAAAATACTATAACGCACAACAACAAGAACAAAGTCAACCGAACAAACAAAGGTCCGAAAATCAATCGACACGTTTTGTTAGTTTACCGTTCCCACGACTCGTCGAGGCAGATCTCTCAGCACTTGTCGGTCCTAACTTAATGTCCTTAACAGTAAAATTATAACACAACCCGCTTTCTTTGTTGAAGTTAAACGAACCAATTTATTAAACCGTTGACTTATCCTTTTTTCGGGTAAAGAATCAACGAGACCTAATCAAACCGCAACTTGAACTCTTTGTTGATAAGGATAAAAGTTAAAGTAGTCAAGTTTTCTTTCTTACAACATCCCAAGAACTTCTCCAAGTGTCGTTACTGACATCATCAAAGTATCAAAACCTTTCTTCCTAATTATCCATTTGTCTAATTAAAAAAAATTAAAGCTAATTTAATTAAGAAGTTAATACTACTTAATACTGTTTTGAATTTCCCCAAGTGGGAAGTCTTTATGGCTTCACGATTTCAAAATCCAGAAAGACAAGTAGAAAAGAAACGTCCACGTCGGATAATACATTAAAATTCCAACTTTATTTCTCGTTCACATTTGACAGTTCATCACACGTATAAATATCGTCGTGTGTCCTTGGAAATTTACACACGAAAAGTTAGTTAAGAAAAAAAAAAATGGAGAAACAGAACATTATCACAAACACTTCTTCTTCTTCTTGGATTCGTGGTTCTTGTATTGGACGAGGTTGTTTTGGTTCCGTAAGCAAAGCTTTGAGTAAAATCGACGGTGGAGTTTTCGCCGTGAAGTCAGTAGATCTCGCCACGTGTCTTCCTTCTCAAGCCGAGTCGTTAGAGAACGAAATCGTTATTCTCCGGTCGATGAAGTCACATCCAAACATAGTGAGGTTTCTCGGTGATGACGTGTCTAAAGAAGGGACGACGTCGTTTCGTAATCTTCATTTAGAGTATTCACCGGAAGGTGACGTGGCAAACGGTGGAATTGTTAACGAAACGCTTCTCCGACGTTACGTGTGGTGTCTTGTCTCTGCTTTGAGTCACGTTCATGCTAACGGAATTGTTCACTGCGACGTTAAATCTAAGAACGTTCTTGTGTTTAACGGTGGTAGCTCCGTTAAGCTAGCGGATTTTGGATCGGCGGTTGTGTTTGAGAAATCGACGGTTCAGGTTTCGCCACGTGGAAGTCCGCTTTGGATGGCTCCGGAGGTGGTTAGACGTGAGTACCAAGGACCGGAGAGTGACGTGTGGTCTTTAGGATGTACGGTCATAGAGATGCTCACCGGAAAACCAGCCTGGGAAGATCACGGTTTCGACTCGCTGAGTCGGATCGGGTTTTCTAACGAGTTGCCTTTTATTCCGGCGGGATTATCGGAACTCGGGAGAGATTTCTTAGCGAAATGCTTGAAACGTGATCGGAGTCAGCGGTGGAGTTGTGATCAGCTTTTGCAGCATCCGTTTCTGTTTCAAGATCATCATGACTCGTTCTTGACCGAGTCGTCTCCGCGTTGCGTTCTTGACTGGGTCAACTCGGAGTTCGACGAAGAAGAAGAGAGCAACGAGTCGAGACCAGAATCCACGGTTTCAGCAATGGCAAGGATAAGTAAATTAGCGATGACCGAAGGGGCAAATTGGGAATCTAATGGTTGGACTGAGGTTAGAGACACTTCCGAAGAGTCGGGGACAATAAAGGAAGTTCCTGTTTCAACAAGGGTAGAATTGGGATTTAACACATCATCGGAGTCGTCGAGCGATGATTTCGTAAGACAGCCGGAAAATGAAGAGTCGGCGACGGATTTGGCGTCGGCAATGACGTGTGAAGTAATTGTATTGGTGGTAGAGAATATTCAGATATATGCCACGTTTTACACCAGTAGTATTATTATTCGTATTCTATATTGTTATTGTAATTGTTGTTGTTGTTGTTATCATTATCATTATCATTATCAAAATAATAATAAGAAGAATAAATTTGCGAAATCTACATCTTTCATTCTCATGCCTTAACTTTATGTTTGGTATTGCATGTGATTCGGATCGGTCTATCTATCATCATAAAAACTCTTTTACGTGAGTGTCCTTAACTCTCAATTGTTACCTCTTTTTTGTTGATAACTCTCATTTAACACACCCAATTTTTGGTTTGGTAGCTTTTCTTGGACCATATGTTATAGAGTAAAATATTGAAGTTCGTTAGAGAGGAACTAAGACCATGTAATTAAGTAAAGTTAGGCTAATAAAGTATGTGGTTAGGGTCAACATGAAATTGTCAGCCTATCCTTAAGTTTTTTTGTCGGCGTTGGATAATATTGTTAGGTCAAATAGTCGATGTGAACTATAAAACTTTGTTCAATGTTTAAAAAGGCAGACAATAAATATGGTAATAAGGAAGAGAAAATGGAAGATGACGATGAAGTGGTGGGCAACGTTGAGTTGGCTTACCACAACTCCATAAGTTTTTCAATTTAGAAAAAAGTATCAACAAAGATAATATACGTTTAAATTAAAGAATATTCCACTCTCTTCATCGCTTATCTCTTCTTCTAAACTTTTTCTTTGTTTTTTTTGCAACACTTTTTTCAATGGATAATTGTGATAGTATGATTGATTCACTTGGTTATTCCGTATGTATATTTTTACGATTTTATGACAATCATCTTTATTGTCACCTAATTACGTACTTTATGTTTTAAAGAAAGTTCAATACTTTTGTAGATTTAATTGAATACCTGGCCAACTTAGCCAGTACCTAGATAGCAAGTGTTGTCGAGCAACCTTTTTCCTCTTTCACGATTTTTTGTAGGTACTCCCATATATCAAAAAGAAACATGTAAATTTGAAAAAGCTTTGTAGTTGAAGATCAGCTAACCAATAAATATTAAAGATAACCAATAATACACATTCAAAAAATAATAACACGGGACTGAGGCTCCTTAATTACATTTTATCGAATGAAGAAATTTTTATAATGAGCTTCAATCCCAAATGTTTATTGAGTCACCTACATTTATTTATATTCTAACACATATTTTAAAATTTTATTAGGAGCCTACAAATGGTTTTATTTAAGTTTTTAAGATTTGATAGAAAAACGAAAAAAATAAATTATATAACTTAAATTTAGTACTTTAAAGTTTAAACAATGTGATTAGTACCTTCTCCATTTTCTAAAATAAAAACACATTTCCGTTGAGGAAAATAGTAGGCCCATAAAGCCCATATTGCAGTGGCCACTAGCCATGGCTCATGATGGATCTGAACTTATAGATCTCTCATCTCCCTCCGGTTTTAAATTTGATCCACCCGGTTTAGTATCTGAACTCCGGTTTAGATAACTTTGAGCCAGATCTAATTTTGTTTTAACCAGCATATACAAAATCTCTAGAAGCAGAAAAAAAAAAAACTCCCGATTGTTTCCCTCTAGCGTTTCCTTCTCCGGCGATCTTCTTCTTCTTCGACTCACATTGCATCGTCTCTCACTCGATCCGTCGTGCTTTCAGGTTCGTTATCTCTTCCCTGAGATTTTTCTGCGCAGTTCGATCTTCCTCCTCTCTGTTTTTTTTAGCTGTATCGACAAATCTAAGCTAGGGTTCTCGCAGAGTGATTGATCGGGAACTTCCATCGTTTGATCTGTTTTGTATTTTGATTCCGACCTCGTGTTCCGTATAATTGAATCGCTTTTCCATAATTAACTCTCGATTTTTGAATCGCGTTAATCAGAAGTCTCCTTTATGTACATTTCGCTTCGGATTCGAAACCGTAGCTTCGATTTTTGTGTTTGAATCGATTCGATTAGATATTTTCTTCCCTTAGGATCTGCATCGACTCGAATTTCGATCTTGAATCTCTGTTACTCGTGGATTCATGTGTGATTTGCCACTGCAATGTTTGATTATCTGTGGTGATTGTTGATGTAGGTTATAATTGATCTCTGAGAATTGACTGATCGGTTTCTGACTGAAACTTCTTTCTACTTCATATTAGATCTATTCTTGATTTTACATGTGTCTGGTGAGATATGCTACACATTGCTTGAGCAAGCAAAGTGAAAATTATAAAGATGTTATTATACTTCACTGAGATTGAAATCTATTGGAAGACATGTGAATTACCCACTATTGATCAACAAATTATGTTTCCTGTGTTCCTTGTCAACTTGCATTGCGTAGCTTATTTCTAATTGTTTATATGATTTCCTGGTGGAACAAGCGGAGAATCACTTAGCTGCTGTGGCAGATACGATTGTTTTTGAAAGTGTTATAATTGATCTTGCTTCTGGTGTGATTGTATCCTGTACATACGTGTGATGTATGAGTTTCGAAGATGTTGTGACATATATCATATGAGCTTTTACATTGTTTCAACTATTTGCAGTGAGATATTTGTGAACCTGTAGTTAATGATCTCTGCTTTTTTTTTTTTTCCATGAGCTGTGTTTTACAGGCTATATTGCTGTGTGTGTTGTTCTACACAGATGTTCTCATACAATAGTTTTGCAATTTTACTTCTATTTGCAGGGACACTCATTTTGGAAACATGCCAGGCCAGAAGATTGAAACGGGTCATGAGGACATTGTCCATGATGTCCAAATGGATTACTATGGAAAGCGAATTGCAACTGCCTCATCTGACTGCACCATCAAGATAACTGGCGTTAGCAACAACGGTGGATCGCAGCCACTAGCTACATTAACTGGGCACCGTGGTCCAGTCTGGGAGGTCGCGTGGGCACACCCTAAATTTGGATCAATGCTAGCTTCATGTTCATATGATGGTCAAGTCATACTCTGGAAAGAAGCCAACCAGAACCAATGGACCCAAGATCATGTCTTCACAGACCACAAATCTTCAGTCAACTCCATTGCATGGGCTCCTCATGATCTCGGACTATCCTTGGCTTGCGGGTCATCTGATGGCAACATTTCGGTTTTCACAATCCGTGCTGATGGTGGCTGGGACACAACAAGGATTGACCAAGCGCATCCGGTTGGAGTCACTTCTGTCTCCTGGGCCCCAGCCACAGCGCCTGGTGCTCTTGTGAGCTCTGGTCTGCTCGATCCGGTTTACAAGCTAGCTTCTGGTGGATGTGATAATACCGTGAAAGTGTGGAAACTCTCTAACGGGTCATGGAAAATGGATTGCTTCCCGGCTCTTCAAAAGCACACTGATTGGGTCCGTGATGTGGCTTGGGCACCAAATTTGGGTCTCCCAAAGTCCACCATAGCTAGTGGTTCCCAAGATGGGAAAGTTATCATATGGACAGTGGGAAAAGAAGGTGAGCAATGGGAAGGAAAGGTTCTCAAGGACTTTATGACTCCCGTGTGGCGGGTCTCGTGGTCGTTGACCGGTAACTTGTTGGCCGTGTCCGACGGAAACAATAACGTGACGGTGTGGAAAGAGGCTGTTGATGGAGAGTGGGAACAAGTTACTGCTGTGGAGCCTTAGGTTTTTGATGCCTTGCTATCTCTCTGCTCTTACCTTTAAGAAACTGAATTAAACACTTTTTTCTTTAATCCTTTCTTAGTCCGGTTTGGTGGGTCTTTTTGAGGGAATGTTGAATTGGTTTTCTAAAAATTGATTCGAAACACTTTTGGATTTTTTTTTTCTTTTTCTTTTCATAGCCCATTTTAAAAACGAGATCTTCATGATATATAGTTTGTTTCTTCATTTGATATTCTTACTTCTTTCTCTATGGTAAAGATCTTAATTTGAAAGAAGTTTGTCATAACATGAGTTTTTTTTTATCGATCTTATTGCATAAAATTAGATACGTGTTGTCTGCATTTGATTTGATACATGATGTTCTTATGATTCATAAAAGGCCTTGTTGACAAAAAAAAAGAAATATATAAACAGGCCCAAAAGGGCCCATTATAAGCTTACAGGATAAACGTGGGCTAAGGCCTTAGACCCATTTAGTTCTATATCAAAGATGATAAGCAGTGAGCACCGTCTCTCTCGGCGTCTCGTATAAAAAATCTCATTTGCTTTCTACAAAAACACTCCCAAACTTCTCTCCCTTGAATCTCTTCTACACACTACAAATCCAACAACTGAACAAACTCAGAGCAAAAGCTTGATTTGATTTTGATACGATGGCGAGCATTAGCAACGAGCCAGAGCGTGAGCACAGAGACGAAGAAGAGACTGGAGCCAACGAAGATGAAGACACCGGTGCTCAGGTTGCTCCAATCGTCAGGCTTGAAGAAGTCGCCGTCACAACCGGTGAAGAAGACGAAGACACCATCCTCGATCTGTATGTATCTCCCTATCGTATGATCTAAATCGTACTGGATCTGATCGTTTTCCGTAGTAGTTCCTCAAGTTCTAGGGTTTTAGTTTCGATTAGGAGCTTGATTGTTGTTTTGGCGAAATCTGTAGGAAATCGAAGTTGTATCGATTTGATAAAGATGGAAGTCAGTGGAAGGAGAGAGGTGCTGGTACTGTTAAGTTCTTAAAACATAGAGTTTCTGGGAAGATTCGTCTTGTTATGAGGCAATCGAAAACTTTGAAGATCTGTGCTAATCATCTTGGTATGATTCGTATACGTTTGGTTTTGTTGTTTCTGGATCTGTATTTGTAGTAGTCTCTTTTCACTCATTTTTGATCGTTTCCTTTGGAATTTCATGCAGTTCGATCGGGTATGAGTGTTCAGGAACACGCTGGGAATGATAAGTCTTGTGTATGGCACGCTCGTGATTTCTCCGATGGTGAATTGAAGGATGAGCTCTTCTGTATCCGTTTTGCGTCAGTTGAGAGTGAGTGTGAACTTTTATTGTATTTTTTTGGATCAGTTGATTGGATTTCATTACCTGATTGTTGCTTATAGTAGCACTGACTTGTCTCATTCTTTTGTGATTATGGTCATTGTGCCATACCTTATAGTAGCTACTAGCTAGCTTCAACGTTATGATTACATACTTGCTTCATTTTCTTTCTGCATACTGTTTTTGCATAGTTTTGCTTCTTATCAGGACTCTATAGCGTAGATACTGTCAATTTATGGCTTAGATCATTGGAGGATCTTGAACTTAGTGTTATCGCCGTTTGACAGTATGTTTTGGAAGTTTTCGATATAGTGTCTTTGGCCAATTTACAGATTTTGTTTAGTTTCTCTGGTAGATTTCATATGCACCTCTCCGTAAGCAGAAAGCTGAAGAGTTTGCTTGACCTTATAACCTTTTAAAGGTGGCAATCAAACTAGAGAACTTTATCTATACAGCTTCAAGTGTATGATCTGCATAGATAATAGAAGTTCAGTGTAATACTGGTTCCCTTAATGTAGCTTGGATCTGAGCTGTATGTAGTATTGGAAAGTGTTTTGTATTTTTGTAACACTTTTCTGTTGATAAAATGTTAAAAGTCATAGTAGAGTTGCATAAAAATAACCAAGTCTTGTTTACATGATCAGACTGCAAAGCATTTATGCAAAAGTTCAAGGAAGTAGCTGAATCTGAAGAAGAGAAAGAAGAGAGCAAAGACGCATCTGATACAGCTGGTCTTCTTGAGAAGTTAACAGTGGAAGAGAAGAAAACCGAGGAGAAACCAGCGGAGAAAGCAGAGGAAGACAAGAAGAGTGAAGCTGTTGAAGAAAAGAAAACAGAGGAGTCTGTTCCCTCAACTTAAGATGCATGCATGGATACACACACATACGGCCAGGTAATCGATAGCCCGATGATGTGTTTTAAATCCATCGAAGGAAGACTTGGCTTTTATTTTAAATTGATACATGTTTTGAGTCGTGTTGAGAGTCTATATGTTAGTGTCACAAAAGTGTCACAGGTGACATTTGCATATTGCGAGATTGATTTTTGGGGTTGTTTGGGTTTTTATTATCTGGAAAAAGAGTATATTTTGAGTTCTCTTATGATTTTGTTGGAAACAGTGTGGAGTCAAGAGGTTGATGATTCGGTTTTATTTTTAAAACAAGTCGTCTTACTTGCATTTGCATCTCTCAAAAGTGGTCACTCAGAATTCTAGATTTCCAAAAATACTGTCTACTAGTAAATAAAAAGGGTAAAGTTGGAATTAAATTAAGCGACCATTGCAGTTCAGTTTATGTTCTACTGATTTGGATAAGACTCTATGCAGAGTCTATATTATTGTTGATCAAGTCTCTCTCTCTCTCTCTCTCTATCCCTGGTGGTCTTTCGTTATTCGTTATATTACAAATGGACAAATTACGATTCAGGTTGGGTCATGTGTCACAATAGTTGACCGGACCCACCTAGTTTTCTTGGACTTTCACTAAACTGGATCCCGAAATTAAGAACCCATTAATTAATTCATGATGGTGACTTTGTCACACTTGTAGGACATCCCTCACAATTGGGGAAAAATATCATATATGATATACTCACAAATCACTTGATAGTACATATGAAAAGTGATATTAATTCATCAAGAGTAAAGACTGATTTGTCAATGCGATTACAAAGACTCGAGTTAAAAAAATAAGTAGTAGTATTTACCAAAACAATCAGCACTAACATATAGACGATCAACACGATTCAGTGAACAAACCATGTATTAAAAAAAAAAAAAGAGTCTCCGATATAGATATAAAACACATTAGGCTATAGAATAGTGGCCAGTGTTGATGGCTGTTTTATGAGATCGATCTGTGTTGTGCACCCAGGTTTATTTTCTGCGTTCTCTAAGTAAATATGACACGTTCAATACTTAAAAAGTAAAACGTAAACCCTATATTATAATAGTACCTTTGTTAATAGATAAAATCATATACATCTAATTATTATCGAACTAAAGAAGCTTGATTTGGTTAAAACATAAAAGTACAACATAATTCTTTGGAGATTCTTTATAGACGATATTTGTATTCCAAATGTGTAATAATTACCTTGATTTATCAATGACTAGAAACAAAACAATATACTTGAATACTTACTTTTAAAAGAAACCAATTGAGTCACTACCTTGTTTGTCTAAACTTTTTGTATTAAGCTCAAATCTAATTGTTAAGGAATTCAAAGAACCTTCCTAATGAAGTTTACAAGATCCATGCATGTGCATTAATTAAGGTATAAGACCTAGAAACTTCATCGAAACATCATACACAACTTTTTAAACCAAAAAACATCATACACAACTTTCAACACGATCAATCAAAGGGACGCGTTGCTGCTTTTTCTTTCCTGTCTACTTTACTTTACAAAATTTAATAATTTCATATTCCTTTTTACTCACGCAATCTTACTTTTTCTTGTGTTTCTTCTTTCTAATTTCTTGCCCATTTGTTTCTATTTTCCAGTAGCCTTTTCTTTGTTTTTGGGTTGCATTATTCCGATCCACTTTTACATGCAATGTACTTTGAGATATATTTTAAAAATATGGTACGGATGGACCCTACAAGATGACAAGACACTCAAAAGATTTGGTTGTTGAGGCTTTTAGAGGGACGAGTGTCTGATATTATAATACTTACATCGTCTTAAATTATTCCCAACCGTGTGCATGCATATGTCCTTTACGTTTCTTTGATGTGAAATCTGAATTATTGACGTTTGTTTGTACCAGCTATGCGAGAATACGACAGTAGCAAAATGTACACTTTGACTTCGCATGAATCATTCACAAACATTTTACATCTACATGCATGACAAAAGAACGTACTGAATTACTACTATTCGCTTTCTCTCTCTCGCCATGTGAATACTACAGTAGCTAAGTGTAAACTCAATAAGGGAATCGATCGATCACACACTTATTTATCAACTTGATAAAACTAGCTACGACTAGATTACATAACATTCACTCTCTCTAAAACCATGTGGGTACTGAGAGATGAAAAGGGATTGGTAATTAGATGGTATGATGC
This sequence comes from Arabidopsis suecica, assembly GCA_019202805.1. NCBI lineage: Eukaryota > Viridiplantae > Streptophyta > Magnoliopsida > Brassicales > Brassicaceae > Arabidopsis > Arabidopsis suecica. Next base: position 8,986,464 of record CM032908.1, read on the forward strand.
AAATTCTTGTCCTCGGTTTTAATCTTGTGCTGATGCAAAAGTTACTACTGTTTTATGGGCAATGTCTTGTTTACACAATTTTGGAGAGGAAGTGATTTATATATCTCTAACATTTTCATAGATAATAGTCATAATACTGCTATAGTAATACCAACAAATATCTAATATATTTATTTCTAATCAATCTAAGCATTAATAGATACAAGATATTGATTAGTTTTTTTTTTTTTTAAATAGTAAAGACAAGATATTGATTAGTTTCATTAAATATATATGGACTAGGTTCGTAGACCCAGTTCTTCTATTCAAAAGTTAGGGTTATGTGGAATTATATAGTACTAGTTATATCGAAAAAATTTAACACCCTCGGGCTATATAATTCTATCAGTATTGGCCACGCTCTATCAATTGGATTAGAGCATGCATTAGGCCTGTCGGCTGTGGCACAGTAATTTTTTTTTAGATTTTTGTCTTTCGTCTTTATTTTTTTACTTATGCCTTTTATTAAAAATTGAATTTCAAATTATTATAAAACATCGATGTCTCGGTATCAAATTCAGTACCTATCAAAATCAGAGATGGACCAAACCATCTATTATTAAATAGGTTACTAATAACAACAAATAAGACAATAGAAAATAGACATATTCAAAATAATATGGGGGAAATATTTAGAAATTAGAGAAAATGAGTGATAATGAGAAAATGGCAAATTCATTTAATGAGGAAGGGACCCTCCCAATTTGAGAGAACTAGTCGACGAGTTTGGTGGCTCCCCAAATGGGCCTCCCACTTTTCTCCTCATTCATCTTACATTAATTATTTTTTCTCTAGTCAACTTACACAAGCACACGACCAGTTTTAAATCTATACTAAATAATAATGTAACACAAACCAGTAAATCTAAACTTAATTTCAAAATCAGAAATTTTATTTCATATTTAATTTTATTTTCTTCAGTTTACATGATGATAATCTTATACAAAACCAAATATCTAATCATAAAATTAAATATGTAATCGTAAAATCTAATATATTAGACTGTCTTTTGTATATATATAGGAATATTATGTAGTATCAAAATATACCAAAGAAAAACTTTGTTTTCTAAAACTACTACAAATGTTTGTAGGAAAACGCTTAATAAGATCCCTTCTAAATCAGGAAACATTCCTACAACGCATGATTTAAGAAAGGCTTCCTTATTTTTGAAACCCTTTTCTGTATATTATTTTTTGATACTCCTTTTATTAATTAAAATTCTTAATTTGCATGGTATGTGTAAAATGGGAAAGTAAACATTAATTTCATATTGAAAATTTTAAACATGTTTTTGTGAAACAAAATAATGACATAAAACATTAAACTTAAAGAAACGAATTAAAGAAGTAACTGCGGGAATATTTTTACGTAATACATTAAAGTTTTTGAATGTGTAAAAGTAAACAACAATTTCAAACCAAAAAAATGAAGGTATTAATTAAGTATTGTCGTTGCATGAGTAACAAATAAAACAATGTTTAATTTGCAATTGCAATTTATAATTAGCAGCTAAAAAGTTTTTACATACACGACAATTGACACATTCATGAATTTTGTTTAACATCAACACATTTATAATCTATGCATGCAGCTTGAGTGCGTGACAATATAGTTGTTTCGTTAGTTTTCCTTCGTTTTATTGATGCGGGTTTCGTTACGACGTTATCTAACAAATTGATCATTTGATAGATAAACTACTTTTTCTCTACTTAATTTCCGGATTATAATACTTTGCATAGTTTAACAACACGATTCATGCTCCATTAATAGAAACATCGTTTTTAACACACAAACACGTATCGTAAGATTTTTCTACTAGTTTGACATTACGTGACGTTCTTAAAATTTATTGTCGAGGAAAAATCTTTCTGAGCATATGTTTCCACGACTTTTCTGTATTATAATAAAATACATCACGTAATAAGAGACATGCGCTAATTATCAGTCAAAACTCTGACTTATAATATTCTTCGGATGAGAAAAAATCAAATCTGTTTTGCTTTTTGATTGTTCTTGAAACAAATTAAAACTAAGGGTAAATGAAAATTGAAAGGTAATTAATATTGACCTAATTAAAGAGGGACGTGGCTTAATTAGGTTCATCATTCAAATTGGTTGTTAATACATGTTTAACCACACGTTTAAGGCTCTTAACCTTGAAAAACAAGCTGCATTTGTGAGAGTTAAGACAGAGTTAGGTCGGCTTTCTGATTTCACACGAACATATCGTGAGATTTTCTTACTAAACAATCCACACACTCTATGTGTGCGTGTTGAATTTTGGTGAGAAAAATGTTAGAAGAAAAGTATTCTCTTTTATTTAACCATCCTCGGATCATTATCAAACTCGGCTTATTTAAAACAATACTTGTGCTTATCTATATATATGTTTATTGTGGAAATATTTTGTTGAGTACGTGGTATGCAAATAATGGCATGATGCCGATAATATCTTGTCTATACAAGTTTTTTTTTTTAAAATTATGTATTTTGAGCAGACATTATTGTCAGCTGGATGAGGAACCCGAAAGAAAAGAATTATTGGTGTTACCATTAAAGTATTGATAAAGATATCTTAATTAATTGTAACTTCAGTGAAATTTTCATATAAAGAAAAAATATATATTCATTTGTTTGGTTCTTATCATAATGGTCCCAAGATCTGCTGCACAAATGGTTGTATCTCGAGGCATCGATGCCATTACGGTAAAAGCAAAGAGTAAAGTTAGCTAAATAAAGCTACACAACATCAATACCAATTTTACTAACATATTCAGATATTCTTATTTTTTAAACGTCTGAATTAACATATTCTAATTTAGAATATGAAGAAACATAAGTATTTGAACATTTTATATCCTTAATAAGTGCTTAGCTTTATAAGAGCTCTTAACATAATTTAAACTAATTTTCGCATGTAATCAATATACTTCGATGATAAACTATTAGTTTGATTAAAGAATGGCAGTGAAGTGATAGATAAGTTATCTCTAAACATAAAAGAGTTGGACCAAAATCTTAAATCTATCGCTTTCCTTCTTCTCATCTATTTGACTATTCTAATCGATATCATTCTCGTATAAGCAGTTTAAATATATATATATATATATATATATATATATATATATTTAAAAATGAGAGAATAAATAGTGTTCTTCATGAGTTAAAATCGATTTAGTATTAAGATGTTAATTACATATTTTAAAGTTTATATCTGATTTGTTATGAATTTCAAAATTAATAGTAACCTAAAAGTAACTCTAGTTTTTATGAACGTATCTCTTTTTCATATGAGATACTTAATAATAATTGTTGTAATTAGTCTTTCGTATAAGTATGGATTGACATTTGTTTCTTACCCAATTCTTGACTAATATAGATTCCCAATTTAAAAGCGTTCGCTTGCTTCTTCACTTGAACTAAATTGAAAAAATGCTCATCACTTTAAAATCTTTCCAGTCCACAGTTTTGTCCATCAGCATATTCTGCATACTTTGTTTTCACCATTTACAACAATCCACGTTTATTTTCGTCTAATTAGAATCACTGAACCAAACCAATGCAACACAGTTAGACAGATAGTAGACCTATCTATGACTCTATCCATGCTATATATTAATATATATATATATATATGTGTAATTTTGCTTTTTGCATTAAATAGGCAATTTTTTGTGGATAACTATCACGGTTTAATAGTGCTAATCATGTTTTAAATAGTGCTAAATAACAAATGTTACAGCCCATCATTAGTTGTCTTATTACAGTGGTAGATGATGCAGTAATAGTACCTATCATATTGAAGAATAATTACTATTCAACTTAAGTATGCTACATTCTTTTTTTCTGTTGTCAAATTTCAACTATTATACATATATAGATGGTAAATCAAGAGTAATGAACATAATAATTCAAAAACAATCCAATTATATATTACCTTTTTTGTTATCTTTCTTTTTCTGTTCTCACTGTTTAATTTTTCTTCTTAAAAAAAAAATCCACAAAATTACTAATTTTCATCATATTTAGAATTTTAGATACATAAAAAATAAATAAAAATTGGTAAATTTTTTACTATATCAAAGAAAAAAGAAGAATTCTAAGCAAAAATGCTAAAATTAACCACTGTAGTTATTTGTTTCTGTCGAACATTTTATAAAAATATTTTTACAAGACTATTTCAAGAATTTGTCAACAACAAATAGTTTTTTTAATTAAAAAAGTGAAATAATATAATAAGAAAAATAAAGTAAACTTAAAATCGAAAAAAAAGGAGAAAGAAAGAACAAAGCAATAAATGAAAACCTGCAAAGTTTCTTCTTTGCACCAAAAAACACACCACTCTCTTCCTCTCTTTCCTCACTTCGCTCTTTCTTCTTCTTCTCCTACTTCCCAACTTCTCTCCTCTCTCTTCACATTATTATATTCTCTCTGTTTCTTCCAATCCAATCCAATCCAATCTCTCTCCCTTTAACTAAACTGAAATATAGCAGTTTTGCTCACACGGCCATGAACCAATCACCATCTCTAATCGAACAGGGTATTTCTCAACAGGTCTGTTTTATTTCTTCTTCTGGGTTTCTCATAGAAACCAAAATCCTCTGTTTCTCATGTACTCTGTTTTGATATCTCTGTTCTGTCTGTTGCAATGGGATTTTTTTCTTCTGGGTTTTTGATTTTGGGAACAATGTTAATTTAAACAGTGAATTTTATGTGGTCTAGATTTGATTTTTCGTATTTGAAGAAGAAGTACAAGTGGAAGTTTAAGTGTTTTTCAATGTTTTTTCTTCTTTCTAATTTTCCTCTGTTTTTGCTTCATTTTTATGAATTTTTGGATTGTTTTCCCAAGTAGGACTCGGTAGGTCCTCTTGCTTAAACAAAGACGTGAACGCTTTTCATGTTTGGTGATATTAGATTAGTTGTTAACTTGTGAAATTGAGTCTTCTAATTATTTATGTAATTGTAATTTGACAAAAGGTTTGATTTTGAAATATAGAAAAGTCTGTATTTTTAAGGAAAGAAATGAGTTGGATGAGAAAAGTCCAAATTTTTTATTGGAAGATAAGAAGGTTTTAGGTTTATGTAATTAGGTTAAATTTAGGTCATACTTAATGGGATTTAGGGTATAATATACTTTCTGAGAAATCAATGTTTATGTTTACATAAATCTTAAATTTCATAATCTTTGTTTTAAATGTTTCAGCATTTGAAGACTGTGTCTTGTGCCAATGTTCTCACTTTGGCTTACCAGAGCCTTGGAGTGATCTATGGTGATCTTAGTACATCGCCTCTATATGTTTATAAAACCACTTTCTCTGGGAAACTTAGTCTCCATGAAAACGATGAAGAGATCTTTGGAGTGTTTTCTTTTATCTTCTGGACATTTACACTCATTGCTCTCTTTAAATACGTTTTCATTGTTCTGTCAGCAGATGACAATGGAGAAGGTAAAAGTGTAATCCTTTTTCATAAGGGTTTGATGTAGTTAAAGATTATGACATTTCGGGTTATGTTTTCGATATTGATTAGTCGTGTGTGTTCTTTGTTTTGAAGGTGGAACATTTGCGTTGTACTCGCTTCTGTGTAGATATGCCAAGCTAAGAATTTTACCAAATCATCAAGAAATGGATGAGAAACTTTCAACATATGCAACGGGAAGCCCGGGAGAGACTCGTCAGAGCGCAGCGGTTAAATCATTCTTTGAGAAACACCCGAAATCTCAAAAGTGTTTATTGCTCTTTGTGCTTTTAGGGACATGTATGGCTATTGGTGATAGTGTTCTCACTCCAACAATCTCAGGTGAGTTTCCCAGAGAACTTCTCTGCGATGAAACGTATGCAAAGTCTTCTTCTTTGGTTCAATATTGTTTCTAAACATTTTGTTTCTTGCAGTTCTTTCAGCTGTTTCTGGAGTCAAGCTCAAGATTCCCAACCTTCACGAGAGTATGTCTGAATCTGTTTTTGCTTACTTTGACAGAATCTATACTAATTCATGTCTAATGTCTAGTTTTGTTTCTCTTGTCCTCAATTCCAGATTATGTTGTCATCATCGCCTGTATCATCTTGGTGGCGATATTCTCAGTCCAGCGTTATGGTACGCATAGAGTCGCCTTCATTTTCGCTCCAATCTCCACTGCTTGGCTTCTCTCCATCAGCAGCATTGGAGTTTACAATACTATAAAATGGAACCCGCGTATAGTTTCTGCGCTTTCGCCTGTATACATGTATAAGTTCCTCAGAAGCACCGGTGTAGAAGGGTGGGTTTCACTTGGAGGAGTTGTTCTTTCAATCACTGGTAAAAAAATTAGTTAATGAAACTATATGTTATAACATTATCAAAGTTTATGTTCTACATTCTTATATTGTGTTTATTCTCCTCAGGTGTTGAGACTATGTTTGCTGACTTAGGTCACTTCTCATCTCTGTCCATAAAGGTAAGGCCTTTAACTTTATAAGATATGATTCTAATGAAAAGAATCTTCTTTTAGTAACAAAATGCTGCGTAAAATCGAAATGTAGGTGGCTTTCTCGTTCTTTGTCTACCCGTGTTTGATTCTTGCGTACATGGGCGAGGCTGCATTTCTCTCTAAACATCATGAAGATATTCAGCAGAGCTTCTACAAGGCGATACCCGGTAAATTCTTAAACCGTATAGTATGCGATAACTCGAGACTTTTGAATGGGATTAACTCAGATGAGTTTGTTTGCAGAGCCTGTGTTCTGGCCAGTGTTCATTGTGGCTACATTTGCAGCTGTGGTAGGAAGCCAAGCTGTTATATCCGCTACGTTTTCGATCATAAGTCAATGTTGTGCGCTCGATTGCTTTCCTCGGGTCAAGATCATTCACACTTCAAGCAAAATACATGGACAAATCTATATCCCTGAAGTTAACTGGATGCTGATGTGCCTTTGCTTGGCGGTCACAATCGGATTAAGAGACACTAACATGATGGGTCATGCATATGGTAAAGATCATGATCATTAATATAAATTTCAAAAGTTTTTAGAAAGTTGAAAACTTTATGTTTAAACCTCTTTGTTTCTGCAGGACTTGCTGTGACCTCTGTGATGCTTGTGACTACATGTTTGATGACTTTAGTGATGACAATTGTCTGGAAGCAAAGAATCATTACAGTTCTCGCTTTCGTGGTCTTTTTCGGTTCCATCGAGCTTCTCTATTTCTCGTCATGCGTCTACAAAGTACCCGAAGGAGGTTGGATCCCGATTCTCCTCTCCTTAACATTCATGGCGGTAATGTACATATGGAACTACGGAACTACAAAGAAACATGAATTCGACGTTGAGAACAAGGTCTCGATGGACCGAATAGTCTCTCTGGGACCGAGCATCGGAATGGTGAGAGTTCCAGGAATAGGACTGGTCTACTCGAATCTTGTGACAGGAGTTCCAGCTGTTTTCGGACATTTCGTGACGAATTTGCCAGCGTTTCACAAGATTCTGGTGTTTGTATGTGTGAAATCAGTTCAGGTTCCTTATGTTGGAGAAGAAGAGAGATTTGTGATAAGCAGAGTAGGGCCAAAAGAGTATGGAATGTTCAGAAGTGTGGTTAGGTATGGATACAGAGATGTTCCAAGAGAAATGTACGATTTCGAAAGCCGGTTAGTGTCTGCTATAGTCGAGTTCGTTGAAACAGAACCGGGACTTGAAGAAGAAGAAATGTCGAATGTTAGGAGAAAGAAGGAAGAATGTATGGAGATAATGGAAGCGAAAGAAGCAGGAGTAGCGTATATACTGGGACATTCGTACGCAAAGGCGAAGCAATCATCGTCGGTGTTGAAGAAACTAGCAGTGAATGTTGTGTTTGCGTTCATGAGCACAAATTGCAGAGGAACAGATGTTGTGCTTAATGTTCCTCATACTTCTCTGCTTGAAGTTGGAATGGTTTATTACGTCTAAACAGAGAATACTAAGCTTTAACATAAGGTTAATACGGTTTAGTAGTAGTAGTACAGTATAGAGAGAGATCTAACTTCATTTTCAGTTGTTTTTTAGCAAAAGTTTTAATGTGTAAATATTCTTACGGTTAATGAATGAAAATCAAGAAATGAGAAATCTGTAATTAGATATATTTATAAAGTAAACCAAGTTCAAATATGTTAAAACAGATTTAGATATTCATAATATTTGGCCAAATTAGTATATAAACCTCTATTTTTGTCTTAAGCCCAGAGAGCAAGCAATGACATAGAGGCAGAACCTAAAACCAAAGCCACAAAACAGAGCTTCTTGAGCCGAGAACCCGATTCACCAGCTGTCGTCAACATCTTGTTATGGAAGAAATCCAATGCAATTAGATCAACCAAGGCCATGTATATTAGAATACCTGAAGAGAATGATCCCAATAAACCCTCCATTATCAATGCGTTCGGGTTCTGATCATCGTATCCAGTCGCTGCAAATATCACCATTCCTAGTACAATCCCGAGAGGCGTCGTTACCGCGAACATCAAGCACATATACACCACTGTCCCTGCCTTAAACCCAGCCTGACCATCAAACAATATCACATATTAATCCTATGGGAAAAAAAAACTATCCATAAAACTCACAAATGTTATATTTGGTTCGGTTTTCGGATACTTGGTATGGTTTTGATTTAAACCATGAGCAGCTCTAAATTAGAATGTCACATTCTATGATATACAAAAATGTCAACATCTATCAAAACTATTACTTCTTCTAGGTTTTTAAAAAATCATTATTCCAAAAGTCAGAACCAACAACTAGTACTATTTTCTCACTATATTTATTATTCTCCCCTAACTATTTCAACTCTAATTAAATTTGCAATAATTAGTTTACCAAAAAAAAAAGAATTGAAGAAAGAAAAAAACCAACCTGAGCAATGCAACCACCAAGACCCAAACCTTCAAAAATCTGATGAAAAGAAAGTGCAGCAATCAAAGGTCTAATGGTACACTTATTTTGTGACATTCCCAAAGTTACTCCAATAATCACCGAATGAAATATTATCCCAATTTCAAGAACTTGTGACACTAATCTTTGTTTCATCTTCACAATTTCCTCCTCACTATTTTCTTGTATTTCCAAATCAGCCCCAAACTTTCCTTCTTTCATCTCTAACCCCCCAACCGCCATATACTCCATCCCTCCGCCACCTCCACCGCCACCACCGTGTCCCATATGTTCACTCGCCGTTAAATCAACCAACAAAGCCGTTATAGCTCCGATCATAGTAACCAAACCAGCAAACGGAAAATCTTTCCACGGATGACGTGATGACACTTGGCAATCAGCGAGTGACTCAAACGCTTCCGGTAACACGTGGACTAAAGACGTCGATAGAATAACGCCGGCGGCGAAACACTTTATCACAAGAATCGCTTTATCGTAGAGAGGTTTACCGTGAAAGTATTTAGCGAGTAAAACCGGTCCCCAAACACCGAAAACACTTGTGAGAAAGATGGCGAAGACGGCGACTACCTTTAGATGAGAGGCTGCGTCGCCGTCTCTACAAGCCGTGGCTCGTATCGCCGCCTCTGTTCCGGTGACGCAAGAAGCCATTGATGATGATGATGATTTGTGGAAGAAGAAGAAGAGAGAGAGAGAGAGATTAGTGCGCGGACCACTTACACGTCAAACGGTTATTAAAGAAGTGCGTTGTTGAGTAAGACTTCCATTTTTGATATTGGGAAATTATAAAGGAAATTTATTCTTTTTCCATTTTTTGTTTTTGTTCTTTTGCTTTCTTTGAAGAAGATGACATTTTTGAGATTGATTTACTTGTTCTTTGTTCTGACTTATTATATTATGGGCCGTTTTAAAGCCCATTAGGGCTGAGTAGCCTGAGCCCAAACTTGTTTGTGCTTGAGATGGCATTTCAGTTTATTTTAGATTGGGTTTAGTTAGGCTTGATATTATTAGTTCGGTTAAATTCGTTAACAAAAAAAACACAAAACACAAACCCAAATTCATTGTCTTTTAATAATTGATATAAAAGATATGCAAGAAAGAAATATAAATTCAGTTTATTCTTACAAAACATCAAAGGATTTATTAATAGTTATCTAAATGAAGGAGTTATCTTCTTTATTTAATGAAAAATACTTAAACGTAAAAAAAAAAAAAAAAAAAAACTTAACGAAGCAGAGTGGATTAGTGGTTCAGTTTGATTCACTATCGGTAAGAAGTTAGACTGGGACGTGTTCTTTTTACTTTCTGTGTTTGAGCTTTGACCATCGTCCTATGGACCTTTTCCCAACCAAATAAGTTTCAATAGTTTTAAGCCCAATAATTGGGATATCAATTCAAAGCAAAGATAGATTCCTACCTGCCGATATCCGAACCCGAACCTTTGCACCACACCGTCCCGCAACAGCACCATCTCGCACAATACCACACAAATGAATCAGAGAATGGTGAAAATATTCGGATTATAGTACGGTACCATTGAACCACACAACAAAGCACCACATTTTAATGTGCCACCATTTATTATTTTGCTAAGCCTACAACTATTTGAAAATTAAAATCAAAATGAGATAAATTCAACCAATAATTGGTTCGACTTATGCAGAAAGATGGGGGCAGATAAAGTACACTCATCAGCTTCCTTGTTTGGCAAGAGGACATCAACACCTAACTGCGGGCTGCTTTATCTTTCTAGGGTATTCAGATTATGACTATTGATTTGAAGCCTCTCACATAAACACAATTGAACGATTGGTGTCATTAGTATTTAATATCCAGAAATAACTATAGATTTATATCTATTGGTTGATCAGCATTTTCATTAGATATGTTATCAACACAAAAGAAACGTTGCATTAGATTGCTAATGAAGTTGACATGTTCCTAACATGTGAAGTAAATTATCAATATAAAGTTGAGTATAGAGTTAGAGTTAATTTGAAACCAAGAAACAAATTCAGATTTCTCATTTTTATGTATATATATACATTTAACATTCAAAAATTATTTATTTTAGACTATATTTATTGTGCATCCGTTATGTGAATTTCATAATAAATAATTGTGTATTTAAAATCGATCAGTAGTATGAAAACTATATCTATATTTTACTAAAGATCAAAATATCTATTATTGAATTATTATCAAAATGTCATCTAACTATATTTTGTTTTCTCCAAATATATATATATATATATATATATATTTGGAGAAAACAATAATCGAAAAAAAAATGTAAAATTTTCTTGTATATTTTTTTCAAATCTACAGGAATAGCCTTGGTGAGTTTCCATTTCATCGACGTTAAATTTAGGGACATCACGACATCAAATTCAATTTCAATCTCATTAAATTCAGTCTATGAATTAAATTCACAATTTATTTATTTATTTATGTCTCAGCTCCAATAAATTTATCATTTCATATTATTGGTTGTTTTTAGTAGTTATATTTGTCGTCATGCATGTGTTATTGTGTTGCTAGAAAATGAAAATTTAAGTGATTGTCCATTGCAATGAATTAAATACATACTCCAAATATATAATAATTGAATACCAAATCATCCATGATATTTATGATATGTTAACTTATAAATGATAATAATGAAGAGGTAAAGTGGTAAACTATTGAAAAAGAAGAAGAAATTCACATATGAATTGGAAAATATTATTTATATGAAACAAAGGAAAAAAAAAACAATCTTCTACAATAAAATTAGAGAGTACTTTAACAAAAAAAATTAGAGAGTATGTATATATATATATATATATGATTTTCTCATAAAGCTAAGTTTGGCTGCATGAACGTGTTTTATATACCTCTGTATATTGACGTTAAAAGAAAACAAAAAAGCTTCAACAATAATTCCCTCCACTCGATTTAGTAAGACTAAATATATATATATATATATATATATATAGACATAAATGTACATGTACATAAATTTGTACGAGCCATATGAATATCACATGGAGTAATTCGACTAATCAGGAAATGAGTTATATCTATCTTTAAAATAGAGGACGGTCCATCAATAAAAATTCGGTTTAAAACCTAATAAAAAGGGAACATAAAGGACCACCATCATCTGCACAACCAATTTCCTTCGTATTAATTTCACACAATATTGAGAAATATGTACATTACAAATTTACCATTAACAATGATTCGAGAAAAAATATATTTATTTATTAAATAAAAAAGCATATGATAATTGACAATTCTTTAACTACTTTATAGCTCAAACAAGATAGGAAGAATGCCAAGGACAACAAATGGTGGCACCTATTTGAGGAAATCTTTTTAGATTTTATATGGAGAACAATGATTTATCATACATTAGATCCCGAAATAAAACAAAAATCATAATTATATAACTATATGTAGGGTTCATGATTTCGATATGTCATGCCAAACAAAATGCAAACTCAACCCCACAACATGTCATGGATTCATATATTGATTATCTTAACGTTTTGTGAGTCGATGGTTTGATTGTTCTTAATTTGTTGATAGATGATCGTTGATTTTTGTCCGGTTCGACGGTTGACATGCACAAGTGTTAGCATTTTATTGAAGATATCATTAAGCAGTACAATCTCTTAAATGTAGTCTAACAATTAGGCACAAAAGAATCAATAAAAATGAAAGGTAGTATACCAAAAAACCATTAAGCAAAATACATAATTTCACCAAAATTAGTTGCATTATTTTGCTATTAGGTGCATTATCAGTTGAATAAACCACGGGATGAATATCGGTAGCTAGCTAGCTACACATCTCTTGGATCCACAAAGAGCGAAGACCGCGATTTCGTTCTCTCACTCAAACCAATCTTCTTCTTCTCACATTTCAACGGCTTGATACACCACATATCATCGTCACACGAAAGCATTTTCCAATGCGGGATACATCTTCGCAAAGAATCATCGCCATTACTTCCTTTGTCGACCTCCACCACCACAACCTTACACCCGCAACCGTCATCTGATGCAGCCATGTTATGAACGTGCTCACACAAAGTCCTAACTAGTTTCCCACTAAGTGGACCTTCCGAGTGAACCCCATAAAGGAAATAGAACCCAAACGGAGTAAACAGATCAGGCAAAGCCGCTAATCCCAATAACGACAAGAATTTACCAAAAAATTTGGAAACTTTAGTGAGAAGCAAATAACTCAAAGGAGCTCTCTCGATCCTAAGTTTGAAGACTTTGCTACTATCCCAAACACTAAGCATTGCCCAACTTCTAGTGTTGTCATCATTGTAGTAAGCCAACCATGTCCCGATACTTAACTTGTTCCGCAAGATTTTGTTAATGTCGTCCGGAAAAAATTCTGTCGTAGCTGCTACATATCTCCGGTACAATGACTCGGCCTCTTTCACCTGTCACTTAAATTTTTTTGGTTAGTATTAGTGTGTTAATTTAATGCTATACATTTCTGTGATAGGTGTTTAAGCTCTATTTTTTTTCTTTGTAGCTTTCTCATTATATTATTAATGTCTTTATATATGATGGATTTATGTCTCACACAAAAATGTTTTAAGTACTTTTCTTATCAATGAGAGTTTCATACTAAAGCAATGTGTAATAAAATCACCTTTAGCTTCCTTATTCCGATATTAGACGGCAATTTTAAACCGCGGCCGGGGTTGACAGGATTGACCAGGATTTCGGGGTTTCTGAAGACGACATAGCCAAGTCTCCCGATGAAGAGACCGAGAGAGGCCTCATTGTCCTTTTGAGTGGCCATGTAAGCATAGTCAGCATTGTGAGACTCGAACCATTCCTCAAGCTTTCTCACCAGAATCGAACCAATGCCACGGCGTCGATAAGACGGCACAACTCTGAGACCAAGAACATAACCCACTCTCACTGACTTATCATGAAACTCCACTGGCTTTACTGAGCCTTGTATGGAACCTACAAGCTTGTTCCCAACCTCTGCCACCTATTAAGGTACATTAATTCGATAAACGTTACTTATATTAATCCCAATAGTACTTCACTTAATAATCCGCATTACTATATATATACATAAATAAATTAACACATTACAAAGTTAACAAACCCTAGCGTCTTTTGGCTAATATATAGAATCATACTCCCTCCGTATTTTAATAATTGTCGTTTTAGAAATTTTATTTTTTTGAATTGGATGTCGTTTTCAAATTTCTATGCAAAATTTATTACTTTTTAATGTTTTATGACATCATAAAACATTAAAAAGTAAGAAATTTTGCATTGAAATTTGAAAACGACATCTAATTCAAAAAAATAAAAATTCTAAAACGATAATTATTAAAATACGGAGGGAGTATATGTTTTATAGCTAAGAACGACAACTATATATCTTACATAATAACGTAGTTTTAATTTATTACCTATATTTTTTTAAAAGATGATGTTTTAAAAAATTTATACAGATTAATTAAGATGTATGACATGTCTAATACATCTTACTTGTTCCATCTCTCTATTTTGATATAGCTTACTATAGAATTATCTTAAAATACGAAATTTAAAATGACATTCAAGCAAAAAGTAATTTCATAACATTCTTTAAAAAACCAAGGGAAATATATAAATATTATGAGCGCATATATATTATTGTCGTTCAAAAATGTATTTTTCTTCTTTATCATTTAGGCTTTTGAAAGAAGAGAACCATCTCATATTTTGGTAAGATTTTTATTTAAAAACAAGGAATAATCCTTAAGAGAATAGAAAGAAAAAGAGAGTGAGAAATTAACCAGCATAATGAAGAAAGGACTATTTCGGATTCTGCATATGGGATCGCCTAAAGTGTCTGTGAAGAGAAGAGTTTGGTGGTCGTGACCAATCTCACAACTCTTCTCCACACGACCCATTTGAATTCTGTCCCTACGATCATCGTAGCATCTGATCACCACCTCTTCATCAACTTCTTCTTGCCATTGCCCCACCATTATTCTCAATCTCTCTCTTTCTCTTTCTCTATAGGGGAAATGAAATGAAAAGAGTGATAGCAATTCATACAAGGAGGAGACCTATCCTATGTTATATTGTGGAAATCTTATAAATAGACACACAATATGGAAGTTAATAAAGTGTCCGGACGACTAAAAATATAGATATGTCTTTATGTTTTTGTATATTAGTTGGAAAATTCATTATAAGTTTACTATAACTTGACAATTTCATTGATTCTAGGAAAACAATTTATGTGCAATCTCTCATATTTGTAGACTAAAAAGAAAATTTTAGCAACAGAACAAATTTAATTAAAATTACTATTTAGTTTTGGAAACCTGACTTCATACTTTGACTCAATCTTTTAATAAGATAGTAATTGTTTCAAGTTTATGAATTTACCATCTAAAAGAAATTTTTATTTGACTAATGTTGTTAGATATGCACAATTATTTTTTAGTAAGAATTTCACATTTTGACAAAATAAAATCTGAAATCTTTGTTAGGTGTGCTAATTAATCATGTGTTCGCATTAAACTTTTCCTAACCAGTTCAAAGATATATCTTTTCCATTTTGGCTATTTTGTGTAAGAGAAATAAAAAATAACTACAAAAACATTTGTCGATCGCCTACACCGATTAAAAGAATCGCATGAGTTTATTTTGGTCAGTTTCTTACCATTTCAGTCTAAATTGAATTGCTGAAAATTTGTATATATCAGTGACGCCTAAATGTATAAATGGAAAATTTGTAGAACAAATGATATGCATTTGCTGAGATGCAAAATTTAAAAGAATAATTTTTTAATATATTTTTTGTTTCGAACGAAATAGATTGTGTTATATATATATAGTGTAAATTATAATATAAGTGACTATGTTCAGTCCATATCTAATAACGACTAGAGAAGTGATCTCTCAACCTCTCCACACACAATAAGTGAACACTCGTTCTTCATTTGTCCCCTTCTCTTTCTTTTTCCCTTTTATGTATTATTATGTCATAGTTTCTGCCTTGAAATTTATTAATGTTTTTATTCCAACCGCTATAACAACTATATAGTAAATTCTAGATTTTGGATGAATTGTCTAGTCGAGTCCATATCAGCCACCAATGTTTACTAAGACTGAGCTCAGGGCAAAAAAAAGACATGCAAATGAAAAATGTGGAACCGTACGTTATCTTTTTGTTGATCGATTGATTAGTATTTCTAAGTTAGCTTGATTGATATATGGTTTAATCATCAGAATATGTACTTACATATGTAGATTATGAATGTAATTTTCGTAGGTTTAATTAAGTATACCTCATATTGAATTTTTTTGCCATTTGATTGTATACTGAACCACGTACTCGTTTTTATGAATTGCTAGCTAGATCCGTTGATTGTGCACGGTACATTGTCATTTGTCAAGTGTAATTTCAGAGAAATGTGTTGAATATGTTGAATGATAATAATGCAGGCTAAACTAATTTTGTCATTGTAACTATAATATGTAAGTTTCCTGCTTCTTAAAGAATAGTTTAATCTGTGATTAAATAGATATAAATAAAGTTTTATCCCAAAAAAAATACAACTAAATGAAGGAGAGAAATTATGAACTTACTATTTCTGTTATCATACTAAAATAAAAGTTGGCAGACCAAAAGCAAAATCATACAATAATATGATTGGGAGATGTTTTGGGAGTGGAGAGAAGAAGTAGAGAACGAATCATATCTTCACTAACTTAACTAACCAAAGCCAAAACGAATACGTAACTTAATAAAGATTAGCAAATTTTCTTTTTTGATTTTAGCATTTGAAAAAAGGTTTTTGGATTTTGTTTGATTAATTATTCTCATTGATGCAATGTATTTTCTTAACATTGTTGAGTGTTAAGAGTGATGGTCCACAACAGATTTGACATGGAGCACAAGTTTAGAGTGGAGAACAATATCATCGGATATGAAATACACAAAGGAGATTACGAATTACAATGTCTTTCAAGTTAGATGAAGCTTATAGACTTTCGTGAAATTTGGAAGTTTAAGCTTATGAATCCTTAGTACATAGCAATTATATTAAGAATTCCTTTGGTTTAGAATATCTACAATGAAACATTAGGGAGATTGATTAAGAAAATAGAAGTTAGAAAATGATTATTTGTCTATTTTCTCGACACATTTAAACAATTTTACAATATCATTTATTATCTACCTAAACACGATTCAATCTAATAAAACAATCTGCAAAATATAAATAATCAAAAATAATTAATTTTAAGTTGAAAATTTAAAACATGGGGTCATCTAATTTAAAACAAATTTTTTCACATAAAACATCAAAAATGGAGGATGTTAAAGATATTAAAAGGCCTTAAAACTTAAAAGACATTAATAAAGCCCAACTTAGCCCAGATAGACCCATAAATATATTTATCTCGTTTACCAAGTTTTAACGGTCAACAACAGCTGTATATTTGAGGGTATAAACGTAATTTAAAGGTTAGTATCTTCTTATTTCTGATGCTGGGAGCTTTGAAGCGGCACGATGAAACAAGTTGACGCCACTTGACACGTAAGCGCTTAGTAGCCTCTTTCTTCAAACCAAAGACTCACTTATCCACCGTTCGATTAAAAATCTCCACTCAATCTCAACCCTTCATTTTATTAAATAAATCCTACGACCAAAAAATAAAATTAATTATTATTTTCTGTTATCCTTTCATTGTCTTCTTCTTCCTTCCTCTTGAGGTTTTTGATAATTCCATGGATTACCTTAGTTTCGACTCTCATGGTGGCTATCGAGAAATCAATCACTCACACCTAAATCTCTGAAGCTTTTGAGTTTCAAAGTTTTCGAATTTGATACTTTCTCCAGAAAATTTTGAAGCTTTTTTCTTCCTTAGTTATGATGGCTTATGTTCGTGGCTTAGCTTCGTTGACCTTCTCACCGATTTCTCTCCGAAGATTCCGTCCCCGACTTCATCGAAACCACAGCGTAAAACCCAATTCCCGAATCATCATCTGCAATCTGAAATCAAACTACTCCACTGGGAAATTTCGCGAGCTCGGAGGATTATCTCGTTCCGTGGAGCTAGACCAATTCATCACAAGCGAGGAAGAAGAAGAAGCAGATGAGGTAGGAGAAGGGTTTTTCGAAGCGATTGAGGAATTAGAGAGAATGACTAGAGAACCATCAGATATTCTCGAAGAGATGAATCATCGATTATCATCTCGAGAATTGCAATTGATGCTTGTCTACTTCGCACAAGAAGGTAGAGATTCTTGGTGTACTTTAGAAGTGTTTGAATGGTTGAAAAAGGAAAATAGAGTTGATGAAGAGATAATGGAGTTAATGGTTTCGATTATGTGTGGTTGGGTTAAGAAATTGATTCAAGAGGAATGTGATGCAGACCAAGTGTTCGACTTATTGATTGAGATGGATTGTGTTGGTTTAAAACCTGGTTTTAGTATGATGGAGAAAGTTATTGCTTTGTATTGTGAGATGGGGAAGAAAGAAAGTGCGGTTTTGTTTGTGAAGGAGGTTTTAAGGAGGAGAGATGGTTTTGGTTATAGTGTTGTTGGTGGTGGTTCTGAAGGTAGAAAAGGTGGACCAGTTGGGTATCTTGCTTGGAAATTGATGGTAAAGTTTTGAACTTTTTTTCATAATCTTTACATTTTTGGTGGATTTGAGATCATAGAGATGTGATATGAATTGGTTAAGATGACTTTCTTGATAGTTATCGGTTTTTTCCGTCTAGCTATGTTAATGTGGCTGTGTGTTTTTTTTGGTTTGTATCAGGTTGATGGAGACTATAAGAAGGCAGTTGATATGGTTATGGAGTTAAGACTTTCAGGGCTGAAGCCAGAAGCTTACAGCTATCTAATTGCGTTGACAGCTATTGTGAAAGAGCTGAATAGTCTTGGGAAGACATTACGCGATTTAAAACGTTTTACACGGGCTGGTTTTGTTGCTGAGATTGATGATCACGATAGGGTACTCATTGAGAATTACCAATCAGAAACATTATCCCGCGGACTGCAATTAGCCACTTGGGCGGTTGAGGAAGGCCAAGAAAATGATTCCATTATTGGGGTGGTCCATGAGAGACTCCTTGCTATGTATATATGTGCGGGACGTGGACCAGAAGCAGAGAAACAGCTTTGGAAGATGAAACTTGCAGGGAAAGAACCTGAAGCTGATCTCCACGACATCGTTATGGCCATCTGCGCTTCACAGAAAGAGGTTAATGCAGTTTCGCGGCTTCTGACAAGGGTGGAGTTCATGGGATCTAAGAGAAAGAAGAAGACTATGTCATGGTTGCTCAGAGGGTATGTGAAAGGAGGGCACTTCGAAGAGGCTGCAGAGACATTGATGACAATGATCGACTCTGGTATGCATCCGGAGTATATTGATCGAGTGGCTGTGATGCAAGGAATGACAAGGAAGATTCAACGGCCGAGAGATGTTGAAGCATATATGGGTCTGTGCAAGAGGCTCTTTGATGCTGGTTTGGTAGGGCCTTGTCTTGTGTATATGTACATAGAAAAGTATAAGTTGTGGATAGTGAAGATGATGTGAAAGAGAATGAAATAGCTGAGGCAGAAGTTTAAAGACTCTGGCTAAGCTGGAGGGATCGGGATTTTCTATTTTTGGGTATATAAATCTGTATGAAATAATAATACGTATATTATCTGTTTATAGAAGGGAAATAACTTGGGTTTAAATTATTTATAATTTTATATACTGAACCTATGGAATTGTCTTTGAAATTAGTGACTTAAAATAATTTGTAATTTTTGTATATATATTCATTTGTTTCTACGACATTAAGTTTTTTAAGAATGTAATTTTAATTATTTTAAGAGTAGAAAAATGTCACTATAAATACAAAAAATAATAATTAGTTAGTGATAAATTCTACACAAACTTGTATTTCTTCTTTTGTGTTTAAGATTTTATTTTGTCGTGTATAATGTAAATCCCGTTGTTATGAATAAATCTATAAACAAGAAAATAAACATATGACAGTCTGTTAAACACTATGAAGGATGTCTTGAGATAATTTTTCTAACGCTTAAAATAAGTTTAGCGACCATGAAACATGCTGAAAATCAGAAAATATATCGAAAGTTAGTTATTTAACGCCACACCAAAAAAAAGTGATTCACGACATTATCTGTTGTTTAGTAAAATACTTTGATGAAAGAGAAGTAATAAAACGGAATCTCATTCATCGATGAAAAATGCATATCTCAAAATTGATTTATTGAAGCTTCATGTTTCTATCGTACTATTGAATACCTAGAAAAGGAGCAAGCATGACAAATGATTTAAGATCCGTGCTTAATATAAAATGGGGCACAATGTGCAATGCACATTAGCATTCTACATAGAGATATTGTCACCTAAAATTTGAAAATATAAATCAACCAAACAAATGAAGTTGATTACAGAAAATGTAGACTATTCTTTTACCTTCGAACTCAGCAAAATCACGTAGCAAGTTTCGAGTACAAAGTAAGACTTGAACATTTCTTGGAAGGAGACAGTTTCTATAAGAAGTCAAGACCCTACCTCCAATACTAAATAATGACTATTCTGCCACAGTGGTGATTGAAATGCTAAGCACATCACAAGATGGAGAAGCCAAATCACCATAGCGTTGCCCATTGCTTTTCCAATAGCTCTATGTCTGTAAGAGATCTCAAATCTAGTCTTGGATCATCCAAATAATTTTGCAAATTCGATTTTGTGTTGTCAGAATCATGTTGTATGCTCCTCTCAAATTCAAAGAGATCATGTATGATATATACAATAGTTTGAAAATTCTGATGAATACAATACAAACTTGTAATAATGTAAGAATGGAGATAAATACTTACATAATTGAGATCATCATCGATCATCATCTAGTGGTGATTCAGTAAGAAGTTCATGTGGAGTTGGTGTTGTTGAGAAGGTGGAAAAAAAGTCCAAGTATTTTCCTTGTGTTCTTTATAAAGATCCTTCAAATTTTGTACAGTAACTTTGATTTTTTCCTCAAAAGTATTCGGATCCACTTTATCATAAAATGACTTAGAATTTGCACCTTCAACCTCAGATTTAAAATAGCTCCCATAGCTAAAATGATATTGTACTGATTCCAATACTTATCAAACTTTAACTTCATATTCCTAGCCATCTCTTCGACTCTAAAATCACCACAGTGCATATTTCTTCAATAGACACTCAATTTTCCACACTTGAAGAAAAGACATATCAGCTTTAGGATATTTGACACCTGAGAAGTAAGTAGTGATGGTACCGAAAATCTTTAAGATGTGACAGTGTGTAGTTTGTCAAAGCATCTGATTCAAGGAAAGAAGCATTTGCATCATGTGTTGAGAGTGTAGGGATTATGAGTAGAGCTGGATTATCTTTAGATGTCCCAACACGATGGAATCAAATTATAATATGCTTGCTAGAGCTATGATGTTTCGTAAGGCGTTTGCTAGTTTGAAAGTATATGATACTAATTATACCATTATATAGTACGCAAGAAACAAACAGAAGCTCAAGGTACCATCATATTGTAGTCGGGGATGTTCAAGTTTTCAACATGGTCTAAATAGATACCGACGTTTTTACCATCAAAAACTTCTAGACCTAATAAATTGACTCTTGTGGTATTTGCCGATTCCAAATTGTAGTAAAGAAGATAATATTTACTGCCGTGTTTCGGCGACCACATTGTTTCATCCGTAAGAATTTTTTTCATACTCCACATACCGTATGTGTCGTGGATTTCTCATTTTTTTGTCTAGAATTTCTACGGTATATGATACAAGAATCGGTGGTGAGACTTGTATGGGATAGATATGGCGGCTTCACAAGCTGGCGATCGCTTCTCTCTTGTGAAGGAAAGATGGTCGAAGATGGAAATCTGACACGATGGCGGTCGCTTCTCTCGTGTGGGATCAATTCAAGGGGAAATGATGGATAAAGGGGTGATTGACTCGCTCAATCGGTGGTCGAACTAGATTGTTTGAATCACTCAAACAAGCTGATCCGAGGCTTCAAGAGAATAGAAGTGAATCGCTCACTTAAACTCTAATGAATAAGAACACACAAAGACTCAAACTTTGTGAAAAGAACAATACTTTCTATTTAATTTCGAAATTCAAGGGTCGTTTACAATGAACGAAATAATGAGCTTATATAGGCTCATGTACAATATTCTACTACTCTAAAACAAGAAATAAATCGCAGCATTAAAGAGATATGGCCGTTGGACATTAATTGTAGAATATGTCCAAATAAGGCAAGTGAGGTGTGCCTTGTATCTTGTCAACTTGGGGAGGAAGTTGTGACGTCTTGGAAGCTTCTTGATGCTCTGGAATATCTTAAGTGGACGCTCAAACAAAAGGGGGAAGATCCATGGGACATTGATGACAATCGGGTCCAAATATGGTAAGTAGAGCTCATAATTGATCCGCTTGATCAAATGTGGTGTGGTGTATCTTAGAGCGTGTAGTGAAGCCTCTAAGTGATCTAGATACTCTCCAGGTCGCCAAATAAAGCTTTGAGGCACGTCCAAATGTAGAATAAGGAAGCTTTCCTTGTTTGACTTCAATTGGCGCAGTACTTCAGAAAGTAGTTCAGCAAGTAGTTCAGCGAGTAGTTCAGCCGGTCTGTCAGCAAGTACATTAGCTATATGTACTTGTAACATCTTTGAATCAATTGCTTGGTGAATGACTCCTTGATGACTTGATGTTGCCTCGTTAAAAACCTTTCTAGGTAAACCCATTGGGACAAACCCTAGATAAGGGAAAAAGAGTGCAACGGTCAAATTCTCACAACATGGTGACTCGGCTCGCTGGTCTTTGATTCCTCTTGAACCATCATTAGTCTTCTTAGAGTTAATTTGCTGGTGAATAATTAACCCTAGGCCTTGTGCTTGATTAGGACTCCATTTGGGAAAGAATCCTCCAAAATGCTCCATATTAACCGGTTTGATACATGTACCGGTTGGTTTGGTATGCTCCCGGTTTGGTTTGATTTGGATGTCCGCATCATACCCTCTCCCTTGAAAAAGTTTCGACCTCGAAACTGTACAATCTGCACCAAGAGAAAGCAAGTTAGCTTTCATTCGATTTTGGGAGGCTAGGGTCTTACCTTGGTAGGGTGGCGGTTTGATGATGCATGGTGCATCGGGTGGCTCTCCTTTGAGCAAGAAAGATAGGATCACTCCTCTGTTTTGATCCGGTGCTTGTAGTTGTCGTGTTGCTTGATTAACTCCTCCTCGGGTTTGGGCTTGAGCTTTAAAATCCGGCGGTTCCTCTTTGATTAAGCAAGAGTTTGAAACTCTTCTAGTCTCCATGATAGAGGGTGTTAGCATCAATGGTGCTGGTTCACTTTGGTTTTGAATTTGGTCGTTGACTTTCCTCACTTCCGGTGAATCACATTTATGTTCCATGTATTCTTTGTTGGTACCTGCAAGTTCATCAACACTTTGGGCAAGAAACAAGTGCATTAAAACAGTCATGGGATCAATATAAACAAGTAAACCAATTTCGGATTGAACCATTTCTTTTCCACAAAGTGATTCAGAAAGTATGTCAGAAAGTAGATCAGCTACTTGATATGTCCTAAGACAAGAAATTAGTTCCATAGATTTATTTAAAAGATCTACTATTTTCTCACACTCTTTAAGGATTAACAAGTTTATTATCACATCATTCGAATCGCTAGAAACAATTAGAAGTAATAGCTTACTTACCTGACTTAGATCCTCGGTGAGTGTATTTTTCGAAATCAACTTGGTTTGTTGATTTGATGGCTGGTCCGGTGGTTCTTCTTGCAGCAGGATGTTGTTGGTAACAATTCCATTCTCCTTAGAGACAGATTTGCATATCAAAAGCTCTTGATATTGCTGCACAACATCATTCGTTGTTGATCCCTCTTTTGGATCCACATGTGTCTCCTTATTACCTACATGGGTCTCAACACTTTTGGCACAAGACAAGTGTATTAAGGCAGTCAAGGGACGTTCATAAACATAATGAAATAAGTTACTTTGAACCTTTTCATGTGTTAGACCAGAATCAACTTCTTGTTTGCTTTGATCCGAGAGTAACCGTAACATTGTTGTGGCTTCTCTTTGATCTTCGCAAATCTTTATGGTACCTGTACTTTCACTGGCACTCAAAGACAAGATCAAGGGCATCATACTTGAAATGATATGGATAGGGTTGTTGAAACTCCTTTCGAATATAAGATAATGCCAATATCGAACAAGATAGTATGTTTCGCTTACTTGTGTACCATGTAAGGTGTTCGGTATCAATTCAGCCTTGATGTGGATGATCTTAGAAGCAAGATCAGCTGGTGTTGAACATGGATGTATCATCACACGTCCTTTGAGGGCTGCTTGATCATACATCTTATTTCGGCAAACTTGTGATGTTGTTGTTGTTTCCGAAAGTTTTTCCTCAAAACTTATGCCATTCTCAACTTCCTTTAGAGTTGCTGCGTTGTGGTCTACTTCTTTAGATGTGTCATCCATGCTATGACATAGACCTGCATCAATAACCTTTGGCAAAGACAAGCGCATTAATCTAGAATTGGGAATATCTAAACTTGAATTCACTAAACAATCATTGGAGTTAGATGCATTCACTTTCAGCTCTAGTGGTATGACATCCTCTACTTGTCTCTTAGAGCAAGTTGCAGCAAAATGTCCCCTCTTATGACATCTATAGCATGTTGGTTCATTTGATTTTAAAGAATTAGAGGACTTACCTTGTTGTAGTTCAGCGTGTGGTTCAAGCACTGGTATGGGGCTTGGTTCCTTTGGAAGGTAAGTGTTTTGAACAGGCTGGGAAAGCATGTGAGGTGCATATCTCTCCCTCATAAGCAACTTTAGTTGTCCCCACGTTTTAAGTGCTGGCTCCTTGAACCATCGTCTATCTTTTTCTTCTCGGTCCCACAAACGTTTTGCGCTTCCCATGAGTTGTTCAAGACAATAGTTGAGCCTCTCTTCTTTGGGAATGGAATAGTACCTAAAGTACTTATCCATGTTGAGTTCCCATTGCAGATAATCTCTTTCACGTCCTGTAAACTCAAAACATTCAGGTCCAAAATATTCATAACCATTGTTTAGAGATAACCTGAGTTTTGTCTTGTAGCTTCGGGTGGGATTGCATAACAGTGGGTCTCGACTAACGCCATGTTTCAGCTTGCCTCCTCCTAGCTTACTGGTCCTTGAGTCTCTCTCAGCTAGGTAGTCACGTCTACCACGGGGATGCGGTTTAGGCCAAATTGATGCTCCTTGAGTCACTTCTTGAGTTACTTCATGTACTACTCGCGGGTTTGTGTGAAAGTGTTTGTCTCTTGGTTTTGTTGGACGTGAGGTTGTAGGCCCTTGGTGTGAAAAGATATGGTGGTCGGGCTTCTCTTCACGCCTTCGAGGACGTTGGTAATGGTATCCCTTCGTTGTTGCCCCTTTGTAGTCCATGTCTTCTTCCCACTTGAGATAATTCTCTTTTCCTGAAAAAGAAATACCTCGAGTCAATGGAGATTTTGAACCATGGCTGGAAATATCATTATTAAATGTAATCCATGGTTTAGAATAGCCTTTATTGGTGTTGTATGAGTCAGGCGGTTCTGGTTCTGGTGCTTCACGGCCTGGTTCATCTCTTGATTCAAAGTCTGAATGATCATCGTGATGCCAAGAGATGTTTCCATAGTTGTCTTCCTCATCCGACATGACTTGGTAAGGCTCTTCTCCTCGGATTTCTTCATCCGAATAGAACTCAATGGACTCCATATTTGCTCTGGTCTTCCTGATAGAAGAATCTCGCACAAGCAAAGGAAAAATGTATCAAAAGTAAATCAACAAATAAGAAAATAAATAATAAAAAAAATGGAATTTTTTTTTTTTTTTTTATAAATAAATTCGAAAATTCAAATAACAAAATACGGAAAAACAACTTTTATTTTTATTTTCTGATTTTATAAAAAAATAAAATTTTGAAAATTAAAAATACGTTTTTTTTTTTTTTTTTTTTTTGGGTTTATCTTTTAATAATTATAAATTAAATAATAAACGGAAGCAAACTATTTTTTTTTTTTTTTTTAAATATAAAACTCAATGAAACAACTTAATAAACTATGATGCAAGCAAACGAATTTTTTTTTTTTTTTTTTTAATTAAATAAAACAGAAACTGAACTAGTACAGAAACTGATTCAGAAACTAATGCAGAATATAAAGGAAACGATAGAACCTGGCAAGGGAAGAGCAAACCAATGCTCTGATACCAGATGATACAAGAATCGGTGGTGAGACTTGTATGGGATAGATATGGCGGCTTCACAAGCTGGCGATCGCTTCTCTCTTGTGAAGGAAAGATGGTCGAAGATGGAAATCTGACACGATGGCGGTCGCTTCTCTCGTGTGGGATCAATTCAAGGGGAAATGATGGATAAAGGGGTGATTGACTCGCTCAATCGGTGGTCGAACTAGATTGTTTGAATCACTCAAACAAGCTGATCCGAGGCTTCAAGAGAATAGAAGTGAATCGCTCACTTAAACTCTAATGAATAAGAACACACAAAGACTCAAACTTTGTGAAAAGAACAATACTTTCTATTTAATTTCGAAATTCAAGGGTCGTTTACAATGAACGAAATAATGAGCTTATATAGGCTCATGTACAATATTCTACTACTCTAAAACAAGAAATAAATCGCAGCATTAAAGAGATATGGCCGTTGGACATTAATTGTAGAATATGTCCAAATAAGGCAAGTGAGGTGTGCCTTGTATCTTGTCAACTTGGGGAGGAAGTTGTGACGTCTTGGAAGCTTCTTGATGCTCTGGAATATCTTAAGTGGACGCTCAAACAAAAGGGGGAAGATCCATGGGACATTGATGACAATCGGGTCCAAATATGGTAAGTAGAGCTCATAATTGATCCGCTTGATCAAATGTGGTGTGGTGTATCTTAGAGCGTGTAGTGAAGCCTCTAAGTGATCTAGATACTCTCCAGGTCGCCAAATAAAGCTTTGAGGCACGTCCAAATGTAGAATAAGGAAGCTTTCCTTGTTTGACTTCAATTGGCGCAGTACTTCAGAAAGTAGTTCAGCAAGTAGTTCAGCGAGTAGTTCAGCCGGTCTGTCAGCAAGTACATTAGCTATATGTACTTGTAACATCTTTGAATCAATTGCTTGGTGAATGACTCCTTGATGACTTGATGTTGCCTCGTTAAAAACCTTTCTAGGTAAACCCATTGGGACAAACCCTAGATAAGGGAAAAAGAGTGCAACGGTCAAATTCTCACAACATGGTGACTCGGCTCGCTGGTCTTTGATTCCTCTTGAACCATCATTAGTCTTCTTAGAGTTAATTTGCTGGTGAATAATTAACCCTAGGCCTTGTGCTTGATTAGGACTCCATTTGGGAAAGAATCCTCCAAAATGCTCCATATTAACCGGTTTGATACATGTACCGGTTGGTTTGGTATGCTCCCGGTTTGGTTTGATTTGGATGTCCGCATCAGTATACGCTGTAAATTCTCTATTTGTTCAAAATTTGTGCTTCATATATAAAAATAACTAGGATTTAACCCGCGGTACACCGCGGACAAAATTGTATTTTATGTATTTTATATAATATTTTATTGAATTTTTAAATTCATACTGTAAAAAATTATTTCTCATATAATTATTTCATATTATAATTAATGTACTTGAAATATATAAATATTGTTTTTGACTTGTTGTATTTGTTATGTTAATTTGTATTGATATACTTAGAAGATTTGTAGGTGTAGAAATGATATAGTGTTAATACTTGCAAGCATTTATAATTATGGACTATTATAATAATTTGATATTATTTTGTATCAATACAATTTACCCCGTGGTACATTGCGGGTCGATTTTTTCAAAATCAAAATTTGAAATACTAAGTTATAGTTGTTTTGTTAATACTGTTTGGTTTGTTTAGTGTTTAAGATTATATAATTTTATTTTTATTTTTAGTCTAGGATTTACCCGTGGTATACCGTCCCATATTAATATCAAATCAACCCAAACCTGTCCCAATATATAACCCCGTGAAATTAAACAACATTTATTTATTTTCTGTTTAATAATATTTTTATTTAAAATACATATAGTTCGAGTCAATTTAAAACTTTGCATTAAATAGTTTTCATTATATATATATATATTAATTGTTATAGAGTACAAATATTATAAACTTTGTATAGAACTTAAATATTATAAATACTCTAAACGTTATTAAGTTTAAATATTTTGAAATATTTATAATGTTTAAACTTTTTATAAATCTATATATAATAGCAATCTAATAAATACCATTTGCACATCTGAACGGTTGCGTCTTTTTATCGCAACCTTTCGTTTAAATCGGTTAATTTTTTACGGTTATTTTGGTTGCGTCTTTTTATCGCAATTTTCGTTTTAATCGGTTATTTTTTTACGGTTATGTCGTTTCCAATAAATACCATTTGCACATCTGAACGGTTACGTCTATTTATTGCAACTTTTCGTTTAAATATTTATGGTTGTTTTTCTTACAGTTATTTTTGTACAGTCATGTTGTTTTATTGAATTTCTTTTTACGTAAACCAATAAACTATATATAAAATTGGTTTTATTTCATAGTTTACATATGGATATATTTAGTAGTATAACCTCCTTAATTATATCATTCATTTAACATTTACGTATATCATGGGAAAACAATAATATAGAGGTTTAAATAATTTTGGACATACGTGAGTGAAATGAGCCCTACGCAATAAAGCTGTAACGGACACGTTCGTCTAAGTAATGGACTTATCGAATAGTTGTAAAATCGTGCCTTTTCAACTCTATATATTGTCTTTCTTTTCGAAACTCCAATTTTTTGTCCTGCTACAACGATTATTTGTTCTACGATGATAATAAGCAAACCATATCCTTATTTAATAGAACCATTGCAACATTTAGTTTATTTCATGAACAATTACAATTTTAAGTTTATTTTATAAATCTTTATAACATTTAATCATCTACCGTCGGTGTAACCTTTCATAAATTATTATTTTTAGTTATTAATTTTTAATTATTAAAATGTATTTAAATGAGATTGTAACTATTTAATTGAACTGTTGCAATATTTGGATTATTTGACGAATCATTGCAACTTTTGGTTTTGTTTTACAAACCATTGTAATCTTTAGTATATTTGATGAACCATTGCAATATTTGGTATATTTGACGAACCGTTGCAGGTTTTGGTATATTTGATATCTACGGTCACGTCTCTCGGTTAAAGTTTGTCATATTTTGTAAAAAATATTTAATTACTAAAATATATTTAAATAAATTATTGTCACCGTTTAATTTAACATAGTAGCATTTGGTTTATTTGACGTTGAATATTTTGATTTATTTATCAAACCGTTGTAACCTTTGGTTTATTATTTGATGCTTTTTGCATTTGGGAATAATTTTTTAGTTACAAATTAATGTTTTTCTAATATTCATATAATTAATAAATGCTTGTGAGGGTTTTCTTTATCATAATTTTTGTAAAATATATATTGATTTGATATTTAAAAAAAAATCAAAATTATTACAATTTATTATAATTTTTCGTTTGATATTTTTTAAACGATTTTTGAAATATATTCTCCCGCGACATCGCGGGGGTCTTTGAGTCCTAGTTCTTATAATGGGAAATTGTTAAAAATACCCCTTTTGGTGTGCCCCTTTTCAAAAATGCCCCTTTTAGATGTCCATTTTCAAAAATGCCCCTTTTTAAATCTGAAATTTTTATAAAGTTTTATTAGGTTTATAAGGTACTTATGGATTGTAACTACTACTTGAAGACTCGATCCAAGTATTTATAAGGTTTTATAAGGTGTTTTTAAAGGTTTTACAAGTTATTTTAAAGGATTTTTAAGGTTTTTCAAAGGTTTTACAAGATATTTTAAAGGTTTTTAAAGGTATTTAAAATACATTTATAAAGTATTTATAAAGTATTTATAAGATTTTAGATACATAGAAATGTAGTTTGTGTATGTTTTAATAATATTACATACATATTTGGGTAAATCTTATAATTTTAAGAGCATTTTTTATAAGGCTTTAAAAAAGGGGTATTTTTAAAAAGTGGCATTGAAAAAGTGGCATTTTTGCAAAAGCCCCTTCTTATAAAGTTCAAATATTTAAAATATTTGAAACTTCATAAAAGTTTTAGTTTTTTAATATTTAAAACGTTTTATAAAGTTTAACTTTATAATTTTTTTAAATAATTATAATATTTAACTTTTAATAAATTTTTAATATTTATAATATTTTAAAATAAAAAACTGAAGTAAAGCGGATAACGATTTTAATTTTGGAGGCTTGATAAATCAAGATTCCTGCTCATTTGTATTCAGAATTATTTTGGTCCTTTTTATAGTATGACTATGAACCATTGCTCAATTTTTTAAGCAATGTGGGACATTGTACACATTTTTTTTTTCATCGATTGAGTAATATATGTCCGTTTTTAAAAATTTGAATCACATTATATGTAGAAGTTTTTTTTTGTCATTTTATTAATTATGTCTTTTATATATATATATAAAATCATATAAAAGTGAAAGAAAAATCATATATTAATGTTTAAATTAGGTAGAAATGTTTTAGGAAATTAGAAATTAATTGAATTTAGAAACAAAATTAATTTGTTACCATATTTGGAAGTTACGATTTCTAAAAGATTTTTTTGAAAATAATTTGTAATATTAATTAATGATAAACATTTATGATAATGGCATTCTCTTGTAAATAAGTGCCAACTCCAGAATTTTTTCATATTTGTATTTCGATATTGTATATATAGATTGACAGAATGTACATTAAACAATATGCATGGCATATATATTTATGTTCTACTATACACTCATTGTCTAACTCCAATCAAACGCAAAAACAATAAAATACTAATTTTAAATAAAGTTTATAAACTAAATTCAGTAAATGATTTGTTTTCTTTAAATTAATCTTTATGTTCTAATTCTTCATTTACATATATTTCTTTGTATTTCTCAATTTGGTCATTTTTTTCTTCTTTGTTACTTATTATTCATTTTCTTCCATCAGCCTTAAATTAACCATTATGTTTTAATACATTTAAGTTATTTAAAAAAATATATTGAACTTAAAACTAAACTAATACAAATCCACTTATTTCTGATTGAATATTTGTCTCAAATATGCTGAAGTTACAACGGCCCACTGTTTTAAATGGGCCTGTATATCAAATATATGTTGTGAGCCCAAAATGTTTCTTTGTATTTCTGAAATTAAGTGAATCTGAAGGTGAAAGCAAAGCCGGAAGAAAAAATAAGAATCACAGAGGTAAAATTGTGATGGAGCTCGAAGATCCAACAATGGCAGATTCCACGATTAAGCTTACCGTCAAATTCGGAGGCAAATCAATACCACTTTCGGTTTCACAAGATTGTACAGTCAAAGATCTTAAGTCTCTGTTACAACCAATCACCAACGTTCTTCCTCGTGGCCAGAAGCTCATCTTCAAAGGTTTGCTTATTGATATTTGATTACTTTTCTCACTAATCGAGCTAATTCCTTGTAATGGGTAATTTTCAAATTTTGATTTTTGTGTCTTGAAGGTAAGGTTTTGGTTGAAACGTCGACTTTGAAGCAATCTGATGTGGGAAGTGGAGCCAAACTCATGTTAATGGCTTCTCAAGGTCTGCATCAAGGGGTCAGTGTTCTTACTTTTGTATGTTGCATAGTTGTGTAAAAGATAATCTTGAAATTTGGATTCTTGATCTTCAGTAGGATCAATGTAATTGAGGTTAAGGTGTAAATTGTATTGAAAATGAACAGGAAGGTCCAGTACTTAAGGAAGCTAGTACAAGGCCAATCTCTAGAACTGTTGTATCTGATAAAGTAGATCAGAGAAAACCTAGTCTCCTTGTAGACAAGAAGCGCACTGATCGATGGAAAGCCACAGGAGTTATTGCTTTAGCTCAAGCCAATTTGAAGGTATATAGATGTCTTACATGTTCATTATTGTGGTTTTGGTTTGGAATTATCTTTTAGTTGCTAAATTGTTTATTAGTTGAGTTTTCTTTGTTGTGGAAAAGGAAATACCGGAAGAAGTGTGGGACTGTGGATCTCGAGTCCGAGTACTTGACATTAGTGAAAACTTCATTAATGAAGTACCTGCCAAAATCAGCTCCTTTGGTTCTATGCAAGTGAGAAATGCTAAATTTCAAATCTTTTTGTTTAGTGAAGAATTAAGGATTATAATATGAGTGCATTTGTAGAAATTGCTCCTTCAAGGAAATGGTCTATCCGATGAATCCATTCAATGGGAAGGGATAGCATCTCTGAAGCGCCTGATGCTTCTGTCCATTAGCCATAACAAGTGAGTTTTCCGCTTTCACTCTTGGAACTTTTCTTTTTAGTTTTTAGTAGATATCACACATGCCTTCAGTGCTACCATTTTACAAGTTTTTCGACAAGCTAAACTAAAGGAAAAATTGATTTGAAGTTATGCACAAACCGTAATCAATAAGACTTTAGAACACAACATTATACTTGTGAATGTCAAATGGTTTTTGATGAGGAAATCGTTTTTGTGATTGGGCTTTTGCAGTCTAACTGTTCTGCCAGCAGCCGTGGGTTCACTGACGTCTCTTAGACAGCTTGATGTCACCAACAACAAGTTGACAAGTCTACCAAATGAGTTAGGACTTCTAACACAGCTTGAGATCTTGAAAGCAAACAATAACAGGCAAATAATCTTTACTCATATCTTTTAATTGATCGAAAAGACACAAGTTACAGTCTTAGCATTGTTATTTCATTTATTACTTTTCTCAATGGTCTCTCAATCCTTTTTGTGTTCTGCAGAATAACTAGCCTTCCTGAGAGTATCGGAAACTGTTCCTTCCTCATGGAGGTTGATCTTTCAGCAAACATTCTATCAGAACTTCCCGAGACATTCACCAAACTGCGCAATCTAAAGGTAAATCAAATCAATCTTTTGACTACTCTTCCATGGACATGGGTTTACAAAGACTGACTTAGTGTTTTGGTATTAAGACACTGGAGCTGAACAACACGGGATTGAAGACACTGCCATCGGCTTTATTTAAGATGTGTTTGCAGCTCTCAACTTTAGGACTCCACAACACAGAGATAACCGTTGAATTTCTCCGCCAGGTTTGTTTGTTCACCGTCTCATGTTTGACTCTATAGTTCCTTCTTTGTTTTTTGAACTGAAACAAAGATATTTGTGTTGTGGCAGTTCGGGGGATGGGATGATTTTGATGAAAGAAGACGTACCAAGCATCAAAAGCAGCTTGATTTTCGGGTTGTTGGGTCTGGCCAATTCGATGAAGGCGCTGATAAATCTTGGTGATCCAGTCAAGTCGAGTAATCGTCAGAACTCTTATATTTGTGGCAGTTTCAGTCAAAAATCCGTCTCCTTAATACCTAAATATTTATATGTACTCTCAGTTTGAATCTATTCTTAAAAGAAAATATTTTTTTCCGTAGTTGTGTAACTGTAATGTACCAAATAATTGAACCAGTCTCAAATTGAATCCAAACTTTATACAATCAAACCGAATAAACGAAAACTACGATTAATATACAAAAGGTACATTTATACACATGGGAATGCGAAAAATTGGAAGTGGCCATCGCTAGAATTAGTCAGTAACAGGTTAAATGGAAGTTGAGGCAAATAAATTTGAGCATTATGTATCAGGTGGTGCTCTAGACTTCACCCTAGAATTATATTTTTAGTTCTTTGCTTCAATTTATTATCTGTAAGGGAGATTTGTTTCGGATTCTTATCGTGAAACACTACCTGCAAGGAAGACATGGAAAAAGGAAAGCTCGAGATTTGTTTGATAAAAGCATGTTCAGATAGATGGTAACGGGTGTGTAAAAACACACATCAGCAATTGTACATAGAAAGAAAGACTAGAAATAGAACGAGAGATGATAAAATGGGTCTCTATCCCCCGCAATTTAAAAATCAGTCATCTCACCCACAAGCATCCAAAGAAAATACGTAGGGCAGATGCAGAGACAAAAACACACAAATTTGCTCTCAAGAGTTTCATCTTTCTTCATTCTCTGTTTTTCGTTTGAAAATTCTCACCTGAAGTAGATAGAGACGAGAGGAATATCGACATCATTGTCATCTTCATCCTCACAAGCCACCACTACATCAAGATGGTGGCGATAAGGCGGTAACTCGACTTTGGCGATATCCCGAGCAAGATCCACAACCTTCTTGTCCATCCTCTCCTTGTGCCTTGGGAACATACTGTTGAACAGAAGACAGCTTCCACAAGAGATGCTGTATGCGCTAAGCCCTTTGTCCTCCAGCCACTGTAACACCTCACGAAGAGTTGGGTTTCCCTTGAGAACCCATCTGTCCCAAACAGTCCAAGCCATGTCACGGTGCTTCACCACCTTTGGTGGAACTGGTTCAGCCATGGAGAAGAGTGGAAGTGCCAGGTTGGCAAACGTGTTTCTGTAGTCTTCCACTTTGTGTCCTCCATCAAGGACCTTGTACAGCTCGAGGCAGACCAGCCCAGTAGCCATGGCTGTTGAAGTTGCAATGGCTGGAATAATTCTCCCTGCGATGAACTTTGCTTTCAGCTTGTCGACTTCAGGGATGGTGTAATTCCTCGCCCTCATGTTGGCTAGTCCCGCTATCACATCCATGTGATAGTTTGTATCATCATCCTACAAACACATCAGATTCAAAATGACAACAATCAGTTAAAAAATTTAAACAAGACAAGCCAATATCAGTGAAGACAGAATAACATTGGAGGATATATACCTTTTCGAACTGAATTGGTTTCATCCTGAAGTCTGGAGACAAGTTACGCCTACACTGCTCGATCTTAGAAATGAGATCGTTGATGACTGCAGCGTCGTCCACCGAAGCACTGGTTAAAGTGGTAGCTTTCTCATCAGTCACAATCCTCACATCTTTCCTTGGCTCAAAGTCTGGGACTATCACTCTGTCCACAGCTTCGGCAGCTTCCTTTGGGTTCTTAGTCCACTCAGGTATTGGGATCCCAAATGTCTCTGCTCGTAAAATAGCAGTTGCTGTGATAAAGTTAAGGAGACTTGGATCAGAAGACGAGTACTGGAGTGGACGAGGGAATCTTTTTGGAGCAGACCAGAATGGAGATCCGGTACTAGTCGCAGCATCTTCAGGAAATGTGAATATCAATTGCTTGACACGGTTTACAAAGTAATCCTCAAACCTAGTCACACAACATAAGAAACACATAAATGATCGCAAAAATCACAGACTCCACAAAGGAAGGAAACAATTTCTTCCGACTTCTACATATTAGTTGTAAACTGTTGCGAAATGAAGTTACCTTCTAATATTGTTCCTAAAAATTGAATTTTAGTTTCCTAATGATTTTTTCAAAGAATAATTAACAAACCCTGGGTGACGCACATGCCAAAAGCAGAAAAAAAAAAACTGTAGCAGTACATGAGTAAGACACCATACTTTCTTTCATTCTATCATTACGACTAGACTATCTAAACCTAACTATTAAGAGAGTGATAATACCTCAGTCGAGCCCAGGTTAAGCAGTCTTGGAAGGTCTCACACTTCTCCTTGTCAAGGCACTCAACAATCCTCTCCAATGTTTCCCTCGCCTGAGCATCACCAGCACTCATCATTGAGTTAGTGTACTCAACAGGGCTAGAGAGATATGCATTCACTTCAGCGGGAGTCTTCTCCAGCAGACCCTCAAACTCAGAGCGAGCCCAAGTTAAACAGTGATCAATGTTATGCGGAAACGAATGCACTGTACACATGGGGGCCTGTTTCTCTGGTGGGTCCCTTGAGGCACCGTAATTTTCAGTTAGATGTGGGATAACCATCTGTGTGTTACACTTTGCACCAAGAGTTCCAGACTCAAGGAGAGGCTTCTGGAAATACAAGCACCTCGAATCAACATAGAGCCTCGCATTGACATTATCCAGTGCATTGACGACAACAGTTAAGTTCTCCCAGAAGGCATCGTCAAATACATTCTCAGTCTCAGCGCCTACACGGTTTTGCAGGGCCTCAATGTTGAAGCGGGGATTTATAGCAGCAGCAGCCGAAGCAGCAACTGTGGATTTAGCCTGTCCGATGTTCCAGTCACGGAACAGAAATTGACGACTGAGGTTACTCTTCTCGATTATATCATCATCTGTAACTGTCAGCTTTCCTTGGCTTCCACAAGAAACCCCCATCAGAGCCATATTTTTCAAGAACTCACAGCCAAGAGCACCAGACCCTACTGTGAAAACTTTAGCATCTTCAAGTTTCTTCTGGAACTTGGCTCCAAATACAGATATTTGGGCATCATACCGGCTGTTTCTTGGTGCAAAGTCACTCGAGTCCAGAGGTTCAGTGGGGAGTGACTCCACTGAATCAAAGTAGAAAAACTGATAAAAAAAAAAAAAAAAAAGAATTCCAACATTAGATCCCAATACGAAACTATAAACAATATGCAAGTGTCAAAAAAAGAGTAAGCAGCTGTAACTTCACGCGACATAAACATTAGAAAAAGGGAGATACGTATAAGATAATGTTTCTATTTCCTTATTAACTTTATCTAAACAGCTTTCTTTTAGCTTCTAATAGATGAAGAGAGCTTTGGATTTTATTACCCTTGGGTGCTTTTCAACTTTTGTCTTGTTACTTTGATTCGGTTTTAACAAAAGAGAGCTTTGGGTTTTAATTCTTGTGTTTAAAATTCTTAACTCGAACAGGGAACTTGGCAATTTGGCATGCAAAGACTAAAATACGTGTTCCCACAAGTATATGGAAAATAAATATTACCTGGAAGAGAGGATGAAATTTTCCAGAGCAAGCTTTAACAACCTCCTGTCCAACTATACCGCCAAACATTGCAGCCATGGGATTCAGGACAGCCTTGGCTCCAAAGGAAAAGTGTCGTAGAAGCTTCTGGTCAACATTCTCCACCTTTAAATCACCCTGCCCGGTATTGATGGCTGTGGCAATCGATATAAGCTTCTGAGCGTCCTCTTCTGAGCCAGCAACAGGAAATCTGCCAGCTTCAGCTTTAAAATGATCAAGTGCCTGGAATGCTAAGTGAAGAAGTGGAGGGCGGTCAAACTTAGAGAAATCACTAAATAGAAAATCCCCTGGATCTTTAAGTGCTTCCCTCAGTGGCTTGAAATTTAGCAACTTTGGCTGTTTCACTTGAGTGACAATACCACCCTTCACATATGTTCCATAGTTTGAAGTGTCCTCATCAAGAATGAATGAATATGGCCGTGCACTTTTTATCTTCCTTGGTTTCCCATCATTCAATTCTGTCATACCCTCAACTTCTGAGAAAACAACTAGGTCGCCATCTTCAAATTCAAGCCTCTCATCGTCGACACAGGAAATAAATGCCTGGTTCTCATTAGAGATAGACGCAATGATGCCTGTATGGGGTTCCTCTCCATCAACATCAAGAACCGCAAATTCAGGCCCAAAATCACAAAAGACAGAGCCGAAAAGACCCCTGACATCAGCCTTGACAAAAGCGATAGGAGGCTGATGGCTGTGACAATAGTCATCAAATTCAATTGCTCTTTCCATGCTTATGTCAGAGAAAACAACAACCTGTTTCGCACAATAGTAGATATATCAGCGTCAAACAAGCCAACAAGAAACACACACCAATGAGAAAAGTGTACACCAATCTTCCATATCAATATCAATAAACAATAGAACTAGCCTAACACCAAAGGAGACAACAGCCACTTCTTATATGCAACGACAATCGACAACCCACTCCTATACAATCCATTCAATCACAGTGTTATCATAAACTCATCTACAGAACGATACAGTACACAAAAGACTCAAACCAGATAGAACCAATAACAAGACAAATGAGTTATCTACCAACCTGGAAACCAGAAAGATCCTCTTTAGTTAAGCTTTTGGTCAAGCTAGAGACAACCACAGCATTGTTAAGATCCTGTAACTTCTGAACAGAAGCATCCGCTCTATTCTTGCCAACATCATCCTCCGAGAAAACAAAGTTGCTAGATAAGTCCCATAGCTCTACAACTCTTTCATCATGCAAGGTCACAGACTTCACACCAGCAAGAATAAGATTCTTGGCTGAAAAAAACGAATAAAGATGATTGATGTTGAAGAATAACAACAATCACAGCTTCTAATAACAACGCATACGAAATACATACCAATCTCGGCACCAAGACCGTGCATCCCCGAGATAAGAACATTGGAAGCAAAGAGACGCCTCATAGTCTCACGACCATAGACGGCAAGCTGCCGACTATGCAGATCTTCATCAATCTCCTGACGGTTCGAATTACCAAAAGCCATGTCGATTTGGTGAGCGACGCTATCGCCGTGAAATCCGCTACTACTACTACCAGAAGCAACAATCGAAGACTGGTTATCAGACGAAGAAGAATCAGTGATATCGATACGGCGTTTCTTAGATGATGCTAAATCGGAACCGATGATGCTATTATCGTTCTTATCGTTAGCTTCACTAGCTCGCTTGTGAAGCATAAAGTGATGAAAAAACCTAGAGAAAACATGAGAAATTCCCATTAGATTTAGAAGAACACTGAAACAACAGGTTTGGAATCCGATCAGAGAATTGAAATACCTAACCCTAAATCTGGGAATGATTCTTCGGAAGCTATGAGAAGGAAGATGAAACGTACCTTTGAGGAAAGCAGACGAGAGAAGATTGGAATCGGAAAAGTGAAAAAAGTTTGAGATCTGAAAATTGAAATTGTAAGTGACGAATTTTGCAAAATCTTGAAGATTTTATTATAGAGAGACGAACGAAGGAAAGGGGTTCGATTGTGGGATATATAAAACGACGTGGTTTTAATGGTTAAGGTTTGATTTGTCGCTCTTTCTCCGCGTGATTGTGACGGCAATTCTCTGACCGGGGGACACGCGTGCGGTACTATTTCGAAGACCAGATCCGGTTTAGTCAATTTCTTATGGATCCTTCTTATGAATCTGTATTAAAATTTGGAATATTGCTTTCTTTTTTTAAAATTATTACACAAATTTAAAAACCTCACATTTTCTTTTTAATAACTGGATATTTTACTTTTTTATATAAATAAAAACTCAGATTTTTTATTTATCTATTTATCTATATATACATTTTTGGAGTACACTTAGCAAATAAATCCTAGAGTTGCTAAGTATTTACGAGTCCATGCCATTGACATTTATTATTACTTTTACAAAATTTAAATAAAAGATATTAACCAAACAATATCTTGCCTAATTTGTTTCTAAAAATCTCTACACAATCTTTCCATATATCTTCAAAAAACATTTATAGCAAATATTTATATTAACATTTTGCATAGCAATAAAAATACTAATTTATAATAATCAAAATATTCACATAGAAAAATTATATACACATACAGGAAAAAAAACTATATCTATCATCATTTAAGCCGTTGCTTTATTTAAATAAATAAAAACACAAAAACTTGAAATCATATACGTTATATGATAAATTTAAAATATATATTAGTAGTATAAATTTAAAATCGTTCAAAGAACGGTATGCCACAGGTGAGATCCTAAAATTATTAGATTTTATAACAATAATAATTTATTTTCTTGGATTTTATAACACTAATAATTTAGCTAACGAGATAATATAGACGGGTTTATATGGGATGAAGGGTTTGGGTCGATATTAATAAAAAACGGTATATCACGGATGAAATTCTAAAATTAACAATCAAAATACAATTATACAATCTTAAACACAAAACAAAAGAAACAATATTAACAAAACAAATCCAACTTAAATTTAAAATTTTCAGTTATAAAAAAACTGGCCCACGGTATACTGCAGAGTAAAATATTCAAAATTCAAAATTTTAAAATCTACCATACATCGTTACTTAAAAAAAATATATGTTTTCGTATCTATACTTCAAAAATTGATAGATAGATATCTACATTTAAAAATATAAATTAATATGATATATCTTCAGTTAATCTTAAAAAAAATAACATTAAATTTTTTTTTAAAATATAGCCCCGCGGTATACCGCGGGTTAAATTCTAGTTAGAATTACATTATTGGATCAATTCCCAGCTATGAATATCCACTTTTTTTTAAGAAGTGCTTAATTTGATGAGGAATTCCTTAAGTTTTATGTATTGTTTTTTTAAAATATCATAATATCATAAATACCTAAAAAGAGAAAAGAACCAAAAGGATAACACAAAATATGAAATATATGTAGTTAATGCAATAATCTCACATTACCAAAAAAGCAACATATAGAGGAAAAGAAAAGAAAATCTTGTGAAATTTAGCATAAATTTATGAAATTCAATAATCAGGAAAATATATGAATTGGGCCCAATTTATAAATTAGTATTTTGTGGGCATTGGCCCAATTCTGAGTACAACATAAATCCATAATGGCTCTATAATCTCCTAATTTGACTCTTTTGTGATTCTCTATCACACTAACCGTCAAAATCGCCATCGAGATCAAGATGAGAACCGATTAAAAAAAATCAATTGCCAATAGTTAAGACTCTTTGTGATTCGATTACATGATTAGATCCACCACCAAAATACATAGATACACAATCAAATCTCAAACATACCAAAATTCTTGAAAATGCTAATTATATACATTGTCTAATAGTGTTAATTCACCTAGATTCAACTTCTATCTTATTTGCGGAACTTATATGCATTACGATTACCTCGTGATCTTCTCATTGCGGACCAAAACCGTTAACCTTCTATAGTTATATTTCAAAGACACGTTTGTTTCAGTTGAACTCTAATATCACTTTGTAAATGTGCATTTCTCTGCACACCTTTAGTATATGGCACTCATATTCGTTTAACGATAAATATTTGTTTGTGTTGGCATCGTCTACCTATATTGACTGAAATTTTATTTTTTAATCATTAATTTTATGAA
This sequence comes from Arabidopsis suecica, assembly GCA_019202805.1. Classification (NCBI taxonomy): domain Eukaryota; kingdom Viridiplantae; phylum Streptophyta; class Magnoliopsida; order Brassicales; family Brassicaceae; genus Arabidopsis; species Arabidopsis suecica. The sequence goes on from CM032908.1 coordinate 9,027,452, forward strand.
ATAAACGCGCTTTCAAATACTTATAAAAGAATCCGTGTAACACAGTATAACTAAAATATTTAACTTAACTTTTTAAATAAAGTGTTTATATAATTATATTATGGTGAGGTGTTATGCTGAAGAAACGTTTAACACCAAATCATGACAAGATTGTATAAAAAAACCAAACTAGTCATTGTTTTCGAACACCTAAACACCTATCTAAAAATGTTAATGCATCTGTTTTCTAGTCTAGAGATCTTTTATTAGTAAATATTTTGGATATGTGCGAGGTGGGTCATTAGCACCTATCAAAGGGTAAAAGGAAAAACAAAGAAGCACCAACCAATAATTTTTGTTTTGAGATAAAGGGTTTTCCAAACCAATAATTCAAATCAATTAATCCATTTTTTTTATATTTCTGATAACATTGTGGGGGCAACGATATTGACTTATCTTTGCGTCTTAATTATGATCGTTAGACAGTGCCATATAATATTGTGATCAGATACTGATTGCTTCATGCTTTACTTTCATCATCTATATAGATTTTACTAAATCAATGATGACCATATCATGTCGGTGCCCTATTCATGACTATATATCATCATATACTCATATGCATGATTGCATTAAGATGTAAGTGTAAGAAATTGAGGTTACATGATGAGTCATATAACTTTTATTATAAGGTACATTATAGTTGAAATTGCGATCTAATCATAAAAAATTCTCTATTACATTTTTATCATTGCAACTAACATTTTGATATACGTAATTAAATAAACAACATATGTTATGACATCCATGAATTGTATCGTAATTATTTGTATTAGTATCGTTATTGTGTTAATTGTACATATTCTATACTATGCGTGTGCTTAATATAAAGGGATTAAATTAGACGTCTAGTAGTTTGTTTCATTTTCCATATAAAGGTGGTGGAGTCTTATCAATTCTTAATGTCAACTTTAGGTAAGATTCCAATAACCGGTCATTCCAATTATATTTGACGTCATTCATTGCTAGCTGCGTTTTGAACCGAACAAACCAAAAACATAACACAATAATTGTTAGATAAGGTTTTCAAAATTGATTCAATGGAGATGATAATGATGATAGTCATCATTAAATGAAATCTACTTACATAGATGTCCTGTCTGGTTGTCTCTAGCTTAATTCAGTGGTGGTTATCTAAACCGAAATTAACCAATCGGTTTCAATTTATATGTAATTGATGAATTAATTAAACAAAAAGCATAAAAATCTACCGTTCAGCAAAACTTGTCAGGTGGACTTTTGGTAGGGACATTGGCCACGTGATTTCTACATTTCTAAATTTCCACTCTTTTGTCTCTTCTCTTCATAATTCTCTTTCACACCATCCAAATTCCAAATTCCAAAACCAAAACAAAAACTCAACACACTCTTTCTCTTCATAACTCAAAAAACACTCACAAATCCCAACCTAAAAGACTCCTCCGATCCATCACCGGATCTTCTCATGGAACCCGCCGCGTCCGGGTCACCGCAACCCTCATCCCCATCCACATCAGCACCACCACCACCACCAAGTCGTTACGAGTCACAAAAACGCCGCGACTGGAACACGTTTCTACAATACCTAAGAAACCACAAACCACCCTTAACACTAACTCGCTGCAGCGGTGCACACGTGCTCGAGTTCCTCAAGTACTTAGACCAGTTCGGGAAAACCAAAGTCCACGTGGAAACCTGTCCTTTCTTTGGCCATCCGGATCCACCATCTTCTTGCTCTTGTCCTCACAAGCAAGCTTGGGGATCTCTCGACGCTTTGATCGGACGGCTTAGAGCTGCTTACGAAGAAAACGGTGGACGGCCGGATTCGAATCCGTTTGCTGCACGCGCCGTTAGGATTTACTTGAGGGAAGTCAAAGAGAGTCAAGCTAAGGCTCGTGGGATTCCTTATGAGAAAAAGAAACGAAAACGTAAACCTACCGTTACCTCCGTTAGATTGGATGTGGATTTAACGAGTAGTATCGCCGGAGACGGGAGTAACGGTGATTCTCCGGCTACCTCCGGAGCCGTACCTTCCCTAGGTTAATTATTATTAGACCTAATTTGCTTATTATATCTATCTATCAATCTATATATGTTATCTATAATTTTACATTTTTTTTAGTGTAGTAGCTACAGCTTAGTTATATATATTTTTAGTTGATCGTGAAAAGACATTTGTTCTTGAGTTGCTATATAGTTATTAATATCTTTGAAAGTTAGTGGTTCATAGTATATAGTATATACTACTTTTTTAACGAAGATCTTCAATTTCTGATATGAGGATGATATTGTTCAGAGAATTAATGAAGACTATTTTAGATTCAAAATTTTGTGAAAGTGATGAGAGATATAACCAACGATGAATGAAAGAGGTGAGACGTTTTTGTCTTAGTGTGTATGTGTTTTTTTTTTTGTTTTTGTGTTTTGTTGTTGTTAGTACTCCGTATATATATAATTAAATCCATATATACGTTGATATTTATTTTGTGTCTATTTGATTATTATTGGGTTGAAGAACAGCTTTCATTCTTCACACAAAGTTTTGATTTTAGTCTCACATATTTTGTCTCTATCCGATATGTCCTACTATATATTCTTAAATCGATTTCGTGACAAATTATCCAATTATTCAAAGCAATAAATTGTCATCTTTATATATCCATTTACTTTTTTTTTTTCAATAACTTTAAAACTACATTTCGAGTGAATTGGTAAAACTGTTTTTAAAGTGGATTTTTCAATTGCTTTAGAGATGATCTAATAAATAATTATTGAACATCTTCATGGATTCTCTTCTATATATTTTCACTGCTAACTTGTTTTTTTTTTTCGTAGCCGGCGGTAAATTGTCTGGACATTTTGCAAGTTCATGTAGCACTCGACAAATATGTCCTTTGTCGCTTAATCGTTTGTTATTGTGATGAATGTTCACTAAAACTTCTGAAATTTCATGTATAGATATATGTATGTAAGATTTCATGTTACGTTTTAGGATACCTTCCATGTTGGGCAAGGAAAACACTCGCACTATAGATGTACTCGTTCTTCATATTTTCAAAGGGTCATGGGTTTAGGTCTCTACGAGTGATTAAAAATGGTCGGTCGCATCATGATGAAACCAAGATAACTCTCAAAAAACATAAATAAAACAATTATCAAGTTTGTTATGTGGTATATTTACTTTGTACTCCACAGTACGTTAATAGAGAAAAATATTTCCGAGTTTCCACAAGTGCTTGAAGGTACGTACGTGAATGTGAATACTCACACACACTGACACACACGTGTACATAAATAGGCTTGGAAAGATATTACAAACATGAGAGGAAGAAGATGTTGGCTACTATTTTCCGACCGACATGAGAGGAAGAAGATCTTAAGTACGTGCAAAAGTAGCCACCCGTGTGCTTTAGCCATGTACGTTTTAAGTTTTAACCTGTCAGGTGTTTGCTTGCGTCAGTCGTCTATCTCAAGAAAAAAGTGTTTTCGTTTCTTAAAATATAAGGACTATTCCACATAATTGAACCAGCTTTTGCTCTTCACGTCACTGAATTTTTGGAATAGTACTGTCTTTTGAGATTTGATTTGATTTCAATGATTTTATTTTTTAATGAGTATAATTTCAAAGTGGGTAAAGGTTAATTTTCTTTGTTTTAAGTCTTAATTACTTGACTGACCCCCAAACTACTGAAGCAAATACACTACAAAACCTTTTTGGGAATATCAAAATCTATGGGTAAAATTTAGAAATCTCTATTATCAATTCCAAAATTAAATAAGGCTAGAAAGAAATCCAATTCCTAGAGTTATTTAAAGAAAAAATAGAAATTCAAGTTTAAAATGTTCTAAAACCAGTTAAATATGCGTCAAAGAGCTTATCTTGGCTACATCTCTTTCTTCAGATCTCCTCTTCTCTTATATGGAACTCTTGATACAAAGAACCTAGTCAAGAGATGCAACAGTTGTTGGTGGGTCATCATCTCTTGGACGGTTGCTTGCATCATATAATTGATGTCAAGGCTATTCTCAACGAACTCCTAAACCACCAAAACTGGTGCCACAATTACTTCAGAGTTTAGAGGCTTCGTTTGCTTTGGCTCAAGCTCGGATGCGGCAGCTTCTAGCACCTCCACGTCTGGTGCCGCAATTATTTCAGAGTTTTGAGGTTTCGATTCAAGCTGCGACGCTACAGGTAACACCACCACTACCGGTAGTTTTGAAGTCACCGTCTCCATCACCGCTTGTTGTGTTTTCTTCACAGGTGGAGACTCTTCCTCCTCAATCAATGATAGGTTTTCCGTCGACTCAGAATGAAGCTTTTCTACCGACACCACCGTTTGGGTCAGCTCGTTTACGTCTTCCTTTGTTGCCTCTAATGACTGTTTCGTTTCTATGGTCTCTTTCTCCGACGTAGCTTGTTGTGTTGTCTTCTTCCCTTGCTTCATCTTTGCCTGGATGTTTCTCCACTTCTCAATCCTTTCATCATATTGTGCAATCATCTTATCGTACAATGTCGTTATCTTATCGAACCCTGTCATTATCTTATCAAACTCTCCCATCGAATCGTTCGGGTCTGATACCAAGTTGATACGAGCCAAAAGTTTTAAGCAAAACCTTCTCTTTAACCCAAGTCTCTTTATAGAGAATTAGGTTAATTGTTGGAGGTTGGTTTCTTATTAATCAATAGAGACCCTTATATAGGTCTTGATACAACTTAATCATAACCCTAATGTACAATAGAAAACACTTTAACATAAAAAGGAAAACCAAATTCATAAATAAAACACCAAAAATAATTAATTAAAACGTCATAAGTGTGGCCTAACCATAGTCACGTATCATCCATTTGATACTGATGGAGATAGTAATTCAAGCTGCTCCATTTGATCTCATTGTAATCAAAATAGCTAAGGACATGATTTTTAATAGGGTGAAAGAACAACTAGGACCTGTCAATTTCTCCATCTAGAAATTGAAAATTGATGAAACCCATTCCCATGGAACACGTTCGAATATCCCAAGATCTTCAGTGAGTGGAATTGCAACATTAACTCCTTCATCCGCACTTTTAAGTAAACTCACTACGCTTCTCATATCTCCTTCATGGTTCTTGTCATTATAAAGACCGGAGAATCCATCAATAACAACATATGCAGACAAAAAAAAAAAAAAAAAAAAAAAAAAAAAACATATGCAGACCGAAGAGAACCCAATTCCTGAGCAATGTTCTCATAGATGCTCGAACAATACATTCTACCCGGTTCAACCACATGGTTGCAACCAAAAAAGGAACAACATTCCCTTACCCTAGATGCATATTGACCATTGGGAATGAGATCCGCCGCTCCGTCGATCTCCGTCGCTCCGTCGATCACCGCCGCTCCATCGATCACCACCGCTACAGTCGCTGCGTCGATCACCGCCACTACAGCAGCACATCGACATCCACAAGGATGGTCTGTCTGATATATGTGCAACATTGGTACTCATATGGTTAGGATACAAATCACATTCATTTTTTTTTTTTGCTAACATATTTTCTTTAACTATGATTATGCAACATTTCGATGGAAATTATTTTACCAATACATCATACTTTCAACTGTAATAGATCGATGTATACTTTAAAGTGATGTCCTCGAGTTTGGTTCAGTTATGATATGATAACATGTATGGTGCGTTAGACTAGAAAAAACATTATAAGCTCTAGTTTTAATTATACATAACAAATATGTTGAATTTAATTATATATTTGTCAAAATTGTATATAACAAATACTATTTTGAAAAAAAAAAAAATCAGGTGGACTATCTAATTTCCACTCTTTTGTCTCGTCTCTTATTCCCTTTCACACCTAACTAGACTCAACACACTATTTCTCTTTTTTTTTTCCACAACTCTAAGGCCATCTTCATTGGTCATCAAAATGAGGGCCTTTTTCCACAACTTTAATATGTAAATAGTAGCAATCAAATGGTCTAAAGTGTCTATAGGAAAACACAAAATCTCTACTATTCACATATTAAAGTCATCCTAATTTTAGTCTTAGGGCCTCAAAAACTTTTAGGATCACCAAAGTTATATAAAATTAAAAACACCCTTATTTTGATAACCAATGAGGATGGTATATATAAGAACATACAAAAAAAAACTACTAATTAACAAAACAACCCTAAATGTCGTATAGTTTGGTTCCAAATATCATTATAATTAGAAGGATTATTTTGCAAAAAACCCATGAAACAAACTAAGCAGGCGTAAAGGAGTCCTTATTATCTTCCTTGTTTATTGTTTAGTTAATTACTACAACACATGGCTAACTATCTCTCTCTCTCTATCTCAAAATATGCTATTAATTTTGCGACATCTTCCATGTTAACCAATGGTCTCGCGACCTTGCTTGCAAAGAAGTTGGAAGAATGAACTCTGAAACTCTATTGGCAAAAGAGTTTTTAGCTTATGTAGAACTTATTTCTAGTCACTTTCATCTAACTTTTGCGTTTTCTCTAAAGCTTCATGGTATTTTTGCTATATGGTTTCGTATTTAAAGAATACATTATCATCCTCTTCGAATGATATAGGTTACCAAAATATGCCACCCTTCTTGTTCTCCCTTTGCTCAATTTGAGATCGCAAAATTTGGGATAACGTTAAATTAAAGATAAATGAGGTGTGCCTGCATAAATTAAAAGATACATGGTATTTTAAAGGAAATTGTAAAGATAAACCACAAAGATTCACCAAATTCTAAAGTTAATATTTCCAAGAATTTTAATAACAAATCATAAAAAATTTCTAAAATTCACCAAAAATAATCGAAAGATCTAAAAACTTCAATCAATATAAATTATTTGGTTGTATACACTCCCTAAATAAGATACATTAAAACAAAAAATTGTCAAATCGAGGTTTGCCTATTCAAACGTAAGCAAGACACTATCACAACACACTAGAATGTTGAGTATTATTCAGAGGATGCTGCAATGGAGTAGACGGATCTTGAGGGAGACTATCTGATGCTCCATATGCCTGAAGTGTATATTTGGGTGATGTTAAACGTCACTAATAGAAACGACCAATGTTAAAGAAAAAGTAAAAGCGCAATCTTAGTAGAGATCATAAGCTTTGAATTCAATCCATTATGAGTTTACAACAATTCTCACTAACCAACGGATACTTCTACAAGTTGGACACTTACTACGACCTATGGACATAACTCTTCCCTAAGAACTAACTTTCTGGGCGAGAGAGCTGACATATCTCTAAGACGATCAGTACAAACAATTAGTCCAATCTTCTCCTTCTCCATAATAATGGTAAAATAGGAAAACTCTTAACAGATAGATGATCACGTAGAACTACTACTTATCTACCAAGACTCATGTGTACCTCGTGAGAACCGTTGGCCTGCCGGGATTGACCTCCATAAATGTTATCCGTATTTCCATAACTTGCAGCCAATCCAGGGCCTTACATAAAAAAAATTCTCAACATAAGCAAAAAGCTTCAAATTCATTACTTGACCAGTAAACACCCTGTAATGTGATTGCAAGATGATTAAAGAAAGCTTAAAAACTTACTTGGGTTTGGAGCTGCCTCAGCAGCTGCATTTTCTTCTCTAGCTTTCGTCTCCAAATTAACCAATTCTGCCTGAAGTTTCACAATCTCACGATTCAAGTGATCGATAGTCTTCTCCATACCGCGTTCATGGTGAAGGTTACTAGCTCGTGTCTTCTTCTCAAGCTCAAGAGCAGCCCTGTTTCCAATCCCAAACCCCAAACAATCCATTACTACTCCATAAGCATCCAAAAAACCACCACCTCTTAAAACCATCATATGAGTATACACTACAAGATAACGAATCCAATGTTCCAACAAAAACCAACAAAGAGAATTCAAAATTTCACCTTCCTTTACGAACTTCTCCTCGAAGAACCTCAATCTCCGCCTTAACCTCAATAGCTCGATCCGAATTCGGTTTCGCTTTAACCATCTCACCATCAAGCATAGCCAACTCTGTAGCTAACTCCTGTCTATCATTAGCTAACCTCTGTACATCAGACCTAACCTGACCAAGCTCAGCTCCAAGTCCATCAATCACACGAGCCTCCGCCTCCATCCTCAACGCATTCTGATAAACCTCACGCACCTTAGCTTCTCCTTCCGCTTTAACTTTAGCAGCGGTTTCAAGTAACCGTTCGAGCTCACGCTTAGCTAAATTGAGCTGGTCTTTGAGTCCGATGTGTGCCACAGCTAATCGTTGGTTGTAGTTGAGAAGAGATTGGATTTCACGGTGTTGAATTGCGATTCGATCCTCGAGGATTACAGATCGAGCTCGATTTCGATCGGATTCGATTAATTGAGATTCTACTAATCTTGAAGATGATGAAGTTGAAACTGCCGACGATGGAAGGTAACGGTCTCGGCCGGCCATAGTTTCCGATCTCCGATTGTCTTCTCCGGTTTGCGAAAGTATCTTCCCTAATTGAATTATCGTTCTTTATCAAAAAAAACAACACTTTTATTTATGAGTTCGTTGCTAAAATAAGCTGTATCATAGAAAGCTAAAGTGCGCAGTATCAAAAAGAACACGTGTTATATAGTTATGATATGTTTGATTAAGCCCTCTTGGCCCATACTAAGCCCAAACCGGAAGCCGATAGTCCTATGTTTAATTGGAAAAAATACGAAAAATGAATACGTAAACACCAACGCAAACTAAGACCAATTTATGAGTTTTTCTCATATGTTTAATCAGTTCTTTTCATATGTTTAATTAGATATTCCAAAATGATGCAAGTGGAACCGGTATCGCAATCTCTTGTATCGCGGGAAAAATTGTCAAAATATCTTGGACGAAAAAAGCGATTCCACGATCCACATGTTTACCCCGCGATACAGGAGATTAAGATATCGGTTCCACTTGCATCATTTTGGAACATCTAGTAAACTTTTTATTTATTTATATGCAAAATATCTTGGACGAGAGAAGCGATTTTTGATTGGTGTGATTAGAAAATATAGGATTCAAGTCAAAAAAGAAAAATATTGACCCCGACAATGTTGGAATTATGTTTTAAGATTGGTAAAATGTTGAAATTAGTGAATTGGAAAAAACATATCTCTTTAATCAAGCGGCTGAAATTAGGTTTAGTAAATTGGTAAAAAGATTAAATCTATTTATATATTCCTTCTTGATGATTAAGGTTTTTGTTCATCGATTAAAAAATCATCTAATTTGTTCATTTTTAAAAAACGAAAAATAATCCCCAAAAAAAAACAGTTTTTATTTTTTATTTGGACGTTTAATATCCAATGGTTTTTGGTTGGAAGAAAAATACTCATGTTAATTAAACTCTGCAATATAATAGACAAACAATTAAATATTATTATTTTCATACTCCCGATCTCACAATAAAAATAAAATTCTAATTTTACTCTTATCATCTAAATTAGTTATTAATTAATGAAGATATGCCATTAATTTTATTTAATTTAAATAAAAATAATTTTAATTAATATTTTGTTTCAATGTGGTCCCATAATTTTTTTTTAGTTTTTATTACAATTATTTTATTTTAAAATTCAAAATAATATAAATTAGCAAAAAAATCGTAAAAAGTAAAAAAGTTTTGCTATTTTTATGAATTGATGACTCTTGAAAAAGAAGATGAGATTCAGATTGAGATTTTGTCGAAAATAGTTTAATTTGTGAAGGATTCACATTCGAATAGAGATTTTTTTCACGGCGAAGAAAGAGTTCATTTAAAAGTAGTAAAGAGAAGGGAGGTGATTATTTTCAGGATTTAATTTAAAAGTATTTGTAATTATAAACAAAAAAATGCCAAAATTGGACTAGTAATACAATATTAGTAGTATTTATTTATTTTTCATGCCGATTTAGTATTATATGTATATATAATATTGTACGAATCAATTAGTAAACGTAATCCGCTCGATTAAACCAATTTCATCTTTTAACCACCAAATTGAGAGAAACCCTAATTCGATTTTTGCCGACTCGAATACCGAAATTCCGATCAAAAATTGTTCCGTCTCCGATCAGATCTTGTCGCAAAGATGAGGATTGAAGAAATAGATGATGGTATCGCAGAAGGGTCGATAACGCTAGTTCATATAGTGCCGAACAAGATCCGGTGGAGGGTCTTCGTCAAGATCCGGCGGAGGAAGATCCGACGAATATACCGGCGAATGCCCAGTACGCCGCAAGGGTGAAGGAAAGCTGCTCACTTTATGGCTGTAATCAAGTAGTCTTGAGAGGAAGTTGGTATTGTTGCCCCAATCAACCTATATAATCGTGGATGGGTTCTTTGGTATGAACATTAATAAGAATCAGGAGAAGGATCACTGGAATGTTTTGGCTATACTGAAGAAGGCAGACTATGGAGTCATCAACCAGATAATTATTACGGTTGAAGACCCAGAGATTTTTCAGGTTGGTCCTTGGGAATGGGATTTTATTGACTTTAATTTCTTGCCTGGAGAAACTGATAGGTTTTGGCTTTTTTGTCATAAAAAAACGAATCTTGTGTTTGAGGGATTTGATTTCTTTGGTACTCACATTCGTTGGTCTAGCTTCAACTATTACGTGCATGAGTATCAAACGGAGCAAGGGACTGTTAATGTTTCTTCAAAAGTTGCTTACCTGAGCCTTGTTTATGCTAAGAACGAAGAACCAATGGAGGGTGTTGATGAGTGGCTGAAGGGATGGTCGTTGGCTGAATACACCTACAACAACAAGTCTCTGTTTTGCCTAAGTTCATCAGCTGATCCGAAGTATGTGCTCAAGACAAATAGGGTAACGGTAAACGAACATAGTGGTAGATTGAAGAAAGGCATGAGGTGAAGAGAAAGGAGAAAGCTGAGTCTTCTGCAGGGAAAGAAACAAAGAAAGTTAAGGAGGTGAAGAGAAAGGAGACAACTGAAGGTAAGAAGGTGAAGAGAAAGGTATTACATCGCACTGTTTAATTAATATTTGTTTTTTAAATATTATTATGACAAAGACGTAATGATCCAAATTTTTCATGCATATATAGGTGAGGATGGTCTGTCTGATATGTGTGCAACATTGGTACTCATATCAAAGAGATGAAAAAGGAAGCTTTAAGTAGGAATGACATTATAGACAAATATGAAAACTGGAGGCATGCAAAGGAAGAAAAGAAATATGGTTTATTGACCACTAGCCAAAACGTTCATGTGATCCTTCTTGGATTCTTGTTATTGTTTGTACCGAAGAATCCATCTACGATGATGTAGGCCAACTTAAGATCCAATAGATCTTGAGATATCTTTTCGTGAGTAGAAAAACAATACCAACTTCTAATCTCAGAGACAACGTGGTTACAACCATAAAGCGAGCAACTTTCTTTGATCCTTGCGGCGTACTGGGGTTGAGTAGGAGATTCTCATTTTTGTTTCTCGATATGTTCACCGGATCTTCAGAAAAACCTTTCGCCGGATCTCCACATGTCTTTAGATATTTTGACTACCTTGGTGCTAGGATCAAGTAGAGCAGCTTGAATTACTACCTTCATCTGTATCAAAAGGATCAAGGCACTGTGAGCATCTCTTCAAGAATAGCCTATTTAAGAAACCATGAGGCAGATCTTTTGTGGATTCTTGGGTTAAAGGATAGAGTTTGGCAGAGTAAAACTACAAAGGGAAATGCATTTACTATCTCAACTAGAAAATGGCTCACACGTTGCGTAGGTTTGGTATTATATTATGTTTTACTTACTATTTTGTTTCATATTTTTAAGTGTTTACATTTTTGTTTCTTTAATCAGAATTGTAGTTTACAAATTTATGATAATGTTGTAAATGTGTTATTTACATATAAACTTGTATTATTCATGTTATTCAAAAAATATATTTACTTTTCAGTAAAGGGAATGAATCGACTAACGTTGAGTTGACCTAGTGGCTAAACTCATTGATTACCAAAAACATAGGGATCTTGGTGGTTACAGGTGCGATTCGCGTTGGGAAGAGTCTATTCTCCTAAAGAAAGTAAAGTTATATTACATAATCTAGGCCTCGGCATGAGGTTTCTGCTAATTTTTTTCTGTTGAATTTTAAAACTAAAATAATTATAGTAAAATGGAAATATCAAAATTTTTAGGCAACATAAAAACAAAATATTAATAAAATTAATTTTATCTAAAATAATAAAAATAATGTCATGTCATCTAAAAGTTAACTCAGATGGTAAGAATAAATTTGGAATTTTATTTTTTGTGAGATCGTAAGTATGAAAATAACAACTTTTAATTGTTTGGATATTAAATTGCACAGTTTAATTAATATTTGTGTTTTTTTTTGAATTTTTCCTATTTTTAAACTAACACATCATTTATTATCTACCTAAACACAAATCAATCAATAGTAAAACAATCTGGATGATATAAATCGTCAAAATTAATTAAAAATAATAATTAATTTTTCATTTAAAATTGAAAACATCATCTAGTTTACAACAAAAAAAAAAATTTCCTAAAATATCAAATAATAAAAATAGAGAGAGTATATATTAATACTATTACTAGTTCGTAAAATCAAAATAGCATAAATCAATTAGAAAATGGCTTTTCGCAGACAGCTTCGCCAAACCATACAAAATATTTTACCCTAATAAGAACCAGAGTAAATGAAAAGATTAGTTTTTGAACACTCGTATATATTTATATATAAATAAAATCGTAAATGTAATTACCTAAATTTAATTATGAAATCATACAAGCTAAGTTTTTATCCATTTTGTATCACCAACTATTACTTTTAATTAGTAGTATTTTTTTTTTGGCTGATATAATTTTTTACTGACAAAAAGTTAAAATCGATCATATAACTGAAATTGAGAAGTAGAGTAAAAACTGTAAAATAAGAAGATGACAGAGGCGGCAAGAGCTAGAGTCCAAGTCTACGGATTAGCACGAAGCTCTGATGTTTCTCAGAATGCTTCTTTTTGTTTCTTACAGAATCTTACAGACTTATTAAATTCCGACATTAACAGAAACTCATTTCTTTCACTCATTCAACTAAACTAAACGTTAAAGCAAAACACACTTCAGGTCTTTTTAATTTTTTTTTTTCCCACCTCTTCAATAAATTTTAACTGAACTCAGTCAAACATTGCTTCTTGTCTCCTCCCCCACCGTTTACAAATATTTTTTTTAAAATTTTGTTTTGTTTTGGCTAGAAAAGAAAATAGAAACAAAAGAGCAAATACCGAGAACCGAATCTTCCATGTCATCTCTCAAAGCATTTAATGATGTGCATCGAGTCTCACATGCTTATTTTTCTCCGAGGTGCTCAAAGATGTCTGTTCTCTCTTCTTAGTTTTTTCTCAATTAAAATTTTAATTAATTATGTAGTTTAGAGAATTATTTAGTTCTTCTTTCTTATATGAATGAATCTATAATACTATACATTAGCAAGAAGAACCACTTCCCAATGTGACAGTTCTAATTCTAAAATATATCCCTCCATTAACACCTAATCTATTTATTCTTCCTCTAGAGTGGTCCTATTAACTCAGTCATTTTATTTACTATAATTCCTTTTAGTACTAATTAATTTTATAGGGATTTTATGGTCGTAAGCTTAAATTATATTTCCACTCGGACTTTGAATAGTTACAATATTTGTGGGGTTTTTTTTTTCTGTTTAACAAATGATAGGTTCTTACTTCTTAGACTTTAGTTTTCCAAAAAATAAGAAAATTTTCCTTGTATTTACTAATTCTTAATGAAAAAGCAAAATAATATATGAGTCTTATTTTATTCATTGTAGTTATTTTTTTTATAATCATGTATTTTATTCATTACTAAATCTAACATTTCAACCAAAAAAGGTGTAGTTGACTGTTGGTTTTGTAGCCTTAGTTAGGGGTTGATTGTGATTTTGTCACTTTGAACCACTTTTAGATTAGTTAAAATATGATGGCAAATCTTGATATGCATGTTATTTTTTTAATAGACGTTGATATCAAATTGGAAGGGCAATAAGACAATTCTAGATAAATCTGATGCATCATACATTAATTGTGGGGGCCTAACACATCCAAGTTGATAATTGTTTTGTGAATATAACTACTCATTAATTAATATCTCATAAAATATATGAAAAACTATGCTATCAAGCGAATAAGTTTGTAGAGATTATTGTGGGCGATGGTCACAAACTAGTCAAATGGTTTTTTCATGCATGTCCCCGCTATTTTGGGGTTAAAAACATTCCTTAGATGCATCACATGAATTTGATATATTATTAATAATCATAACCACTTTCTAACACTATAGTTTCTAGGGTTATGGAGTATGTTTTTCTTGGTAGATGATATTTTTTATTTTAACTAAAAAGGTTTAAATTCTTGAACTATATTAAGATAGTGGTCAATTCAGGTCAGATATCAGTTTTTGTTGGATTTTACAGATATGTGACAACTACAATTTTTATGAAATTAGTATAGGCTGATCATTTTTTTCTAATGAAAATTGTAAAGAAGGTGTACATTTACTAGTGAGATAAATTAGATATAGTATAAGTTAAATTAGATAAGGGATAATAAAGAACCAAGTAAAGCTATAAGAGTAAAAGAGAGAAGTTTCACTTGGGAAAGAGTGGATTAGAAAGCTTGGACTCATGTGGAAATCATTTAATGTGATGGTTGAAACTTCTTGAGGCTTTTATCAAAACACCATTTATTTTAAGAATCTCTTCAGACATTAATTAGGGTTTTCTTAAAAAAAACACTCTAATTAGCTTTGTGTCGGATCTCGTTTTGTGGGTCTTGCATTAACTTCGTCTGGATTTATGTTCTTATTTTAATTATATTCACACAATGGATTCTTAGTTAATCCCTCTCAAGATCAATAGTTCGAAAGTGATGCATGTATCTTCGTTCTCCTCATTAAGTATGAGTAATATTGTTGATGATTTATACTCTTAATTCCCTTATATATACGTATATGAATACAAAACTAAAGAATTATGGTAGACATGCATATATATATATATATATATATATATATATATTATAAAAAGCTAGACATGCATATATTTGAGAATTTCAAACTTTTCTATGATTGACAAATCTTCATGTTGGTTAAGACTATATATCAAGTGTCATCTACTATTTTCCAAAAAAAAAAAAAAAATCTCATGTACTTTATTTTCGTATTGGCCTATTGTACCCGTTAGTTGTTACGTACGTATACTTTGATTAGTATGTGTTTTAGATTTACCCATTTATCGGAAACCAAATACAAGATATGTGAGTCGTACTACGTATGCTTATAGTATACAATTAATATAAACAAGATCACTAGTTCGGAGAAACAAAAAATCAATTCTTAGTCTTATAACATAATCACGTAAAAAAATTCAACTATATTGTTAAATAAAAATGTAATGTTTTTTTTATAAGAAAATGGATACTGCAGTTTCTATTAGCTCTAACCAAATGAATAACATCAGCGGAATATTTAGCGTTTTTACTCAAATTAAAAATTTAGATTAGGGTGAGTTTGATGCCTATTATTTTCATTTATCGTTTTTATACCTCGGATAATAAAAAGATAAGTGAACAGATATATTCGCAATCATGATCTTAAAGGGCATATAACTACAAGGTTGAAATGCCGTTAAAACAAGATTAAAATTGTAAAATAGTGATCAACACAGTATAATTTCTTATCTCTTTTTTTTTTGTCAAAGAGTAGTAATTTCTTATTTCTCTTGACAAAGATCTTTATGTTTTTGGTACGTAGATAGACAGAAGTCATATGGATGCTTGGCTAGAAAATCGAAGAAACAGTGCACAAATACTTGTTCTTCTTGGATTCAAAAAGGTTAGGTCTTTGAATACTGTGTAAAGAAACTACGTCTACAACTTTTGGACGTTAATTAGGTTATTAGGTTGTTCAAAACGATGTTCAACGTCTGTCTTGTTGTGGAATTTTTAGATTAATTATTAGTCCATCATCTCCCATAATATTTATCACACCTCTAAACTTCACATCCATATTATTAACTATGTCATTTAAGTCCTTTGTATGTTTAACGAAATTTAAATTTGTAGTTCACTCGTACTTTTCACAATATTAATGATCCCTCACTTATACATATATATTCGTGTATTTATGTGGAGAAATTAATCTTGTTTTCAAGCCAGTGATAAAAGCAAGACCACTTTTTGACTGCTATTGTGCAACAAAACCTATGTTTTACTAGAAATGTGTGAAACCACACTCATTCGTTAATGCTAAATAAACATTAATTTCATTTTGTGGTGCCAAGAAAAAACCATTAGTCTAATATCTTTAAATAAAGAATTGAGGCGTTTACCATGGTTTTTGTCTTACTTTGGTTTTAGTTAAATAAGACAAAGTTTATCACCAAAGATGGAGTTTATGAATTTTAAAATTTGTCTCTACGTAATCCGATAAAAACAAATGTTGCTTTTTACGCATCGAATTCGCTGACCTAAGATGCTTCGCAGAGATTCTGTCCCGATTTTTATATCTTCTTTAAAAAGGGGAAGAAAATAATGATAATTATCGCAATTTCTTAATTCAGTCCCTTGTTTAATCAGTGTCTTCCCATGAAAACTCGGGCCTCCCCAACATTATTATTCTCATAATCACTTTACAAAAGTTTAAAATAGTGAGTATGTATTAATTAATAGTATAAGGAGGAAGTGTGTGTGGAGGAGAGATTGGTTGAAGTTTTGATGTGAATGTCTTTCAAGGCAACAAACATTCACGTTGGAGGCCATTTCTAAAGGAGTCTCGGTCCTAATTAGGGTTTCACGTCATTCTCACTTCTATAGTGTATTATCCTAACATTACCCACTCTCTCTCTCTCTCTCTCTCTCTCTCTCTCTTAATTTTTTTTCTTTTCTTTCATTATTATTTCTTAATTGCCTAACCAACTTTTTGTTTCGTTTTTCATTTTGTGTTAGAATAAAGTCAAATATTGGCCGCTATATGTTTTTCAAACATGTAATATATACTATATATGGATAATATATTTTTAATTGTTTATAGGGTGTAGAAAAGGTGACAATTATTATTTTTATATTCAGATTATAGGTTTCAAATATATATATATATATATATCTAAACATCTATTAAAATACGTATGTTAGGATTAATTAGATTCATACATCTTACAATATTATATAGTATTAAATAATAACTTAGAAACCCTTACAAGGCTCCTTTATTTAGGACAAAATCTGATATACTTAAGAAGAAGAAAAATACGAAAACTTGTTTCATGATAACTCCAAAACTACGAAAATTATTGTTTATGCTTGTTGATGATCTCATTGCATCTGGTTAAGAAGATTTTTAAATTAACTCATGCATAAGCTGGTTCGGAGGTGATCTTAGTCAAAGAAAATCACGATTTGTAACCAGCTGGTTTGAAGGTTGTTAATTGTTTGCGTTTTAGCTTTGAACCAAGTTGTTAGAAAGTTGGAACCAAATTATGTTGTTACGTTCATAATGTATAATCATTTGTGTTTTTCGTGTTGTTAAAAAGTTTCTAATTACACAACCTAATAAATATCTTTCCTTGTAACCACCAATCTCACTCTCCTCGACTTTTGTAATTTTTAAAAGAGAGATGATTAAGACATCGAGAGACTAGAATAAAGAAAGATAAGAGAGGTTAGTAATGGTACGACTGTCGTGTGTATGTGTTAAAGAAAGAAGAGAAGAGTCAAAGGACACAACGTGGGGAAACTTCTCATACTGCATTCGGACGCCAACCTAGCACGCGCCTTTGCGGTGCTCACTTCTACATCTTCTTTTTCTCCTAACTTACTATTTTGCCCTCACATTCTCATAGTCAAAAACGTCATTACCAACTTTTTTTTAGACGTTAATGTGTACATATCCCATCTTAGAGTCCAAATTAAGGATCTATTATACACTGTTCTTTTGAACTATTTAAATTGCAAAAGATTCAAACAAGACTTAATTTAAAACGACACTTCTTTTATAAAAAATTTCTAAAATGATTCTTACTTATTTTATAACGAAAAGAATACTTATAACTTTGTGGCGAGAAGAACAAGAAAAACTAAGAATAGGTGTTTTCATATTTAAGTTAAATAATAAAACATTTAAAGTTAAGACATTATAAGAAAAGCCATTTAAAGTTGGAATTAAATGAACACATGTGAACACCAACCTCGCTCTCTATAGAAAGCCTTCAAAAACCCTATTATAAATACACACCTCTCAAACTCTCTCCCTTTAACTCTAAGTTTTTCTTTCTTCTTTCTCTGCTCTCAAAGTTCAAGAGAACTCTATCCTTATTAACTTGCAACGATAACTAAAACCGGTGTAATCGTGATATATAGTAGAAGATGGGCGGTCCAGGATCATCGCCATGTGCTTCGTGTAAGCTTCTTCGACGACGATGTGCAAAAGATTGCATCTTCGCACCTTATTTTCCTCCTGACGATCCTCACAAATTCGCCATTGTTCATAAGGTCTTTGGAGCAAGCAACGTTAGCAAAATGTTGCAGGTTCCATTTCCTTCTCATTTCCCCATAACTATATGCTATATATTGTTTTTTCTTCCATGATATTTTGGTCCGTTGAAATTCCTTGCATAAGCTTCTTTATTTTATCCAAATCTCTTCCAAAAAAAACATTCAATGTGTGTTTGATCAAGTATCATGTTTATAGTATACCTATACACATTAAAAATAAATATATTTCACTTTAACAACTCTTATTCACTTTGATGTTATTCTGAATTGGTTAATTAATTATATTTGATAAACTATATGGAAATATATGAATTAATAATCATAATTTGTGCTATAAATTAAAATATGTTATATATAAAAAAAATGTTTACATGATTCGTTTAAATGGTCACAGGAGCTACCAGTTCATCAAAGAGCTGACGCGGTGAATAGTCTGGTTTTCGAAGCAAACGCACGAGTTAGAGATCCGGTATACGGATGCGTAGGAGCAATCTCCTACTTACAAAACCAAGTCTCGCAGCTTCAGATGCAACTAGCAGTGGCTCAAGCCGAGATTCTCTGCATTCAGATGCAAAATGAGCCAACCTTACAGTCTCATCATCAAGTTCTTGAACTAGACCAAGAACACAAAGCTCTCTTGTTACCCAACAACAACAACAACAACATCAATAACTGCAACAACAACAATAACAACTTGGGTTATGCCATGTCTTCTGGCCAGTTCAACTCTAACTTTGCATCTCCAAGCAGCATAATGCAAATGCAGATGCAAATGCAAATGCAAGACCCTCTTAAGCAAGAGTCTCTTTGGACTTAATGTAATAATAATAATAATTAATTTTCGACAAGTTTGCTACTTGCTTATGTTGAAAAAGAGAATATGGGGACAGGTTTCGTGTAAGGAAAGTAGTATAAGTCAAAGCTTAAATGCATGCATGTGATGGTGATGAGATGTAGTTTAGAAGCTTTAGAACTAGAGAGATCTGTTTTTTTTTTTTCTTCTTTTTTTTTTCTTTTCTCTTAATGTGGTTTCTCACTTCTTCCATTTGTCTTTTACCATCGTTTGAACAGTGAAAATTAGATCTAACTCCATTCCAATTTTATTTTTAATATTAATTAGTTTCCAAGAAATTGCTCTACCCACTACACACTTTTTCTTAAACAAACCGACACAAAACTTTGGCGCGTTCAAATTAAGAGAAATTTACATTGTCTGATGAATTTGTTTAAAATTAAATTACTTAGACCCAAAAAAAGATATTTCTTTTTATTTAACTTATTTAATTTAGTCTTACAAAACATGCAAAAGCAACTTTGCTTTTTCTGGAATCAATCATTTTACTATATACTAAAAATGTAGATTTTGTTTCTACTTGCGATAAACTGAAGTTGAAATCGAAGAAGAAAACTCAAGTTGCAATCTACATTTTTTTATTTCAAAAAACAAATCTACATGATTCAACCTTTACAATTTGACTCACAATAGATATATTCGACCGACCTGATTTGATTAATCATATGCTACACGTTAGAACACAAAGTCGCCTCTACTGTTGCTTTTGTACTAATCCTTAAAAAATCATATGAATTTTAATTTATCAAATTAAGTTAGAAAAGAGAGGAGGAGGTGGTGTTGAATTTGATTATGTTATCTATTGATAGTGTTCATGTGATCAGTAGACGAAAAAAATTCAAAATATTGCCTCTCGACATGGGAAAGAATCTAATGACTAAAAATAATCGATCATGTTCTTTCAAATTTCATTATATATTATATTTTTAAATACCCTTAACTTGTTTTTGACGATCGTACTAAGCCAGAGAAGTTATAACTGTCATATTCATATAATATATACTTATTGGGATAATAATTCTCTATCTTTAACTTTACGCGTAACAATTTTTTTAGTTAGGAATAAGAACTCTTAAATTTTTTGGTGAAACTCTCTCTTTCTCTCAAAATTTTATAAGTAAATAAATTAGTAAGTTAGACGCATGTATACATGATACATCAAGTTAAAACACGTAGACGTCCATGTGCTCCATGCACGTGTGTAAATATATTTTTTGGCCATGTGTGAACGAATTTTCTTATTATCAAACCAAGTTAATTAGAAAAAGCAGAAAGAGTCTTAAGAGAAATAATACGATTATAATGGCAGTAAAGATTTACAAACACATCCAAAATTGTAGCCGCTTAATTAATTAATCTACACGGTACACCTCAACGAAATTTTCCGTTGGTGGCTAACGAATTCAGGCTGTGAAGTGAAAAGAAAATAAACAAAATTATAGCTTCACATGAGCGATTGTACACATGACAGAATTAAGCATGTTAATTAAATAGCGTGTTTTGTTTTTTGGTAAACATGTTAAGAAAACTAATAGACTTAAATAGCGTAAGTTTGTAATTATATTACAAAACCTAAAAACTTTTATGTACAAAACCTTATGGGACAAAATGTGGTAAAACACCTAAACAATAAACTTAAATTTTCAAATTAAAACAAAATCTCAGCCATAATTATCTGACCAAGTGTTTTTTCAAAACAATAGACTGTAGACTAATTTTAACTAATTTATCTTTAATTATCAAAAAAAAAAAAAAAAAACTAATTCATCTTCTCATGAATGGAAATACATAAAAATGGCCGGGACAAGATGGAAGAAGTATATCTGATGGTCCACTCCTCTTTCTAAATTAAGAGAGTTTGAAAGAAAAAAGATAATGCAGCAAAGAGCAAACCCAGTATACATATGGAAGCCCATTACTCTAGTATTGGGCCTTAAAATATTTTTGTCCGAGAAAGAATAAATAAACAGTTATACCTTTGGATTTGGTGGCTTTAATTGTTTTCAAATGTTTGGACAAGTGTTATACTCGCCTAAAACACTGGATGACTCCAATTTTTTGGGGGTCAGAGTGTCTTAACTCTTTTCTTCTTTAAACCAAGGTTTAAACTTCGATCAATGTTGCCACGTAGCTAAATCTCACCCCCGCACAAAACAAAAATTGTCTGCCTTTATATGGAACGAAGAAAAATCGAATTTTGATACCACTTTTGACTTTAAAAGCCACACGCCGTATACGGCACACCACCAAATGACCAAAAACATTTGACCACCTTTTCTTTAATGTCTTCTTAAAACACTTAAAAGCTTGTGTCCCACTACTCTCTTCTTCACCTCCTCAAGTCACAGTGACCAAAATCACACACTTCGCAAAACCTATGGATCCAAATGAATCTCCACCAATCCAATTCCGCCACGTGGTGGCCATGCCTTATCCAGGTCGAGGCCACATCAACCCAATGATGAACCTCTGCAAACGCCTTGTCCGTCGATACCCTAACCTTCACGTCACCTTCGTCGTCACAGAAGAATGGCTCGGGTTTATCGGATCCGACCCGAAACCTGACCGGATCCATTTCGCAACTCTCCCTAATCTCATCCCCTCCGAGCTCGTCCGGGCTAAGGACTTCATAGGCTTCATTGATGCGGTCTACACAAGATTGGAAGAGCCGTTCGAGAAGCTACTTGACCGCCTTAACTCGCCGCCTCCGAGTGCGATCATCTCCGACACTTACGTCATTTGGGCTGTACGTGTCGGCAGAAGAAGGAATATTCCGGTGGTTTCTCTCTGGACCATGTCAGCCACAATTCTCTCTTTCTTCCTTCACTCTGATCTACTCTTAAGTCATGGCCATGCTCTGTTCGAACCATCAGGTAAAACATCAGTGAATTAGCAAAAAAGTTCCTTTACTAAAACTTAGTATTGATTCTTGTTGAATCTTGGTTTGTTTTAGAATCTAAAGAAGAAGTATTGTAAACGATATTTGATGATCCAACTCTTACGATTAACAAAAGAAAGTATTAACTCACAAACTCAATAACCTTTATTAGTTTAAGAAAATCTCTCAAAACTTAAACTCTCTCACAATCTTATGCCATTACTCGACATCTCTATTTATACAAGAAGTACAAATCCTAATTCTATAAGGACTCATAATATATTGGATAACTCCCAATATATTTAACTTTATCTCTTAACAACCTTATCTCTTAATAACCATAACTCGGTTTAGGATTACTTCTTCTCCAAGATATCTTCAAGCTTAACCAACATTCTCCCTCCTAAGCTTGAAGTCACTTCCACTCATATCTCTTACACCAATCAATTCTCGCATCTCCTTGAACTTGATCCTTCCAAGCGCCTTAGTCAAAATGTCGGCCTTTTGCTCATCACCGGGAACATGTTCAACCTCCACTAATCCATTCTCCACGCACTCTCTTATGAAATGGTACCGTTTGTGAATGTGTTTGCTTCGACCGTGAAACACCGGATTCTTCGTAAGAGCAATCGCCGATTGATTATCTATTCGGATAGTGACTCTTTCACATGTTGACTCGGTAATCTCTCCAAGCAAATCATGAAGCCATATCGCCTGTCTAGCAGCCTCCGTTGCAGCCATGAACTCAGCTTCACACGATGATAACGCCACAGTTTCTTGTTTATGAGAGCACCACGAGATCAAGCTTCCACCAAGGTAGAAAACGTGACCAGTTGTGCTTTTACCATCGTCGGGATCTTCATTATGGCTACTATCGCTGTACCCGATCAGTTTTGACTCCTTTAAAGTTGTTCTTGGATAGACCAGTCCAAGCGTAGTAGTACCTCGTAAATACCTTAGACATTGCTTCATTGCAGCACCATGAGACTCCTTAGGATTTTGCATATACCGACTTAACACACCTACACAATAAGACAAATCGGGTCTAGTGTGAAGTAAGTAACGGAGACATCCTATGTTTCTTCGATAGCTCGTGGCGTCAATGTCCTTTTCTTCTAGCGCCTTTGACAGTTTCAAGTCAGCCTCCATTGGTGTATGAACCAAATTACACTTTGCCATTTCAGCTTCTTCCAAGATCTTTAAGGCGTAGCGTCTTTGATTCAATGTTATTCCTTCCTTGCTTTGGCACACTTCAATTCCAAGGTAGTAGGTTAACTTACCAAGATCACTCATTTCAAATCTAGACGCCATTTCCATCTTGAATTCTTCTATGACTTTAACATTCGTCCCCGAGACAAATAAATCATCAACGTACACCGCGACAAGAAGAACATCTTGATTCACCTTTTTCCTATACACCGAAGGTTCCTTTGAGCATTTTTCAAATTTGAGTTCCTTGAGCACTTGATTCAACTTGTCATTCCATGCTCTAGGAGCTTGTTTTAGACCATACAAAGCTTTGTTTAGCTTGTAAACCTTGTCTTCACTTCCTTTCACTTCAAAACCCTCTGGTTGAGTCACATAGACAGTTTCTTTTAATTCACCGTGTAGGAACGCTGTTTTGACGTCAAGGTGGTGAATCTCCCATCCTTTTGAAGCCGCGAGACTGATAAGGAGACGGATTGTCTCAATCCGCGCCACCGGAGCAAACACATCCTCAAAGTCAATTCCATACCTTTGCACATATCCTTTTGCAACGAGCCTAGCTTTGTATTTGTTGATACTACCATCGGAGTTCCTTTTGAGTTTAAAAATCCATTTTAGACCTATCGGCTTAGCTTCTTTTGGACACTCAGTGAGATCCCAAGTGTGGTTCTTTGTAATCGAGTGAATCTCATCCTCACATGCACGCATCCATTTTTCCGACTCTCTTGCTTCACAGAAATTTCTTGGTTCATCATTCAAGTACATGAGTAGCCGTTCTCCTTCTTCCTCAGCTAACAACACATAGTCGTTTAGATATTTTGGCTTGTTAACTTCTCTTTGTGATCTCCGTAACTTGGGGACTTGAGCATCAGCCTCATTATCTTCACTTCCCGTGTTGTTGTTTTCTTCATTATCCTCATTACTCTCATTCATCTCCTCTGTTTCCTCATTATTTTCTTCGGGCTCCTTTTCTTCCATAGCTACTCTTGTTCCTTGAATACCATGATTTCCAAAGATTCCAAAATTAATTTTGAGTTCTCTGTTCAGCTCATCAATGCTTTGCCTCCAGTTCCAACCCTTAGTTTCATCAAAAGTAACGTCTCTACTTACCACTGCCTTTTTAGCTTGTGGATCATATAGACGGTATGCCTTGGATCCTGGTTCCGTACCTAGATGAACTAACACTCGTGATCTGTCGTCTAGCTTTTTCAAGTGAGTCGACTCTGTTTTCGCGTATGCTATACACCCAAAAACTCGGAGATGACTGATGTTGGGCTTCTTAGACCGAAACATTTCATATGGTGTCTTGTTCTTAAGTGCTCGTGTGGCAACCCTATTTATCAGATACGTAGAGTGCCTTGTTGCTTCTCCCCAAAGGAAATTAGGGACACACATATGCTTTAGTATACTCCGAGTCATTTCCATTAAGGTTCTGTTTCGCCTCTCAACAACCCCGTTTTGTTGAGGAGTGTATGGAGCTGTCAAATGCCGTCTTATTCCTGAGATATTGCAAAAATCATTGAACTCTTGTGACACAAATTCACCTCCCCTGTCCGTCCTAAACGTTTGTATTCTTTTCCCGGATTCTTGTTCTACCAAGCTCTTGAATCTTTTGAATTTGTTGAATGCATCACTCTTCTCCTTCAACAAGGCTGTCCACATATACCGAGTATAATCATCGATGAGAACAAACACATATTTGTTTCCCGCCATAGTGTTTGGAGTTATAGGACCACAAAGATCACCGTGAATGAGTTCAAGAATTTCTGTTGCTCGATAATTAGTAGCTTGTGGGAATACTTGTCTTGCTTGTTTTCCAAGTAAACATGAGCTACACACTTCTTTTTCAAAAACAATCTTGGGAACTCCCGTCACAAGCTCTCTTTGTACCATAAGCTTCATTGTGTCAACATTTACATGTCCTAACCTTGCATGCCACAGACTTGAATCAACTCTTGAATGAAGACACATTGTATCCTTTAATCCCATTCTCACCTTGTACAGCCGGTTTCTTGATCTTGTTGTTTTAACAATTAGCTTACCATCGTGATCAAACATTGTTAACTCTTCTCCTTTCATTCTCACATCACAGCCAGCTTCTGTAGCTTGTCCAAGACTGATAATATTGCTTTTAAGATCGGGAATGAAGTAGACATCAATCATTGTTCTTGGTTCTCCATTTCTATCAACAAATTCGATAGACCCCTTCCCTTTGATGTCTATTCGAGAGTCGTCGCCAAATCTTACTTTCCCGGTAATAGATTGATCTATGTGTGAGAAGTATCTTCGGTCTCCGGTCATGTGATTGCTAGCGCCGTTGTCAAGGTACCACACATTCTCTTCCCCTGAATTTGTTTCGTATTTGCTTGGTACAATTTTTCCTTCGTTTAAATACACTACCTCGTGTATCATGAGTTCGTCTGCCTCCGTTGTGCTCTTGTTGTCTTGCTCTTGAATTTCTTGAAGCTTTAGAAGACGATCGGGACAATTGCTTGCAAAGTGACCAGTTTTGTCACACCGGTAGCAAACAACACTTGACGTATCTCTTCCTCCACCAAAACGTCCTCTGCCTCTTCCTCTATAGAAGCGTCCTCCACGACCTCTGCCTCTATACTCACCATTAGATTCTTTGTTGTATTGAGATTCCTTGTTTGCATACATCAGCTTGCTTTGATCCTCTTGATCTTCTTCTTCATCACACACACGGTCTTCATAGGTTTTCAATCGGCCTACGATGTCTTCAAAACTTGTGTTTTTGAGATCCAAAACTTGTTCAAGTGCAGCAACAATATGAATATACTTCTTCCTAGGAAGACTTTTAAGGAACTTCTTGACAAGTTTAGGTCCTTCAATCTCTTCTCCTAAAGCCGACGATTTCGAAGCGATTTCTGATAACTTGTCGGCGAAGTCATCGATTTTCTCCGTATCCTTCATCTTCAAACGATCGAAATCAGCCATCAACGTTTGTAACCTTGCTTCCTTAACCCTCTCAGCACCTACATGTCTCGTTCTTATGGCATCCCATACCTTCTTTGCAGTGTTATTTTCTCCTATCTGCAAGGTAAGAGTCTCGGGAATAGATTGAAACATTAAAGCCATGGCCATCACGTTTTTCTCTTCATCGTTTGATGATGTTTCAATCACTTCCCAGACCTTGTGTACCCTGAGTAGAAGTTTCATTCTCATTGCCCAAACGGTGTAGTTGGTCATGTTAAGCATAGGGCACTTTATCGTCGACGAGCCTCCTCCTTCACTTATCTTGGCCACCTCCGCTTGTGCTCTTTCCGTGATCTCTCCCATGATCGCAAAGAGCTCTGATACCAAATATTGTAAACGATATTTGATGATCCAACTCTTACGATTAACAAAAGAAAGTATTAACTCACAAACTCAATAACCTTTATTAGTTTAAGAAAATCTCTCAAAACTTAAACTCTCTCACAATCTTATGCCATTACTCGACATCTCTATTTATACAAGAAGTACAAATCCTAATTCTATAAGGACTCATAATATATTGGATAACTCCCAATATATTTAACTTTATCTCTTAACAACCTTATCTCTTAATAACCATAACTCGGTTTAGGATTACTTCTTCTCCAAGATATCTTCAAGCTTAACCAACAAGAAGAGGTTGTTGATTACGT
This sequence comes from Arabidopsis suecica, assembly GCA_019202805.1. Taxonomy (NCBI): domain Eukaryota; kingdom Viridiplantae; phylum Streptophyta; class Magnoliopsida; order Brassicales; family Brassicaceae; genus Arabidopsis; species Arabidopsis suecica. The sequence continues at coordinate 9,054,589 of CM032908.1, forward strand.
CCCCGGTTTACCTCCGACTAAACTCCGAGATTTGCCTCCTATATTCGACGGTTACAACCACCGAGTCTTCAAGACAGCCAAGTTGTGTTTCGATGAGCTTCCGGGAGCTAAGTGTCTACTTTTCACCACTGCTTATGAGCTCGAACCCAAAGCCGTTGACGCTTTCAGCTCCAAGCTTGATATCCCGGTCTATGCTACTGGTCCTTTGATACCCTTTGAAGAACTTTCTGTCCAAAATGATAACAAGGAACGTGATTACATCCGGTGGCTTGACGAGCAAACGGAAAGCTCTGTACTTTACATATCTCAGGGGAGTTTTCTTTCGGTCTCAGAAGCTCAGATGGAGGAAATAATTGTAGGAGTGAGAGAGAGTGGAGTTAGGTTTCTATGGGTGGCTCGTGGGGGCGAGTTAAAACTTAAGGAGGCTCTTGAAGGTAGCTCGGGTGTTGTGGTGAGCTGGTGTGATCAGCTGCGTGTGCTCTGCCACTCAGCTGTAGGCGGGTTTTGGACGCATTGCGGGTTTAACTCGACATTGGAAGGGATATATTCGGGAGTACCAATGCTGGCGTTTCCGTTGTTTTGGGATCAGATTTTGAATGCTAAGATGATTGTTGAGGATTGGAGAGTCGGAATGAGGATCAAGAGGACGAAAAAGGCGGAGTTGTTGATAGGGAGAGAGGAGATTAAGGAAGTAGTGAAAAGGTTTATGGATAGAGAGAGTGAAGAAGGGAAAGAGATGAGAAGAAGAGCTTGTGACCTTAGTGAAATCAGTCGAGGAGCTGTTGCGGATAGCGGTTCTTCTAATGTTAACATCGATGGTTTCGTTAGCCATGTTACCAAGACAAATTAAGGCTCAATGAGGTTTTGTTGTTTCAATACAAATTAAGGCTCAATATGACATGTTCACTAAATCATATGTATCTTTTGAACTGCATATAAGAATGACTTGAAATTAACCACCACCAAATTAAAGCTAATTAACTCAATTTCTTACCATATGCCCAAATTTATATGAATTCTAATGGTGGGAAAGCTCCTCCTCCTACTTAATATTCAGATGCTTATGCATTATATGCTTCATCATTTTGCTTGCTTGTAATCTAAATGATGCTTTCTCTTTAATCAAACCCAAGACCTCACAAAATACCTAAAACACATCAAAATCACATGAAGACTCAAAAGATACAAGAAAAAAAAAGGAAAACAAATTTGAAGTAAGTATTTTTTTAAAAAAAATTTAACGGGATTATATACTATTCACGAAATGATCATACATCTTAATTTTACAACTAGATTGTCTCTGTCAACTTTTCTACTAGATTATTTATTATTCTGCTAATTATACAGAATGATTTGCCATGTGTTTGTTTTCATAAACAGTCTGTTTCTTGGGATTATGTTTTGTTTCTTTAAAAAGTACACCGGTCACTTGACTTTCTAAAAACGTTTAAAAACAAGTTGAAAAAGCAGTAGACATATTCTCACGTTTGTTATAAAAGTTGGCGTTAAACCAAACATATTCTCTGCAGCTTTCTCATTTTCTTAGTCCTCACTGCTTAGTGCTTACCCACAAGCCTAGTCACAGTAACCAGAAGCACCCGTTTCACATCTTATGAATCCCATCAAACCTCAGCCACTTGGAGTCCGTCACATGGTGGCCATGCCTTGGCCAGGAAGAGGCCACATCAACCCAATGTTAAACCTCTGCAAACGCCTCGTCCGGCGAGACCCAAACCTTATCGTCACATTCTTCGTCACGGAAGAATGGTTCGGTTTAATTGGGTCCGACCCGAAACCCGACCGGATCCACTTCGCCACTCTCCCCAACCTCATCCCTTCCGAGCTTGTCCGGGCCAACGACTTCATCGGCTTCGTCGACGCCGTCCTCACCAGATTAGAGCAGCCGTTCGAGCAGCTTCTTGACCGTCTAAGCTCTCCGCCTCCCGCCGCAATAATCGCCGACACTTACATCATTTGGGCAGTGCGGGTCGGCACAAAAAGGAATATTCCGGTGGCTTCTTTCTGGACTACGTCGGCTACGATTCTGTCCCTCTTCATTCATACCGATCTTCTCGCAAGTCACGGCCATTTTCCGATCGAACCATCAGGTATACTCAATTTCAGATAGCAAAGTTTCCATTTTTATTGATCAAAACCGTAAAGGTCAATCCTTTTCTTGAATCCGGGTTTGTTTCCAGAATCAAAACTAGACGAGATTGTTGATTACATCCCCGGTTTATCTCCGACAAGACTCCGTGATTTGCAAATCTTTCACGGCTATAGTCTCCAAGTCTTCAATAAATTCAAAAAGTCTTTCGGTGAGCTTTCTAAAGCTAAGTTCCTTCTCTTCCCTTCTGCTTGTGAGCTTGAACCAAAAGCCATTGACTTTTTCACTTCCAAGTTTGACTTCCCGGTTTATTCCACCGGTCCGTTAATACCCTTTGAAGAACTATCCGTTGGAAATGAGAACAGAGAACTTGATTACATTAGGTGGCTTGATGAGCAACCGGAAAGCTCTGTTCTTTACATATCTCAAGGGAGTTTTCTTTCGGTCTCTGAAGCTCAGATGGAGGAGATAGTTGTAGGAATGAGAGAGAGTGGAGTTCGGTTTCTTTGGGTGGCTCGTGGGGGTGAGTTGAAGCTTAAGGAGGCTCTTGAAGGTAGCTTGGGTGTTGTAGTGAGCTGGTGTGATCAGCTTCGAGTGCTGTGTCACGCGGCTGTAGGCGGGTTTTGGACGCATTGCGGGTTTAACTCGACTTTGGAAGGGATATATTCGGGAGTACCGATGCTTACATTTCCCCTTTTTCGGGATCAGTTTCTGAATGCTAAGATGATTGTTGAGGAGTGGAGGGTCGGAATGAGGATCGAGAGCAAGAAGCAGATGGAGTTGTTGATAGTGAGTGATGAGATTAAGGAATTGGTAAAAAGGTTTATGGATGGAGAGAGTGAAGAAGGGAAAGAGATGAGAAGAAGAACTTGTGATCTCAGTGGGATATGTCGACGAGCGGTTGCGGAAACCGGTTCTTCTGATGCTAACATCGACGCTTTCCTTAAAGATATTACCAAGATCGTCTGAGTTCTATTGTTGTTAATGATCAAAGTCTATTAGTATTTGTATAAGTTTGTTAAAGATTCAAATTCTGTAGAGATTTGAGATTGTTTGTAAAACTAGATTTAACCCCGCGGTACACCGCGGGTCGAGTTTTTAACTAAAAATTTAAAATTTAAATTGTATTTTTTAATATTGTTTATTTTGTTAAGTGTTTAAGATTGTATAATTGTATTTTGATTGTTAATTTTAAGATTTCATCCTTGATATTAATACCGTCCCGTATTAAAATCGATCCAAACCCGTCCCACTATATAACCCCGTCCCGTGAAATTAAACATCATTTTGTTATTTTTAATAATATTTTATTTAATAGACATATAATTCGAGTCAATTTAAAAGTTTGATTATATATATATATATATATATTTAAATTTTAGTTAATAATAATTCATTCTATATAATGATTTCTGAATTAATTACGTATGACCGACGGTCAAGATTGAAGATTAAAAACCGGATTAAGATTTGAATGACTACGATTAAATGTAGGGATTGTTGAAATCTTTTAAGGAAATCGAATTGAATATGGATGTAATTGTGGCAAGGATTAGTTATGCTTAATATATTAGGTTAAGATTTTTGAAAATGATTTTGTATGTTAATATCTTTGATTTAATTTTGAAAATCTAAATAATTAATGCCAATGACATTCCTTGTAAATACTTAGCAACTTCAGGATTTATTTGCTAAGTGTACTCCAAAAATGTATATATAGACTCTTATTTATAAGTTCATTTGTTAGACTCCTTGGTAGAGCTTAATTTCGTTTGTGACTAATTTTTGGTTTGACTTAGAAAATGAATCGTGAGGAGACAAATATAGAAAATAATGTATAAAATGAATTGATTTTTCTGTTAGAATAAGATATTACTATAGATTTTTATATATCTTGGATTCTCTGTTGAATTAGTATTGTAAGTTGTAATCTATGTGACATTATGTTTGTTATCCAATACTATTATTTGGGAGGTACATCAATAAGTTGTAATATTGAGAAGTGTAAGAAATTACATTATATGCCATTACAAATCTTTAATCATAAACATAATTAATCCACGTCACTAACATTGTCCACTTCTTAATCACGCGGGTCAATGGATCATCAAACGGGTTTTCAAAGATTACCTAAACAATATAATCAAATAATTTTGTAATTGATTAATTATGAAGATTTCGTAAACAATAATAATGAATATTCATTCGAATAAAGTAAGTATCGAATGTTTACCTACACAATAACACATCTATATTAACATTTTTGAAGTACATTTTAAGGAATCGAATCGGATCGGATTTTTTTTTTTTTTTTTTTTTTTTTTTTTTCTGATTTTGACCCAGAAATCTTTAATCGTATCTTTCCTTAAATTTTGGCAAAACCAAAAAGTAAATTAATTCATAAAATCTAAAAAATATATTTTTTCTTAACTAATTACTACACCCATAATCTTTATTTATGGCATATTCTTTACGGTTTTTATAGATAACGAAATCAAATATGATGATTTATTGCTTATATTACAAATTTGAGCTAATTTCCTAAAACCAAATATGATGATTTTTTTTTTAGATGAATATGATTAAATTTCAATACAGCTTATACCAAATTTACACGTGTTTTCATTCTGTTTTAAGGTGAATAGAGAATCTACCTAAGTTCTGATAGTATAGACCCTTCAGACACAAGTTATGCGAATGATGGCGCTTATTCCCCTGATTTTTTGAACAATGTTAGAGTTTCTGGATTGCCAAACCATTGTTTGCGCCTGGAAGTTGGTTGTCCGGTCATGTTACTCAGAAACATGGATCCTAATAAAGGTTTATGCAATGAGACAAGATTACAGATCACTCAAATGGTAGATACAGTAATTGAATCTAAAGTTATTACAGGTAATAAAGTTGGTAAGATTGTTCTGATTCCTAGAATGCTCATCACACCATCAGATACCAGATTGCCTTTCAAAATGAGGCGTAGGCAATTTCATGTATCTTTAACTTTTGCTATGACCATAAACAAGAGTCAAGGACAGACACAAGAGTCTGTTGGACTTTATTTGCCTAGGCCTGTGTTTCAACATGGTCAACTATACGTGGCAATCTCTAGAGTGACGTTAAAATCAGGTATGAAGATTCTTATATCCAGCATTTTAATTGGTAAATAGGTTTATGGATAGAGAGAGTGAAGAAGGGAAAGAGATGATAAGAAGTGCTTGTGACCTCAGTGAAATCAGTCGAGGAGTTGTTGCGAAAAGCGGTTCGTCTAATGTTAACATTGATGCTTTCGTTAGGCATGTTACTAATACGAATTAAGGCTCAATGAGGTTTTGTTGTTTCAATGCAAATTCAGGCTCAATGACATGTTCACTAAATCATATATATATATATATATATATATATATATATATATATATATCTTGAACTGCATATTGTATAAGAATGACTAGAAACAACCACCAAATTAAAGCTAACTCAATTTCTTACCATATTTCAAAATTTATATGAATTCTAATGGTGGGAAAGCTGCCCCTCCTACTTAATTTTCAGATGCTTATGCATTATATGCTTCATCATTTTGCTTGCTTGTAATCTAAAATGATGCTTTCTCTTTAATCAAACCCAAGACGTCACAAAATACCCAAAACACATCAAAATCACATGAAGACTCAAAAGATACAAGGAAAAAAAAGGAAAACAAAATTGAAGTAAATATTTTAAAAAAAATAATTAACGGGATTATATACCAAGACCTATTTATTAATATTCACGAAATGATCATACATCTTATTTTTACAACTAGATTGTCTCTGTCAACTTTTCAAGTAGATTATTATTCTGCTAATTATAAACAGAATGATTTGCCATGTGTTGTTTTCATAAACAGTCTGTTTCTTGGGATTATGTTTTGTTTCTTTAAAAAGTACACCGGTCACTTGAGTTTCCTAAAAACGTTATAAAAAACAACAAATGTGATAATCAGCAACAACAACTTGAAAAAGCAGTAGACACAATCACATCATATAAAACCTTATGGCCTAAAACAATTTGATCACGTTTGTTATAAAAGTTGGCGTTGAAACCAAAACATATTCTCTGCAGCTTTCTCACCCACAAGTCACAGTAACCAGAAGCACACATTTCACATCCTATGAATCCCATCAAACCTGAGCCACTCGGAGTCCGCCACGTGGTGGCCATGCCTTGGCCAGGAAGAGGCCACATTAACCCAATGTTGAACCTCTGCAAACGCCTCGTCCGGCGAGACCCAAACCTCATCGTCACATTCGTCGTCACCGAAGAATGGCTCGGGTTCATCGGGTCCGACCCGAAACCTAACCGGATCCACTTCGCAACTCTCCCCAACCTCATCCCTTCCGAGCTTGTCCGGGCCAACGACTTCATCAGCTTCGTCGACGCCGTCCTCACCAGATTAGAGCAGCCGTTCGAGCAGCTTCTTGACCGTCTCAACTCTCCGCCTCCCACCGTAATCATCGCCGACACTTACATCATTTGGGCAGTGCGGGTCGGCACAAAAAGGAATATTCCGGTGGCTTCTTTCTGGACTACGTCAGCCACGATTCTCTCCCTCTTCATTCACTCCCATCTTCTCGCAAGTCACGGCCATTTTCCGGTCGAACCATCAGGTAGTGTTGATAAAAATCGTAAAGTTCAATCCTTTTAATATAATTCGTGATTCTTGAATCTGGGTTTGTTTCTAGAATCAAAACAAGAAGAAATCGTTGATTACATCCCCGGTTTGTCTCCGACAAGAGTCCGTGACTTGCAGATCTTTCACGGCTATAGTTACCAAGTCTTCAATATATTCAAAAAGTCTTTCGGTGAGCTCTCCAAAGCTAAGTATCTTCTCTTCCCTTCTGCTTATGAGCTTGAACAAAAAGCCATTGACTTTTTCACTTCCAAGTTTGACTTCCCGGTTTACTCCACCGGTCCGTTAATACCCTTTGAAGAACTATCCGTTGGAAATGAGGATAGAGAACTTGATTACATTAGGTGGCTTGATGAGCAACCGGAAAGCTCTGTTCTTTACATATCTCAGGGGAGTTTTCTTTCGGTCTCTGATGCTCAGATGGAGGAGATAGTTGTAGGAGTGAGAGAGAGTGGAGTACGGTTTCTTTGGGTGGCTCGTGGGGGTGAGTTGAAGCTTAAGGAGGTTCTTGAAGGTAGCTTGGGTGTTGTTGTGAGCTGGTGTGATCAGCTTCGTGTGCTTTGTCACGCGGCTGTAGGCGGGTTTTGGACGCATTGCGGGTTTAACTCGACATTGGAAGGGATATATTCGGGAGTACCGATGCTTACATTTCCGGTTTTTTGGGATCAGTTTCTGAATGCTAAGATGATTGTTGAGGAGTGGAGGGTCGGGATGAGAATCAAGAGCAAGAAGAAAACAGAGTTGTTGATAGTGAGTGATGAGATCAAGCGATTGGTAAATAGGTTTATGGATGGAGAGAGTGAAGAAGGGAAAGAGATGAGAAGAAGAACTTGTGATCTCAGTTGGATATGTCGACGAGCGGTTGCGGAAACCGGTTCTTCTGATGCTAACATCGACGCTTTCCTTAAAGATATTACCAAGATCGTCTGAGTTCTATTGTTGTTAATGATTAGGGTCTATTAGTATTCGTGTAAGTTTGTAAAAGATTCAAACTTTGTAACGAGATTTAAGATTAATGTTTGTACTTTGTAGAATTCTTCTTTGTAAGTTTCATTTGATAGACTATTTGGTAGAGCTTAATTTTGTGTGTGCCTAATTTTTGTTTGACTTAGAAAATGATTTGTGAGGAGATAGATATGGTTTAATTTTTGTCTCGGCTGTTGAATATGTATGGTCCAACGATGGTCTACTATATATTGTGTAAGAATGCATGCCGGAACATAGAAAATAAGTATAACTAAGGTTCCAATGTATAACTATAGTAAGATGTGTATTGCTTTTAGATGTGATTTAATTTATGTGTTAGTGTAAGATATTACTATAGATTTTTATATATGTTGGATTCTCTGTTAAGATACTCTTGTAATCTATCTATAACCTAACATTATGTTTGTTATTGTATAGCAACCGAAATCTTTGGACCTAGTGATCCTAAAAGATCTTTTGGTTGTCCACTAGGTTTAAAAACTATGCCTTCTCACCAAACTAACTCAAAACTTTACTAAGCCCTTTGAAACTTCTGTCCTCATTTCGCTTCATGATTGAATAGTTCAAAGAAAAAAAACTAAACATTTGATCATGTCTTTGATGAAAAGCAACACCATATATATTCACTTCTCTGGTGATTATTGTGGCTCTTTTTGGAGTTTCCCTTGGAAGAGTCCACAACTTCGGCGACTCGGATGGGTTTAGATAATCAAGCTTTAGTTCCACCACCGCTTGGATCATCAATCTCCTCCTCTTACACTACAAGAAATATCTACATTATTAGCCAGAGAAAAAAGCTATTAAATGTCATCAATAGCGTTTTCATAAACGCTGTCTTATGCCCCTGTTATGGTAGACCCTCCATATACGATAGCGTTTTTTCCGTATGCTATGATAGAGTATTCTACAATAGCATTAGTAAAACGCTTTCATATATCAACTTATAATAGCGATATATATAAGCTATGATCTATAATTTTTATGATGCTATAATATTCAGTACCATAACTCTAATTTTATGCGGTTGTTTTAAGCTATTTGCATTTGGTGGATCCTGTTTAGTTTTCAAAATATCCAATATATATATATAATAATAATAAACATCCAAAAGATATATATCATTTCATAAACCAAAAATCAATTCATACATAGCACAAGTCTCAATCCAATACTTAAACTAATATCCTAACTTCTATATACTACTTTTGCCAAGGAAGTTATTGATGAGATCATGCAAAATCCTTACTTCGTTTTCTAGATATTGGACTCGATTCCTCAAGGAAGTTAGCTCAGCTTCATAGGTTGTTGTAGTCTCTTCCTTTCTCTTAGGTTTTCGAAAAATACTGCTACTTTTTCTCTTAGATTTTCCCCAAATACTGCAGTCTTCATCTATCTCACTGTCCTCAACGACGAGATTCATTATATCTTCTGTTAGAACATGAAATAAAACAATTAAAATTCAGGCTTCTTGACCACAAACTTATTGAGTCACTTTATTAGTAAACAAATCTCTTTACTCACCTGAAAACTCAACCTGCGATTGAGACATATCTTTAGCCTGAGAAGAGACTAATTCCATTTCCTTTGTACCTTTACTTTCTCCAAGAAACTCAAGACCATCACTTGTATCCAACATCGGTGACTCATAGACATAACTCGAAAACCACTTACTTAGATCAGGAACTTCTGAGAATTCTGAAAACAGGAGTGAAGAACAACATAAGTGAAATCAATGCAGCTAAAACAACAAGATATACAGATTTTCCCACTAGGCAAGCAAATTCGGAAAACAGATTCCAAGAAAATGAGTTACCTTCACTATCATCCATCTCTTAATTATCTCTACTCACTCCTCCTTCACCTCAAAATCTTTTGTATAATCCAACGAATAATCAAATGCAAAAATCTGTAATGTATGTAATTCTGAAAAAGAAATTAGGGAACGACATAACTTACCTCTAGAACCACTTTCAAACAAACGACAATGATGATTCTTTTCTGTATTTTCCTCTCAGCTTCTTAACTGCAAACTGGAATTCATAACTAAACGAAAGAAAAAAAATTCAACCATTGTCTACTTATAACAAAAAGAAAGAACAAAATTCAACCAAAATTATAACTAAAGAAAGAAAAAAATTCAACTATTGTCTACTTACATCTTTAATAATCTGCCAAGATGCTCGACTCCTTTCTCGTGAACAATGTATTTCTGGAGAATTACCTCCTACTTCTTCGTTAACCAACCTAAATTTCATGACAAGAAAAATCAATCTAATCAGAGATTGAGAGCTACATCTTTGTACGACATTGGAAATAATCTTACACAAACTAATTAAGAGTAGTTGAGAGTTTTTGTTTTTATATAGAGAGACAAGAGTTAAATCGAGTGGAACTTGTGGAGATTCAAATACCTGAGAAAGTCATAACCCTTTTTCACAAAAGACATTCTCTTTTCATAGAATCTTTTAGAGATTAGTATACAAATCTTCAATCACAAAACCAAGTCAAATCGTAAAATTGAAATGAAAATAAAGCAATGTAATGAAAACAAAGCAATGTTAGAAAGGAACAATCACCAAAAGATATCAATACGTAAGTAATATCATAATCAAGAAGACAAGCTCTTAACCTAATGGTCCTAATCTATCGATTTAAGTTTTATATGAAGCTGGGCATAAAGTGATAAAGAGTCAAGATTCTACGTATTAGTTATAAGCACAAACATTGACCAGCATCCATATCTTTTAACATCTAAATCAAATCACAGAAACCCTAGATCTTATTAATACAATATCAAGACATCAGAACATCTCCTTCCCCAACACCTCCTTAGGTTTAGAGACGAAGCCACAACAAAATTTGAAGATCTAAGAAGAAAATTGAAGAAGCATACTTGCGATTGTGAGAGAGCGACAGAGAACGTGTCACAAAGAGCGAGGAAGAACAACAAACGGCGGTTAAGCTAGATCCCCTTTCAAAATCCAACACATCAACATCGCAGTAATTTCATCGAACACATGGTGTGCGTGCAAACGTGGAAGTTCTTAGACACATAAAAATGACAGAAAGGAAGAGAGAAAGACAGTGAAAGGGAGGACGAGAGAGTGGGAGAAAAAGAGAGATCGAAAGAAGGGACAGAGTGGAGAAGAAGATCGGAGACGGCGAGGTGGAGGAGAGGAGGAGCTCGAGAGTTTTTTGTGTTTTTTTTCCTTTCAAAGTTTTTTTTTTCTTTTGTCTCTAGACAATTTTAGGGAAAAACTCACAGTGACGCTAATTAACTTTTTGGGCCTAAGTGTTGGTTCCCATGAAAAAAATAGGCTCTAAAATCTCCCGCTTACTAAAATTTCGGCTTAGCATTTTTTAAATGCTATAATATAGTATTTCTATCAAACATACTGTTTTTGATAGCAGTTACGGAAAATGAGCTATCTTCATGTGCTATCAATGGAGACTTTTCTTGTAGTGTTATCATTCTCGGTCTTTGTTGACTAACACAAAGAATATTGAATATCTCTTATGGATCTCAATGTTGCCTCCTCCTAGTGACTATGAGATGGGTCCATCACCTTCTTACAACGCTGCTTCAGTCTAAACTCAGCGTGTTTGGATCGGCTTAACTTGCCTTCCTTTAGTTTGCCTTCTAGTCTTGCTTTGATGTCTCCAACGTGCTTTATTGTCTTGTAAGTTTAGATTAATTTGATGCATTAAGTTTATGCGTTTTCGTTTCGTCTTTATATCAGTGTTCGTCTCTACATGACATCGTTAAATTTAACACCCAAATATTTTGCCATTGTGGAGTTTATATAATCTATAATATCTAACAATAAATCTAGTTTAGTTGGTTACCGAGGTTTTCATTGAGATTTTTTCAAGTTTTTATTCGGTTAGTTAGAGAAATACTCCAATTCTGCATAATATTCTAAAATCTGATCTTACTAGGAATGATCTTCACACATCTCAATATTTTATCAACCAATATTAGTTAACATATTTTGCAGGGAAATTGATGGGTCAATAAATTTAATATGCCACTTGATGTCTAATGCCTTAGGACATTTTTTCACTATGTTTTCGATTTGGTTCTTCGTTTTTTTATATAATTTTTGGTTCTTTAATAACAATATTTATTTATAATAATATAAATTTCGTCAGCTTAGTTTTCAGGGATAATTTTTTTTTGCTTGTGTATGTAATCTTACTAATTTTTTAATAAAATTTACGATGAGAAAAAGAATAATATCCATATTCATAGTATAAACATAATCTAATATACATGGTTTGATATGATTTTAGTTTTTTGGTTCGGTTCATATAAGTTCGCTTAAATTAAAGTAGGATTTTTTTTCTTGGTAAAAAACACTAAAAAGAGGCTAAAACAAAAAAAAGATATTTTTACTTGGGGAAAAAGATGTTAAAGCCCACAAGACAAGACAGAGATTTCTCCAATGCTCTGTCTTTTAGTTTAACCGCCGCCTCCTCTCTCTGGTCGGAGAAATCTCCAGATTTGGTATTTCTCCAATCTTCTCGGAACCCTAATTTAACAAACCTCTCCTTCAGATTCAGCTTCTCCAAAATCTCCCTAAAGCTCAAACCTTTCTCTCAATCCTAAACAATGGCAACAGAAGCAACAACAACAACCAAATTCCCAGAATCCGATCTCCGTCCAATCCCACAACCACCGGATTTTCATCCCGCAATCATCGTTCCAGCTCAAAACACCACTCTTAAATTCTGGCAGCTAATGGTTGCCGGTTCAATCGCTGGCTCAGTCGAGCACATGGCGATGTTTCCAGTAGATACAGTCAAAACCCATATGCAAGCTCTTCGTTCATGTCCGATTAAACCGATTGGAATCCGTCAAGCTTTCCGTTCAATTATCAAAACCGATGGACCATCTGCTTTATATAGAGGTATTTGGGCTATGGGACTTGGTGCTGGACCAGCTCATGCTGTTTATTTCTCGTTTTATGAAGTTTCTAAGAAGTTTTTATCCGGTGGAAACCCGAATAACTCAGCCGCACACGCGATTTCGGGTGTTTTCGCTACGATATCGAGTGATGCTGTGTTTACTCCAATGGATATGGTAAAGCAGAGGTTGCAAATTGGGAATGGGACTTATAAGGGTGTTTGGGATTGTATTAAGAGGGTAATGCGTGAGGAAGGGTTTGGTGCTTTTTACGCTTCGTATAGAACTACGGTATTGATGAATGCGCCGTTTACCGCTGTTCATTTCACTACTTATGAGGCGGTTAAGAGGGGATTGAGGGAGATGTTGCCTGAGCATGCTGGTGGAGAGGAGGATGAGGAAGGTTGGTTGATTTATGCTACTGCTGGAGCTGCGGCGGGTGGGTTGGCTGCTGCTGTAACTACTCCGCTTGACGTTGTTAAGACGCAATTGCAGTGTCAGGTGATTGAAATCTCTAAAGCTACTGACTTTAAGTATCTGATAGCCAAATGTGATTATAGATTGGCCAAGTTAATTTAAGCGGTTGTCGCTTGATCCGATATATCACTTGAATGAAGAAAGATATCTTCTTTTCTTCTCTTTGGATAGGTACATGTAGATTTCATCAAGCATTGTTAGAATCTAAGCTTTGTGGTCATGAAACTTAATATTACTGAATTTACATGTAAAAGTCGCATGCTCTGGTCTTGTGTGGCATAGATATTACTGAATTTAGGGGCTATGTTTCTATATGTGTGGTGTCAGTTATCAGTTGAAATATGTAGAAAAGACCAAAGAAATGTCAGCTCTAGGTTTAGAATACCTTGGCCAATAGCGACTTCATAGGATTCAGGTTGTATTGGTTTTTCTGAGGATTTTGTTTCTGGTGTGATATTTCAGGGTGTGTGTGGTTGTGACCGATTCAAAAGCGGTTCAATAAGCGATGTGTTCCGTACAATAGTGAAGAAAGACGGTTATAGAGGACTTGCCAGAGGATGGCTACCAAGAATGCTCTTCCATGCTCCAGCAGCTGCGATTTGCTGGTCTACTTATGAAACAGTCAAATCATTCTTTCAAGATCTCAACGGCGCAGCTTGAAAAGACACAAACAAACATGTGTTTGGCTTAATTCGCTTGCCTGATTCAGGTGATTGATTCTTCATAGAGCTAGCTACTGGTTGGTTAGTGTTAACACTAGCTCTTAGAGAGATCTCTGTTTGTATAATGATTTGTTTTCACGTAATAATGTTGTCAGATTAGAGTTACAACAACCCCAAGGCCTTTTTTCTGATTTGCATTGACAGAGAAATTTTGTATTTTTATTTGTTTTTGTGAGAAAATACTATAAAGAGATAGATGAGCTTAAAGAGTGTCCATTCACAAGGTCAAGGATAAAGATTCGATTCTTATTGTTTGAAATACCATTCATCAGTTTCTTTGATAAGATCTCCAAAACAAGGAGAAAAAGAACAAGTTTCTTTCCAAGGACTTGTACAAAAAGAATAAAGAGAAGATCATATAAACTTTATCATGACTCATGAGCTAACAACTTTGGCAACGATCACAGTGACATCATCAAGCTTCCCTCCTGCAATTTTCAGAACCAGAGATCAACTCAGAAACTAGTCTTGTTTAGCATAATATGTCGGATCATGCATCAACACTGTTGTTTATTTACCTGTAATCTTCTTTCCTAGTACCTTCTTCCAGAGAGGAACATCAAACCCCTGTTATATTGAAGCGCATATGCGTGGATTCAGATATAATTTGCGTGAACCGGTAAAATTCATTCTTAGATCATGTTAAAATCTTACCTTGGCTCTTGCTTCTAATGCATATGGAGACTCAAACTCTGTATCTCTTGAATGGCTACTTGCCACTTCAGCTAATAACCTTGCTGTGATAGTTGAACAAAACAAACCATGTCACTTCTAAACTTCAGATTAAAATATCAAAGAGAGATGGTATATACATGTGCATACATGATTCTGCAACATCTGTATGCTTGGTCACAATCGAAACGATCTCATGATCAAACACGTTGTCGAAAAGCCCATCTGAACCCATCACGATCACGTCTCCCTTCTGTACTTCCACTATGCTAAACTGCTTGAATTGCAAAAGCATGTTACAGAGGTACACACTAGCACAAATCATGCAAGATTGGTAAGGATTTATTTACCGATGCATCTAGAAAAGTTTGAGCAGAGCCCTCAGAGCTAAGCTGGTAGGGACAGTCAAAGTAGTGCTCTTGTGGAGTAGTGGCAAAAATGATCTGACCTGAAAATGAAAATGAAAGTAGAAGATCTTTGTCAAAGGCTGAACATAAACCAAGAACCTAGCATCTTAAGGTTATATAAGGATAAGAAACGAAAACCTTGACGAAGAAGCTTAAGTCCACAGTCACCAACATTGCCTATTTTGAGAATACCCACTTCCTCAAGCATAGCTAGAATACTGCTTTCATCAATAACCGGGACATCAAGCTATCCAAAAAGGTACAAAAAACCAACCTTTGAAGACAATAACAATTAGGCAAAAAAATCATTAAAATCTCACTCACATTGTAGCAGAACCTCTGGAAGTAGTTGCGGTATGAGCTTTGTCAATGAGAAAACCAGGATCATATCTGACCTGTTCCAGTTTAAAGCAATCACTCAAAAGATAAAAACTAAAACTTGCAGTGAGATTCAAAACTTACCTCTTCGTCATCAACTAGACGAGAAGCATTAGCCATGAGTTCTTTAGAGAACAAGGAAGGATCAACATCTTGTTCAGCCCAACTGAGACAAAAAAAATAAAAATATACAAACTTTATCAACTTAAGAGAAACCCATAAAGAAACTCAAAAGTTAGCTTAAGTAAAAGCTAAAGCTTTACCCGGAGACACCATCTGCAACAGCCATGACTCCTCCTCTATAACTACTCACAAAGAAAGCATCTTCTCCACCTTTCTCTACCTATACAATTTCGACACTAGATGTCGATTTTTAATTGCATAAATATTCTCTAAGCAATTCCAGTTCATTACATCCAAAGAAGAAAAACAGAGACTTTGGTCTGGTGTTACCTTATCTGGATGAGGGATTGCGTGAATTCCGACAGATAAAGAGAGTTCAGCCCTAAAGGAAAATGCAAACATATTTGACAAATGAGTTCTCAGTTTTGAGCTTCGTAAAAACTCGAAAATAGTACTTAAAGGGAAAAGAAAGAGCAGAGACCGAAGTGGTTGGAGTTCTGATGGAGCACAGCGACAGAGGAAGTTAACACGACTGGGGTTTGGAAGATTCGGATGTGAGAGACGAAGCGATGGTCTTGCGTGAGGAACCATCATTCTCGTCACTGGAATCGCCATTTCCTGCAATGGCTTGGTCCTCTCTCCCTCACTCTCTTTCAATCCTGTGGTTGTGGTACTCTTCTAGTGAAGGTTGTTTAAATGTAAGAGATAATTACGTATTTGGATGAGTAGGAATCAATAAGCACCAGTGGTCTAGTGGTCTAGTGGTAGAATAGTACCCTGCCACGGTACAGACCCGGGTTCGATTCCCGGCTGGTGCATGAGCTGTGAAGAAATTGGCTTCAGCGTTGGTTGGGTCCTTCGCATTCTTCTGAATTATCAGTAGAGATTTGCCACACCTCTGAGCTCTACTTTTTTTTTTCTTGTGGTAAACTAATTTCTTAAGTAAGAGCAAAGAAACCAAAAATGTTAGTACATAATCCACTCTCCTTTTGTCTTTCTTTTCACTATCATTTTTAAGTTCTTCCACATCTTTCAATTCTACTCTAAGGCCCTGAATGTTTGGTAGTTTTTTATTGGTTTTTAGATTCTAGTTTTTGGATTTTGGTTTTTAGTTTTTGATTTTTTTGGTTTTTGATTTTTGGTGTAGAATTTAGTTTTTGCAAAATCTTGAATGGTAATTTGTTTAGTTTTTAGTTTTTCTACATAATATTAATTATTAAACGTTTTTAAGTTATATGTTTTAAGTAAATGGTGAAATAGCATATTTAAAATAATAATAAAAGAATTGAAAAAAAAAATGTGACGTAAATTGTTGGAAAAACCCACAAAACTTGGTTTTTGGATTCTATGAAGAAATAACTAAAATCTGCCAAAATCTGGTTTCCTTATTTTTTAGGAAATCTATTTTTTTTAGAATCATGAATGGTTAATTTTTGGATTTTTGCAAAATCATAATCTAAAAACTAGTCCAAAAACTGGTTCCATTCAAGGCCTAAGTTTCTTATGTTTGTGATTTTTGAATCGTGGTGCCTCCAATAAATTTCTTATCAAAATTTGAATATTTGAATTAACAAAAACAATAATTCAAAATCTGCATATAAGTAAAAAAGCTGTTTTCTATCTACAATTTATTTTCCATTGAGATTTGTAAGGAAATTTATTTTCCATTTTAGTGTCTCTGATGCATAATCCTTTTGGTGAAAATGACAAATTAATTACATAGTAACTTGTATCCGGTGGATGTCTAATTATGTAGAGATTAGTAACGACGGTTACTTTTGGTTGTAGAGACTTTTGTTATAAAGACTTATGTTGTAGAGACTTTGACTATATAAATTTTAGAGCCGATTAGTAAGGATTGTGGCAGTGCAAAAATAAATTATACTGAATTTAAAACCAAATGATGAAATAAAGACGAAATTTGAACAAATTACCATGGTATATGCTTTAGTCAAATTTAATTTATTACTTAATAAAATTTAAATGATGTAGTACATATTATTTATGGATAAATTTATTATTAGATAATTACGCGTTTTTTGTGGTGATGATGATGAGACATGGATTAAAAAAACATAAAATTTTTTATGATAAATTAAATTAAAAATATTATGTGATAAAATACGTTTAGATTTGTAGAAAGACTTTAATTACTATTAGGGCGAGGAAAAGATAAAATGTTAGTTATTTTTTTTCTATAGTCACGATTATGAGACTTTAGAAAGTAGATAAAAACAAAGAAGACAAAAATAAAAGTGGTTGTAAGAACTTAAAAAACCAAAATAATATTAAAAAAAATGTGAAGACTATAAAATGTAGCTAAAGCCTTGATAATCTAACCCCAATCACCCCTTAAACAAGGATGCTACAAAGTAAACTGTTTGAAGATACAACATGAACCCAACTTCCACCGGTTGGTAATGTTCATGTTTGTCACTATCCTTTTTATGAAATTTTCATTGGAACTGAAACTATATTCCTCAAATTCATAAGAGAAGATCAAGTACATAATTTACCATAGAAGATACAATACACATACATGTTGAAACAATTGAAAAACAAGAATTTTGACATGTAGAAACTGATTCACCTTGTATCATTAGGAACTAAGTATAATCACCATCCAATAATTACCCGTTAATACCAAAACCATAAACCATTGATTAGAAACAAGATCACATGATTAACATAGCATAAAACCCTTATCAAAAAACATAGCATAAAACCTTCGACCACCAAAAACCATAGAAGTAAATAAACCTTATCTAATTATATCAAAAAGCACCAGTGGTCTAGTGGTAGAATAGTACCCTGCCACGGTACAGACCCGGGTTCGATTCCCGGCTGGTGCAATAAGTAGTATGTGAGCAGTGATGAAAATATCTTGAGCTGTGGTGATGAATCTTCGGATATGATATAAACCTCGCTTTAACCTGAGCTCACTCTTAACTTTTCTTTTTTCTTTTGGGTCAACAATTGTCACAACCTCAAATCAAAGAGCAGCAAAACCAAAACTTGAGATTTTGTCAACTGAAACTAAAAAGGTATCTCAATACATATCATGTAAAGTGGCACATAAATATTCCATACAAAACTTTGAATTCCAAACTACTGAAGGACTAGGGAGATTCCACATACATAAGTTTTAAATTTACTTATTATTAGTGATTCTCAACTCAAATACATGTGAACAAAAAGCTAGCAAGACTCTCAAGCACTGATGTTTTCGACACTGGCGCTTTTATCTACTCTCTTGAATATCCCTGCAATTACCTGGTGTTTGAAATGCATAGAACACACAACTTAGTAGAAGAAGAAGAAACGCCAATCTATTACGGGTTTACAAGGCTAGAAAATTACCTTTCCAGGTCCCAATTCATAGCTGCTTTTAAGTCCTTTGGATAAGAGAGTCTTTACTGTTGTCTCCCATTGGACTGGAGATGTCACCTGTGGTTTCAACATTTATATCTTTGTTTTATATTTGAGTCGACAAAAAAGAAGTAATTCACATAGCTCTCTGAGTATTGATTTTATTACCTGGCGTGCAAGTATCTTCTTGATCGTGTCTGGATCTGCATGAGGCTGTGCATCGACATTGGAGATCACTGGGATCCTCGGACTTCTGATCTCCGTTGCTGCCAAAGCAGCTTCTAATCTCGAGACTGCTGGTTCCATAAAACTAGTGTGGAAAGCACCTGCAACAGCTAGACGCACCTACAGAGCCAATCGACAACCAATTATGTTTCTGATAGCCTCAAGGAGACAGCATAACATAAGATAATGGAATTTGAGAGAGAGGATACCGTCATTCGGGCTTTGAATGACTTGGCTTTGGCTTCAACAACTTCGATTCCTTTAAGACCTCCAGATACGGCGTAATTACCCTGTAATAACAGACCTCTTAATGGGATGTGAAAAATGATTTTATACAAGTCTAGAATGCACAAGTTTCATGGAGGACATATATACCGGACATAAATAATTTGCGATCTGAACTCTGTCAGCTTCATCTACTTCCTGATTTGCTGCATCACACAACTGCTGAACCTTTTCTGAGTCCAACCCTATGATACTAACCATGGCACTCTTAGCAGCATCTGCCGCAGCCTGAAAGGCATTTCATTAAGAACAAAGTTACAAAACAGCAGTTCAAAGTTCTAATAAGGTCACTACGACGTTCAACCATCACAAAATCTTACCTGCATGGCTTCTCCTCTAAGTTTTACAAGCTTCAGCCCGTCTTCGAAGCTTGAGAGTAAAAACAGTAACAGAGAAAAAAAAGAAAAATAGTTGAGGTTATGGTGCACATACAAATGGAACAAAGTAAAATTATTTCTCAAATAATCTGAAAGTTTGAGATTTGTTACTACCACCTTTCAATTAAGGATATTGTTTCAGCAGTTAAACAAACCGAAATGATAAAACGGCTTTCGAATGACTTATTTACTAGCAAACAGATGAACTAACTCGTAGCCTAAATTAAATAGTTCTCATTTTAACCCAAAGCCTGATATTTTGAGCGTAATTGTTCCTAATTTTTGTATCTTTTGGACATGAGTTGATGTTGTATGATTTACTAACCTGAAGGCTCTAGCAAATGCCAGAGCAGTGTACTCTCCCAAACTGAGACCGCAAGTCACATCAGCCGAGTTAATTATTTGTTCTCCGCCTTCACGAACACGGAGCAATTCCACTGCTGCTAAACTTGTGACATAAATAGCAGGCTGAGAAAATCAAAGACCAAGAACTTAGAGACCATACCAAATTGTACATACATGAATATCATAAATACTAAAAGGAAACATCACATTACAGATTCAGTTCTGCTAGTTATATACGTAACAAGAACATAAATCTTGAGGCATCCAGAACCATAATTGCAAAAATGAATCGAAAGAAAACAGGGGAATAGACAGATACCTGGCTTATAACCGTAGAATCAAGCTTCTCTTTTGGTCCATTAACACAAATATCCAAAAGATCATACCTGAAGAAAGCCACCATATAGTTTATTCATTCACACTACAAAAACAAACAAAAAGGTTCAAACTTTCAACAAAGGAACATACCCTAAGATATCATTAGCTTTCTTATACAACTCTCCAGCTGCTGCAACACTCTGAGCTTCTTTACCCATTCCTACTGCTTGAGCTCCCTGAGACATAGCAAACTCATCTAAATTTGTCAGCATTATATCTAAACTGAAACGATTACAAGCAAAGAATATGGCTTTATGATCAAGAGCCTACATTATAATCACAATCACATCAATCAGATCAAAATAAGCAAACTTTTCAATCTGGGCACTTCGAAATTTCCTAAATTGAGACGAAATCATTAAACTTTCTTCTATCAGAGTCCACATTTTCATTGTTCTGATTGATAACATTGCGCTACGATTCAAATCCAAATCAAGTAATCGGAAGTTACCTGACCGGGAAAGAGAAAAGCAGAGGTGGGTTTGTAATCAGCGAACAAAGAATCATGAACAGTAGTACTCTGAGATCCAGCGGAGACACTCATTGAAACCCTAGATCGGTTGAGATTCTTGGCGGCGAAGCAAAATGAAGCATTTTTAGAGCAGGAGAGATTGTGGAGAGATACGGAAGGGAGGAGCAAGGAAGAGGAGGCGGCGGTGGCCATGGCGGAGAGAGGAGTGCGCAGGATAAGAGAATGAGACCGAGAAGTGCGTAAGATAGTACGGTGAAGCAGTGAACGCATTCAGAGAAGTAACCCTTTAAAAAAAAGCTTTAGCGGAGTTAACGAAGAAGATGATGGTAGATGATGGAAGTTGAGTTATTAGACCAACCGTTTTTGTTTTTCTTAGATCCCAAAAAAAAATATAAAATTTTACTTACAATTTTTTTTTTTTTTTTCGATAATGAAAAATACATAAAATGTGTATTTTATTTCATAATGGAGAAACTAGGGTTGTGCAAGAAAAGAATACACAATTGTGTACTTGTTTTTTTTTTTGTTAAAGTATTTTTTTTTTAACCAGGTTGTCCGGGCCCCACCACTAGTGGTCCCGACTAGCACCGTATTGGGCATTGCCCTCAAGTGTGGTCCTGGTGGCCTTACATACCGGGTTCACGTTATCCCATCGCTAAGGGCGTGGCAGTGGCCAAATGGGGTAAAATCCAGGAGTGTCGCGCTTGCAGGGAGTCGATCTCTGGCCTGGACCAACAGAGTCGCTCCTCTGCAAGTGGAAACCACTGGACCACCACCACTTGGTTTTGTGTACTTGTTTTGAGTAAAAGATATCGTAAATCAATTATTCGCATCTTTATGAATGTAGTTGATCGTAAAAATCGAGTCCAATAATGAGTATCCCACCTACATACCAAATCCTAGTTCTAATCATTGTAGTGTAAATATCTTTGTAGTTGTCCAACTTGGGATCAGTAAAGCTTATTGTCGATTGGAATGGATACCACTCGTGTAAGTATATCACCTTTTTGTTTCAAAAAGATTATGAAGAGATTTTGTGATGTTTGGATCACTTGGATAGTTGGATTATGTCAAGCTTTTTGATTTTTTAGTTCAAAGGTAAATTTTTATTAGGATTCGATAAAGAAAAGTGCTTTTTTTTTTTTTTTTTATCTCACAGAATATCGGGTAGGCACAAAGCAAATATTTGCTAATTTTCTTGTGATCCGTTTTGTCTCGTTCAAGTAATTGACTTTTGGACTTGATACTTACCTTATCTGAAGCATTTATTTGCTCTAGCAAATACTCGGCCAAAATCTGATTACTTGCAATTAACTTGACCCGCTTTGTTACTTGCCAAATAATTTGATCCAGCTTATTATTTATAAGATACTTGCTACTTGAACTAAAATCCTTGAATATAAAAACAATCTCATACAATACAAATCTTAAAACATTCAAAGTTCCAATCTTTTTTTATTTTGTCGATTTTGGTTTTTATAAGCTATAAACTATAAATATATAAATTCAAACAACTTATTAAAACTTATTTTATATCAAAGCAAGTAACAGGTAGAACAAGCCGGGTAATAAATTTTATTTAAGACTTGATACTTGATTTGTACTTACAAGTAATAAATTTTTAGTACTTGTTACACGACAACGAGTATCTATACCCAGTCCTGTATATCCATAAAATTGATCAAAACTATGTCATTAGATTCTACTAGGACTCCGGACCCCCGCGATGTCGCGGGGGAAAATATTTCAAAAATTGTTTAAAAAAATATCAAACAAAAATTAATAATAACGATGGTAGATGATTAAATGTTATAACGATTTATATAATAAACTTAAAGTTTCAATTTTTCGTGAAATAAACTAAATGTTGCAATGGTTCAACTAAACTGTTGCAACCATTTTATGAAAAGTGACGATAAAAAGATGCAACCGTAAAAATTATTTACTCGAATTGCAACTTTCTTAAAACGCATAACGTAAAATAATTTTTTTAGTTTAAAAAAAATAAATGAAATGTTGCGATATATCAAAAGTTGCAACAGTTCGTCAAGTTTGTCAAATAAACTAAAGATTACAACGGTTCGTAAAATAAAACCAAAAGTTGCAATGATTTGTCAGATAAACCAAATGTTTCAACGGTTCAATTAAACGATTACAATCTCATTTAAATAAAATTTGGTAATTAAAAATATTAATTTATGAAAAGTTATACCGAGAGACTCGACGGTAGATAATTAGATGTTATAGCAATTTA
Organism: Arabidopsis suecica; assembly: GCA_019202805.1. Classification (NCBI taxonomy): domain Eukaryota; kingdom Viridiplantae; phylum Streptophyta; class Magnoliopsida; order Brassicales; family Brassicaceae; genus Arabidopsis; species Arabidopsis suecica. The sequence goes on from CM032908.1 coordinate 9,077,739, forward strand.
TAAATTAAATCAAAGGTTGCAATTGTTCGTGAAATAAACTAAATATATAAATCAAAGCTTGCAATTGTCTACCAAAAATAACTATTATGTAAATAACATGACCGTACAAAAAGAATTGTAAGAAAAACAACCATAAATATTTAAACGAATGGTTGCAATAAAAAGACACAACCATTCAGATTTGTAAATGGTATTTATTGGAAACGACATAACCGTAAAAAATAACCGATTAAAACGAAAATTGCGAAAGACGCAACCAAAATAACCGTAAAAAAATAACCGATTTAAACGAAAGGTTGCGATTAAAAGACGCAACCGTTCAGATGTGCAAATGGTATTTATTAGATTGCTATTATATATAGATTATAGTTCAACATGGTACAACTACATTTCATCGAGATGTCCCAAAACACCACCAAACTTATGGGCTTATGGCAGTTGTAGTCAAATTTACTCATGTCGAGCATGACGGAAATATACACCTTGGGATCCTTGTCAGAGAAAGTTTTTGAGAATTTTTGGAGAGCATGGTGAAAAAACTCCTATATTGTGTAAGGAGTTAAACATATATGCAATTCATGGATCTCCAAAATGTTTTTGTCTAGTTTACTGGTAAATTAATTTTGTTCAATGAAATCGCAACAACACTATTTACGTTATTTTCAAGAATTTTTCTCTCGTAAAGATGGCCAATTGAAGATTGATATGATGCTATTTTAGCAAGAATATTTGTTAGTGTAATAAAAAAAAATTTGTGGGCTCATATAAAGTTAATAACTAACTAAATTTTAACCCGCGGTAGACCGCGAGACGATTTGTTTTCTAAAAGTAGTGATTTGTATCATTTTATAAGACATTTATATTTTATAGTTTACAATTGTTATTAAGTAACGGTATACCACGGAACATTTTTGGTTTTATACAATCTTATCTAATCAAGCTGATTCGATATATCTAATATTGATGGTGTTAAAAATTAATAAAATGAGGATTTAACCCGTATTGAAGCGGCGAATTAATGATATTATAAATTTTAATTAATGTTGATTCAAACTCGTCCCGCCATATTACCCCGTCCCGCAATATAACTTGTCCCATATTATTATAATTTTTTATATGTTCAAATGTTCCCGTATTGATTTTAAATATATCAATTATAATATTGAAAACTTTATAAAACTTTAAAATTTAATATTTTCCGGAAAATTAAATAGTTTAACTTAATAAACCGTATACAAACTTTTAAATTTGGATGCTTGTTAAGTTAAGCTTCCTGCTCATTCAGATTTGGATCATTTTGATCTTATTTATAATATGACTCTGAATTATTCTCTAAACATTTTAGCCGATGTGGGACGTTGAACACATACATTTTTCATTAATTGAGTAATATATGTGTCTTTTTAAAATTTCGAATCACAATATATGCATAAAAAAATTGAGAATCTCTCTTAACTTTATGTATTATATGATGATCAAAACAATAAAAAAAATCAAACAAAGATGATAGCAGAAGCATAATTTTAAATCTTAACCAAATCTTTAAATATCTTTATTATTAAATCTGAAATATTATATGGATATCCGGTTCACAATTTCGGATATGCCTTGAATCAATCCAAGTATAAAATGTACTTCAAAAATACTAATATAGATTGGGCATTAAATTGATTTTAAAGAGTCTAATTTGTGATTACCAAAAAAATTGGGCATTAAATTTGTTACCGGGTCTGATGGGCCGTATAAATTTTAGTTTAGCCCAGTGATACCCTAATTTCCCTTTATCCCTCCTGAAGAACCGAATCGAAATTCGAAACTTTTCCATCCATAATTTTTACCTCCGATTTCGGAATCTCGATTGAGAATCTGAGAAATTTCCGCCATGAAGAAGAAAACGGTATGTATTTTCCTGATTTATTTCTATATTATTCCTGATTTCTTTCCATTTTATTTCATGAAATTTCCGAATTGATTTTGTTCTAATATTATTTGATTTATATCTTTTTCATGGTTTTTAAGAAGCTAATCGAGATAGTCTTGGACAATGGGACTATGAGAACACATCTTTGCTATTTGGTTTTGACGTCTTTTTACTAAAACTGCCGATAATAGCCTTCTTCCGGTGTAAGGGATATGTGGTTAATCATTATTTGACTATGGTCATTTCGGATGCAAATAGTAACGATAGTTTCTTTAATTGTTTTTTTTTCCAGCTCGTGTCCCACAAGCCTCTGATGTATAAATATGTGGCGTGATTTCGGACTAGTTAGAACGGAATGAAATCGGCGATCTATTCCTCTTAATAGGCGGAGATGATGGATACGTCCAATATCTTCAAGAAGTAAAGAACACATGAATGATTATAGAAGACGGGAAATCTACTATATCCTTTTTCTTTATCACTCGTTAAACCGGCGATTACGAGTGTACTCCGTTTTCACGGATATTACTCTCACTTGAAATGGTGGGATCTATTCGTTCAAACGGATAAAAATGTTAAGGATCTCAAAAAGCATTAGTAACCTAAATTATTCATATTTTTAATATCTTTTTCGTTTATAATTGTCTTCTTTAAGTGTTTTTTTTTAGCTCATGTCAAACAAGAGATAGGGCTCTGGTTAGATCAGAGTGAAATATAATAATTACTTGCCGGTATTTGAAAATTTTTCATAATAATTACTTGCCGGTATTTGAAAAATTTTCAAAAAGTAAAAAATAAAAGCCATTACATCTTTCTAAAAATCCGGGACATGCAAACTATTGAAAGATTTTTTTGAAAGATTTTTTTTCAATGACACTAGGATGTAATTTTAATATGAGTAAAGGTTTACTTTTGAAAGTGTACTTCCAAAATATTAACGGAATAATAAAAATAAAAGTTAATGATTTTAAAAAGTTAATGATTATTATATTTTAGGCGATGTTGGACGTTGAATACATACATTTTTTATTAATTGAATAATATATCTCCGTTTTAAAAAATTTGAATCATAATATATACAGAAAAAAAAAATTGAGATTTTTTTAAACTTATGTATTATATGATGATTTAAAATTTTGATTCTCCTATCAAACAAAGATGATAGAAGAATCAAAATTTTGAATCTTAACCAAATCTTCTAAATATCTATATTGTTAAATATGGAATATAAGGTGTAAGAGTTCGGTTTCTTATAACCTGATCCAAAGAAAAATATAAAATATGCAGTAGTATACAAGTTTAAATTAAATTTTGTATTTGGTTAGGTACCAAAAATCTCGGATAAATTTTTAATCTATCTGATACAAAATGTACTTCAGAAATAGATAAAGTTGTTTGGGAAAGTCAGCTAGAAGAAGATGATTAACTAACACAGCTTTTATTTGGTAAATTTTAAATCGGAAAAATCACAACACTCACTCTATTACGAGGAAAATAACAAAAGTACATCGAAAACAAAGGTTGAACCACTTTCAATAGAGCAGTTGTCCATCTTTAACATATCAAGACTCACAAAGTCTTCTTTTGATTAAAAAACAAGAACAAAAAACGAAACCCCATAAATCCTTTAGATCCAACGGTAGAAGATTATTATTAGCATCTTGGAAGATCCAACGGTGGAGCCTGCACCGATTGCAACCGTCCACGACCATTCTCGACCAAGAAAACCATAGCCAAACCCCATCCCAAATGTGAATCAATGTGACAATGCATAAACCATGCTCCTGCATTACACCAAAAATATATCAAAATTTGGTTCGCATTTTGAGTCAAGATCATTTATAATAACCTATGATTAAAAAGTAAAGATTAAATGCTTTGAGTCAATAAGATCATCTGACCTGGATTATCAGCGACGAACCGGATTGCCACCCAACCACCTGGAGGTGTTCCAATGGTGTTCCTCTCTGGTGGGTCAAATAAGTTAAACCTAGCCGGGTCTGTTCTCGGGTTGAAATTTCCAAAACCTGACCCGACTACGTAGAATTGGTACCCGTGTAGATGCATGGGATGATTCTCAGGTGTGACAATGCTAGTGTCTTGTAACACAATCTGAACATTAGCTTTGTACTTAAGTTTGTAAGCTTTGGTTCCTTTTATGGGCTGCCATAACCCGCGGCTAACGTTTCCGGTGTAATCGAATTGCACCGGTGGAACGGGTGGGAAATCTGTTGTGAAGATTCCGGGCATGCCTTGGTAGTAAGCTTGCATGACGGAGTTACTTCGTGGTAGCACAAAGGACATGTTGTTCATACTTGCCGCGAATCGGGTCCCGTTAGGACCCTGGCAACGCGGACTGTTTGGGTTGGAGCAGTTGATTAGTCCTAATCCGACGGTGAAAAAGAGGTTCTCGTCGACTTGTTGTGGTACTGGAGCTCGTTTCCAGTACCGTAGACGGTTGGTGAAAGCGGTTGCTGTTGCGGTGTCATTGAAACCGGGAAGGACCGGGAAAACTGGAGCGATCTGACCACGACCACGGCCGCGTCGAGTTGGAGCGTTGACGTATTGTAAGATAGCAGTTGTGGTTGTGTTGTCGAAAGGAGCGTTTGCGCTGTTGTAGGCTCGAGCTGCCATGTAATAACGACCCGGTCGCTGATTTGCCGTGAGGAGGACGTTAGTGGTTTGACCGGGACCGATCATAATGACACTTGTGGTGAATGGTTTCGTGTAGGCGGAATCAGTTTCAACGACTGTGAACTGATGGTTGGCGACTGAGAAGAAAAGCTCTTGGTTCATAGCAGCGTTGATGACACGAAGTTGCACCGTCTCCCCAGGGAAAATTGGAAAACGAATTGTCCCGGCCCGCGAGCAGCGGTAAAGATCCCCGGGTTGCCCGTTGATTGTGTAAGCGTCAGATACATTAGCTGCTGCTCCAGTGAATTGTGCTTGCCTCAAAACGTCCATTGGGTTTCTATCCCACCATTCCCCTATTTTTGTAAGTATTATTAAACATTAGTTGTGATTATGAAAAGAACAAAAATGTAATTTGAAGTGGTTAGAAGTTATAAATGCTTACCAAGAAGAATAGGAATGTCACGTTTGGGCATAGAGAAAGGATAAGGAACACCAAGACGAGGGTAAATGATGAGAGCACCATAGACGGTGGCTCTGAGCCAACGGCTATGAGCGTGCCACCAAAGCGTACCCTCTTGATCCTCGATTTTGAATCTGTAAGTGTAGCTTTGTCCTGGACGGATCGGACATTGTGTTATGTACTCTGGACCATCAGCCCACGGATTCCTCAGCTGTCTGATTCCATGCCTATCCCAAAAACAGAGCAAAAAACAGAGTATAAAAACAGAGAACATAACATATTTTTGTTGAATTTTGATGATCATGTCTTTTAAATTACCAATGAATACTAATATTGTAACGGGCTCTGTTGATGACAGTGATTGCGAGAGAGTCACCGTTCCTGACTATAAGCGTTGGACCAGGGAATTGACCGTTCACAGTGATGCTTTGGTGAGTTCTGCACAGCCTCTTCACTGGTCGCGGTTGGATCTAAAAGTCATCGTCGTTTGAACTCGAATTAAGCGCATTCAATAAATGTAAAAACATACACAAAAGCTTTGATGTAACATGAGTAAGCTAGCTTACCACGAATTGTTGGACATGATGTTCAGCGGAAGCGAGAAAAGCGAAGTAGGCAAGAAGAGCAATGAAGGATACAAAGGAGAATCGCCGAAGAGACTCCATTGTTGCTTCACTGTGAGAAGCTCTATGTTGGAGATTTGTGATATGAGTTTGGAGAAAAGGAAGGAGTGGTATATATACACACTAAGCGGGAAAGTGGAAACAGCAGAGGTTTTCGTGAATTCGTTAGCAGTGAGACAAATTTTTATTATATTTTACTAAAGTGGAAACTAATATTAGGTTTTAGAGTCAGCAGGAGGGAGAAATAAGAAAATTTCACAATGGGTTAAGTTGATTTGGTGCACCCACTAGACTAATTGGAACTAGGATCCTCTATTTATTTGATTATTATAAATTTATAATCATGCAAATCAAATGTTCACATTCTTCTTCTCTTATGAAATTCACGTTTACATTCAAATATACGTATCTTTTTTTTTTGTTTCCGTTACAGAGACATTATTTGGATACGTGCACATTCTTAAGTAACATACGTTCACGTTTTGAACATAAGTTCATTTTATTATATCTTTTCTTGGCATCTAAATTTAGTTTTACGCTCTTCTGTATTATATCCTAGAATAGATAATATTCTTCTTCTTTTCTTAAAATTAATTTAGACCTAAACAAAAATACAATACATATGTTGTCACCTAAACTCAAGTAAAGTTTTCGGGTTATTGTTGTCTTTAATGTTCTTTAATACATATCCTCTTATACGTAAATTATAAAACCTAATGAGTTGCTGCATAATAGCGATTGCAATTCAAAATCAGCCAATGAAACTAATTAATAATGTGAAAAAAAGAAACTAATAATGTGAAGATAAAAAAATGAAAGAAGTTAAAAAAAAAAAAAAAAAAAAAATGAAAGAAGTGGTTCGATGGAAGTTGAAATTTGTGGTATGGATTTGGTATTGAACTCTATAACTAGGTAAGTAACCTTTATTTTTAAATAAAATGTTAGTTAGTTGACCTTCTGAGTCACTCCACATACGCCCATGGGCCATGGTCGCACTCACACCCTCACTTCTATATCCCAATTCGTTTATATATAAATATAGTTATACATTAGATGTTTATCGACGCCTTAATTTGACACATCTAATTGTACTATATACAAAACTCCTACACTAATTAAATGATACATAAACCTGTAAAGGTGCACGGGGAGCTATTTTCAACGTTGAAAAAAAGTTGGGGATAAACGACAATCAAGCTACTAAGTACTAACTAATATGACTTATTTACATTGTTAAAAATATTAACAATGTAATTATCATTTTCAGTGAATTATATTGTGAGGAAGCAGGTTTAAGTGTTTTAACTAACTTTAACAGATCTGGTATCTTCAGCAGTTAAGCTTGAAAAATCAGTAGCTTACCCAAACAAATACATCTCGTATTAAATTAGGTTGCCTGTAAATTGACATATATTGTAATAAACAAATAGTACAAGAATCAGCTTTGATCTCATTTGTATTACTTTTTCTCGTATAAACTAAAACTACTATTATATCGATTATAGTTCCTTATAACCGAAGAGTTCCTTCTTATCATCTTATGGTCTTGCGAGAAGCTAAATTGTAAGATTTAATGGGATTTATGTGTTCACTTTTCAGAACGTTTATACGTAAAAATAAATTATATATTTTTTAACAAAAAAAATAAAAATAAATTATATCTTTCTATTGAAGATTTTGAAATAAAAGAAAAACGAGAGCTCAAAACTTTCATAAACAATTGAGATCCACACTAAAAAATTTACTCATAGTATGAGAGATAATTTGGTCAGTAAGATTTTATGATCTTCACAATTAAATTAGTTCTTAGGACGTCCACATTAAAAAAAAAAAAAAAAAAACATGTTAGTGAAAGAAAAAATCCTAAAATTGTTTATAGTCATCCCATCATTGCAATTTTTCTAATTCATGTTAAAGTTTTTGTTTTATGGCTAATTAACTCATTACTCATACATCTATTTAGGTAACATAGAAGATCTAAGAATAGTCCAATATAAAGCACCCATTTGATCTATAGGGCCATACATTTGTGTAGTCGCTAATTAACTAAAATACATTATTTAGTTAATTAATTTCTTAAATCGCAGTGACTTAAGCCTTAAGCCACTCATGAATCTGAGCATCTATGAAGTTCCCTAGGTATTTGTAAGCCGCTTCGGAGGGATGAATGGAGTCCCAAAACAAATGATCCGAATGATTCGGACAAGTCTTTGATAAGGAATTGCACAAGAAGCTCGTTTCCACTGTTCCGCAACATCCTGTCTTCGTCTCCTTGAATCCTGTTTTTATTTGTACGACGATGAGTATATATTGCATAAATTAGAAAAAGATTCAGATTTAGATGACTTGTGGAACAAGGAAAAAGTTGTATATACCGTATTTGCTAGGGTTTCGGATCATGTCCATCACAGGGTCGTAGATGTTAGCGTAAAGGAACTTGCTTCCGGGTAGAGACGCTTGGATCTCAGGCAGTTTCTTTACTAGTTTTTGATTGTACAAAACGGAGTCTTTGTTCTCTTCTTCCACACAAATGCTTCTCATTTTCACGGTCATTTGGATCGGTAAACATCCCATCGGCGGCAACCCTCCGACTAGAATATTCCGGCAACCTAAACTATAAAGCTCCTACACACAAGAAGAAAAGACTCGAGAGTCAGCACGACAAATATAAAAAAAATAGCTCCATGAAATAATCTGGTCTCAGACCAAGAAAACAAAATTTTCAAGATTTTACCCGGACAAAACCGTCAAGCCTCTTGAGGACAAAATCTTGGTAACCATAGATAGTAGGATACTCGAGATGCCTTGTGGGGATATCGTAAAAGTTCAAGATGAAATCATTAGGCCCTGCGCTTATGACCACTAAAGCGTTGTTAATAATCTCCATGGCTTTCTTGTCTCCTACGATACCTTTGAGACGAGCAATATAATTCTTGAACATGCGTGGCTGTTGTGAGACCGGGATAGCCTTGCTCGATAGCGAGGTCTCGTCATCGTAGCCAGCGCCCGCGGATGCAAAACAGACTCCAGTGAAAATGTCTTGGTCGGAGATGTTTGGTTGTAGAAACGGAGGAACAAACTCTTTGATGTTGAGTTTGGTGGAGATTACGTCAGAGATTAGCTTTCCGTTTGAGAATCTCCCATTAGCTTCGTGGCCGGGAAGATCAACGCCATAAGGGAGGTGATTAGCCTTGAAGACGGCTTGTGAGTAGTAGTTGTTATTGCCTGTGTCTACCGTTGAGTCGCCGAAGATTAGAATCGCCGGGAAAAGCGGCTGCGTGGCGTTTGCATCCGCATTGCAAGACACGAGGAGTGTTGCAACAAAGAGACCAAACACTATGGTTTTAGATATACACATTGTGTATTTGATCACTTCGTCTTATTTTGATTTCTTTATACTCTATAGTGGTGAAATAAGTTGGTGATGGCGTTTTAAAGAGCTTGAAGGTGATGTTTCTGTTGGAGTGAGTTTGTCTTTGAACTAGGCTTTCTGATTTTTTTTCTTAAAAAAATAGAAGCTTTGAATATTGTAGTCTAACTAAAGATATTAACGAGATTTTTCACAGATATTTTACTATAAAAGAAGAGTCTTCTATTCTTTTAGTCCACTTTATAAACTTAATTAACAATTTTAATTCAATTCAATTATACAATAAATATTTTACTAATTAGGTGTTTGACCTCTCTCAATTGGTTGACTTAAATTTAATTTATTTTTAGTTTTATTTTTTTAGCAACTCAAGAAATATTTAAATTTATAATTTATTCATTTAATTATGGTCTTGAATGGCTTTTAAGATCAAAGATGCACAACATATACTAAAAACAATACGTCAACATAACGTAACATGAATGAAAATGTTTAGTAACATAGTATATATGTTGACTTTTGTTTAACAATTATGATCGTCACTATATAACGCAGTTTGGGTTGCATTATTTCATTTCGAAATTGTGTGGAATTATGTTTCAAAATTTTATGGGCTGGTTCAACATATATAGGCCCAAACAACAATTATATCTCTATATTTTTCCTCGTGTAAAATGAAAAGTGAAATCAACGTAAGAACAATAGGAAACGGTAAGAACCCATAATGAGATTATGTAATGATATATGTTTAAAAGGTATTTAATTATGGATTATAATCATATCACTTTTTTTATGCAAATTGTTGATGTAGTTACAGTTTTTTTTTTTTTTTTTTATGGCTTCTACTATCTTGGGAGTAAACTGATTTCAACATAAAATAAAATCTGAAATGGTAAACATAAAACTATACGAATTTACGGTCTCATCCAATTTTTTTACAATTTCTTTTTTCACACTGTGAGAAAATGAGACTTTCGGACTTTTAACTACAATCAATTTCTAAAAATTAACCTATGTAATAATATGATACAAATTAACCTATCTAATAATATGATACGATTAAATATGATTGATGTTATGTGTCTAAATCTTCACAAAATCTCTTAAAATGTCATTTGGATTTTCCTCTCACGTCAACTTGGCTAGTTATAAGATAGAGAGAGCAACGTGCACCACTAAATCATATAAAAAAGAAAAAGGATCTTACACACGAGATTATATCTATAAATCAACGCGTATTCTCGACTGGAAATATCTCCAATATCTAAGCTAAAGTCTTTATGTTATTCCTTTAATTTGTCGTTTATACTTATACCATCAGGTTCTTCCCCCTTAAACCATTATCTCGTCTAATTTTTTTGTTTGTAACTACGAAATTCTAGTAAGCTATATGTTAATCTTTCCAGAGTCTACAATTCGTTTTGTTAAATTTATAATTCAACGTGGTTCCAGTTCAGATCTGTACTAATGTTATTCGTGTTTGAACAATTTTAAACAAAAAAAAAAATTGATAACCAAGAGATGATACGAGTTTTTACTATATATATAGCCGTCGAATTGTACAACCACAAGATTTTTAATGGATTTAAAACATATATAACAATTCATTAAATTGTCATAGCTAGTTTGTAATTTGAACACCTATCATCATCTTCATCATCATTTGATGATTAAAAGATTTAGGACCGAATATTTTTGGTTATGGTAAGCTCCATTGTTCCACTCTATACGATGTAGCATTGGTGGTGACTATATTCGAATGACGTGTGATATGTTCTGAACATCCTATTAACTTAATGGTATCATGCAAATTCTATGTCTAATATTAGTGCTCGTTTTAAAAAAATTATTATTGACATCATTTTTCTTCCAAAAACGAAATAAACATCTCAATGACATCAAAATTATGTTTATAAATTATAAATGTTAACACTCGATTAATTTCACTTCTATTTTCATTTTCAATTCTTGATTGTGTTGATAATGATTTAAAATGCGTTGTTGTAGTTTAATGTCTTAACTCAACTATCTAGATTTCGAATGTTTTCACCCTTTTTTTTTACTTGTTGTGAGTTATATAGTACAATTTTGTATAGATATAAGATAGATTAGAATATACTTAATTTTTCTATTTTACATTTAATTTTAAACTTGGAACTGTAAAAAATATATGTTGACTGATGAATCCTTAAAATTTATATTGTTCAAGAAAAATTCCAGAAAAAAAACTTAAATATCCATTGCAACCATGTTCGGCTCGGTCCAAATTTTAAATTATAAGTCTAAAAAAATTAAATCGATCAAACTAGACTTAGGGCATGATTGGTTGGGCTGTAGGAGATTTATAAAGTCACAAAAAAAGCTACAGCCCCAAAATTAAAACAATCATGCTTTAGCTTTCCTATTTTTTCTCACAGCCCAAACAATATTTTTTTAATTATTTTGGCTGTAACTACAAGTTTTTCTAAAGCACAACATTTTGGTCTTTAGAAGGGTTGTACGTTTTTTTTTTTCTTCTTTCTACTTTATTTTCTTCTTTTCTTTAAAAACATTATTATAGTTTTAATCCATAAATATATTATGAAAATTTATTTTTATGGATATAAATAGTAGGTAAACATATACTTTATGACATATATATAACTCTTTTTTGGGCAAAAAAAAAATATATATATATATATATAACTCACATTATTTTTTTAATATATATGTATATCATAATTAATTATATTGATATTTGTGAACAATATTATATAACACATAAGTATTATTTACCAATCATATTTTTTGTTTAAAAATATATACAACTAAAATCTTATTTCTACAACCAATTTATTTAAATAATAATATTATATTAATAAAACATACAAGCTAATTTTTACAGCAATAAACTTACAGCTACAGTCATCACACCTACAGCAGAAATTCTACAGCACTAAATCTACAGCTACAGACGAACCAATCACCCACTTAAATATATACGAATTTTGTGGATTCCTGATTCCCCCTAACTAGCTTAGCTAGACTCAGCATAATATAAGGCCTAGGAATTTTTTTGGAGAAATTCCTAAAAATGGCCCTAAAACAAGTTTTATTGACAATAATAGCACACACTCCATAAACTTCCAAAAATAACACTAGTTAACTTACTATTAGTGTTTTTGTTCTAAAAATTTTATCACTAGTTTTTCTTTTTGAGAAATTGTTAAAAATGCCCATTTTTCAATACCCCTTTTCAAAAATGCCCCTTTTGAGAGTCTATTTTTAAGTTTGCCCTCTTTTAATTTTTAATGACCATTTTACCCTTATTTGAAACAAAATTAGGTCCACAAAATACAAAATATTTTTTGGCGGGAAAAGTGATCCCGCAATTTTCCCGCCAAAACACTTGTAAAAACCTTTAAAATAACTTGTAAAATTTTCCCGTAAAAATTTTTCCCACCAAAAAATTTTCCCGCCAAAAATTTTTTTTTGCGGGAAAAGTGATTCCGCAATTTTTGGCGAAATTTTTTTGGCGGGAAAAATTTACAAGGTATTTTAAAGGTTTTACAGAGTATTTACAAGTGTTTTGTAAGGTTTTACAATGTATTTTAAAAGGTTTTACAAGGTACTTATAAGGTTTTATAAGGTATTTATAACTTGTAAAACCTTATAAAAAACTTGTAAAACCTTATAACTTGTAAAACCTTATAATATCTTATAAATACCATATAAATACGTTGTAAAACCTTTTAAAATACATTGTAAAACCTTATAAATACCCTGTAAAAAACCTTTAAAATACCTTGTAAATTTTTCCCGCCAAAAATTTAACGCCAAAAAAATTGCGGAATCACTTTTCCCGAAAAAAAAATTTTTTGTCGGGAAAATTTTTTGGCGGGAAAAAATTTTACGGGAAAATTTTACAAGGTATTTTAAAGTTTTTACAAGTGTTTTGGCGGGAAAAATTGCGGGATCACTTTTCCCGCCAAAAAATATTTTGTATTTTGTGGACCTAATTTTGTTATATTTTCTTATATATTTGTGATATCTTTTATTAAAAGAAGGGTAATTTAGTCATTTTGTACATAAAAAGGGGTATTTTTAAAAATGGACAGCCAAAGGGGGCATTTTTGAAAAGGGGTATTGAAAAAGGGGCATTTTTGTGAGTCTCTTTTTTTTTTCAATAATACCACAACTTTTATATAAAAGCTATTCAACAAAATAAATTAGAAATAAATTTAAAATATTATATTTGGGTTCTCTATTTCCAATTTAGGGTATATATTTCCATCATTTAAAAGAGATTTTGATTCATTTTAATATTAGTTTATGGTATTATATTTGGGTTCCCTATTTCCAATTTAGGGTATATATTTTCACCATTTAAAAGAGATTTTTATTTTAATATTAGTTTGTGGTATTATATTTGGGTTACCTATTTCCAAATTAGGGTATATATTTCCACTATTTAAAAATAATTTTGATTCAATTTAATATTAGATTAGTGTTTACTCTCTTTTTTATATTCTATCTTATATTTTCATTAAGTTTAATTGAAGTTTATGGTGCTATTTGTGGAACTTTTCAAATGAGGTGCTATTTTTGGAAAAAACAACCTTTTTGGGGCTATTTATGTCAATCTCCCATTTTTTTGTGTTTGTTTTGAATGGCATTTTGTATTTAATTGTGTCCTGATGCATTTCTTTTGGGAGAAAACTAAGCATGAACCTTTAACCTAGACCTCTCTAACTAATCCCGGAGGTGGGCTTGGCAAATACAGTCAACAAAAAGTCTTGTCGAAACCTTATAGCGACACATTTTATATAACTAGTTGTGAGTTTTGTAATTTTCAAGAATTAGTTTCACTCTCCATACGTACATAACTTCAGATGGTTCACCAATACAGCTCAAAATCTTTCAGAACAAAAATGTAAAACTGAAGTTTGTAACTGGAGCTAGAAACTAGACTAATTGATTCATTTAACCGTTTGACCAAAAATGACAGCTATATATCTTTTCTTTATTTCCGATTCCGGCTTTGTGACTAAAAATTATGGAGAGACAAGCAACCATATTAAACTAATCCTTTTTCGATTCTTGTTAGTATTTAATATAATAAGGATCATCATAGTTTCACCAACATATATAAGTAAATTCAAACTTTTGATATATAGTACTTTATCAAAAAAAAAACTATGCTATTTACCTAAGATATAAATATATTACATTATAAATATTATTTAAATTAATGAAGATCATGATTAATGCCCTTGAGCGAGTAAGTTTTACGGTTTTAGAGAAATTTTCTCGATTTGAATTTTGCAGATGAACTCTTTTTTCTAATGTGTACAGAAATTAAAACTATTTTCCTTTATAGTATCATTATATTGTCAGCCGTATTTGATCTAGTAAAATATTTATTTCCAATCGACTGATTCCAACGTTAAAATATATTATTCAGATTCCAATATAGAAAATTGTTTGCTTGCATAAACTGGTTCAGAAATAATTTAGAAACAAACAAACAATCAGTTCTGTCTTAAACGATTTTAACATTATTTTAACCCTTTTTCACTAACCTCATTCAACTACATAATTAATTATGTGGTTTATGATCCACCGTGGATATAAAGTGTTGTCGAATTGAGGGAAAAGACAGACTTGGCTCACGTTCTTCAATTAATTGATTGTCTTTTAGTTTCATTGTTAATTAAGTTTCAATCATAACTAAACACCCCAAAAAAAAATTGTGGTACACACGAGGCTTATTCTTTGAGACTAGAAAATAATTTAAATCATTAGTTTCATAATCAACCAATTTCAGCGCCGTTCGTACGTAGTATAGTCGGTGCCCGAAAGCTCCGTGCTACGAAGCTTCCTCATACGTACTTAAGTATATGTATTTATTGGGGCATTAATCATTTGATGAATATGGGTTTTACCAAAACCTTAAGGGCAGGGAAGTTAACGTCTCGAGAGTCGAGAGTCATAATTAACTGATTAATATAATCCTAGAAATTGGAGAATCATGATCTAACTAGATTCCTACGTACATTTGGTACATGCATTTTACTTTTTCTGTCTCATTTTAACAGGGTTATAATTAACATCGAATACAACGTAGTACTATTGGTGCAGTTTCAGTCTTAAGCTTTTGTCTTTTCGAGATGAGACATGTGACAATAGGCTTTAAACAAATTATTAGAAAATGAGGAAAAACCATTGTTTTTCTTATATTCTTCAGTTAAATTTCTCCATTTTTCACATATCAACAAGCTCCTCTCTTAAAAGAAAAAAAAAAACTCCTCTTACTATTTTCTATAGTAATTAATACCATGTTGCAAAATAGCATAAGTGTTAAATTAAGTACAAATAGCGTACGTACGGTTTAAATTTCTGATTTGAAACGAAAAAATATATATATATATATATATTATATATATGTGGCAAGGAGCAGTAAAGTACCTTAATTAAGAAATACAATAATCAGGGACCCAAATTTTGATACTGCCCAGTGCCCACCAATTCAATTAATGCTTCCTTCCATGGCTACTAGGTTGCATGCGAGCATATTTAGACTATGGAGTTTTCGAGTAAAAATAGTACGGTTCGCAATTATTTGTAACGAATTTTCTTACTGGATAAAGCATCTATATTTTTTTAACAAAAAATAAAAATAAAGCACCTCTATTAAAAATAAGGAATAATAGTTGTGATATATTATTTAGTAGTTTGGTGTAAAACGTATAATTCTAAAGTGCTACTTTCTTTTCTGATTAGTTTTGAATCTTTTGACAATAATAATCATATTACTTCATATATTAATTTCTTCTATCAAATAATTATTCTTATAGTTGTTAGAAATTAAATTATTAGACAGATAGATTTTAAGACTAAAAAGTGATAACTGATAAGTATTGACCAAAACAATGGGTATCTTTTATTGTTAAAATGTAGATTAATTGAGTGGAATAAAAGAACTAAATAGTTTTTTTTTACAATGATGAGCACTATAATAAGGATTAAGGAGGGCTTGCTTAAGTTAATCACATCAAGAATAAAGGGCACTTTAGTAAATATATACAACTTCCGTATACGTTTGGTCAAGCTCTCTTTAATCATTTTTTGTTCACTCTAGCTATATATATATAACCTCGTCTTCCCCACAAAAACAACACACAACAATAACAAAGAACATAATAATTTTTTCTATAAATTCTCTTTCTTTTGTTAAAGCAAAACTTAGAAATCTGTTAGCAAAAGAAGAAGATATGGGAAACAGTTTACGGTGTTGTTTGGCTTGTGTACTTCCATGTGGAGCGTTAGATTTGATCCGTATCGTACATCTCAACGGCCACGTCGATGAGATCACTCGTCCAATGACCGCCGGTGAGATCCTTCAGGCGAATCCTAACCATGTTTTAAGCAAACCTTGTTCTCAAGGAGTTGTTCGTAAGATCTTGATCTTGTCCCCTGAATCTGAGCTTAAGCGTGGAAGCATCTATTTTCTTATACCGGATACTTCTTTGCCGGAGAAGAAGAAGACAAAGAAGAGAAAAGAGCTCCGTTGCCGGAAAAAGCCTCTTGAAAGCGGCAGTGACGTTAATAGTGATCATAAGGATCTTGATGGTCATTGTTTGACATTGTGTGAGAAATATTTGGAAGATGTTATGTTGTCGGAGAAGATGAGTTCGGCCGGTAAAGAGAATCGTCACCGTCGGAAACATAGCCGGTCGGCATCAGTGTCCACGTGGCGGCCTCACCTTGATAGCATCACTGAGGATCTTAATTAATTAGTAGTTTTTTTTTTTTTTTCACTCTTCGTTTAATTGTCTCTATTTTCTTAAATTCTTTTTTTTTTTTGGATCCGGAAATCGGATTTTTATTTAACATTCCCGGGGAGAAAATTTTCAAATATTTTATTTATTATGAAGTTAAAAACAAAACTATGTAATGTACTCATGTGGATAAGATCTATGGTACATTGATATATGTTCTAGTTTCAGAATGTGGCAATGAGGACAAGATTCTAAGTTAAAATCATATGACCATTATCTAAAATTAAAACTTTGTAAGCATATGTAAACTGGATCTTATATGACAGGAATCTAATTGTATAGTACAATTAGGACCAAATTTCTAAAATGCAAAGAAAAATTCATGTAACTGAACCAAATAGTATATGAAAATGGTAAAATCGTATTTTGGTAACAAATTACTAATTCAATATTTGTTGAGATCAAGTGAATAATTAATATGTTGTTAGATGTCAAGTAATAATGGAAGAGGTTGGAATTTAAGGAGAATTAAATTGAAAATTTTCAATTATAAATGGGTTGGGGTTGATGACTTTCATTAAACTGTGGTCATTATAAAATCAAAAGAATTAAAATCATACTTTATATAAGAAGAACTGCATGTTCAACTGTAATGCAACGTACTTAGACCAGATAATTTTTTTTTTAAGTTTCTGTGTTAATTATTTATTGGTAATAATGCGAACTCGAGACGGCTGATTAAATTAAGGGTCCAAAGAAAGAGTGTAGAGACGTCAGGCAATCATGTAAGGTCATCACATGCAGATGTAGCCATGTAGGTGGACCAATCGATAAGTCTGTGGAACTGAAAAACAAACCATATGTTTTCAAATAATATTAAAAGTTTCAATCATATAAAGTGCAAAGCAAGTTAATGCTAGTATTCACTATATATGGACAAATACTATAAAGGCCTCAATGATTATACGTGAAGAAACCAAGAACAATGATTAAAAAAAAATCTGTAAAATTTAGTAACTGTATATATTAGCTTTGAATGGTAACCCATTATCAAAATGGTATATAGTGTACAGTTTTGACAGTTACCAATCACAAAATATTTATCAAAAGCGTTACCAACAGTTTTACTCTGAATTTTTTTGTACAGCTTTTTTGTACAACTCTTTTTTACAGTTTTGCATTATTCCGATAAAGCTTACAGCTCCAGCTAACAGCTAAAAAACTTGTACAGCTTTTGGTTACCACTCATACCCATTACAAATCAATTTCAAAGTACTGGAGACTCTTTAGATATATATATATATATAATAGAGAAACAAACACATACATTTAAATATATAATAGAGAAACAAACAAACACATACATTTAAATAGCATTGTCAAAAAAATGTACAATATAATTGCAATATATATATTTACAAAATTAATTAATAAGTTTTTTGGTTATATAGTAATTTTATTCCTGTTCTTTAATTATTATGAGCACTTAAGGTTAGTTAGGTTCCTAATAAAGTTAATTTGGTTCAATTGTATTTTTTTTATCATATAATTAGTTAATACAATATTAAATAAAAAAAAATTAAAAACATTATCGCGGCCAGCATGATTTTCAATCTAATTTATTATAATTGACATTTTAAAAAAATTGATGTAAATATCATCATATAAAGTCACATAACATATATATGATAAATAGTAAATCATATGTGAATAAAAATGTTGGCCTAGATCCCAACAAACACTAATGAGTAATCAACGTAGAGAATATCTCATCATTTATCCAATAATCAAATATTGTTAGTTATTCAATAACTTCAGGAACCACTAGGTGGATATACGCCTTTACAAAGGCCACGGGTGCACGCACACATCTTTGTTGGGCCAATTCCGAAACATTGTCCGTAAATATAAGTTTCACTTTGACAAACTTTTTGGCATAATAAGTCGCCATTTTGTGCACTACATGTCTTAGAGGTTTGCGTCTTGCTTCGTATTAGTTCACAGCGTATGGCTGAAATAGGTGGTTTATATGATTCTGGATTTACTGATATACTAGTTGAAATCAACATGGTGATCATCACAAAAGTGATGAAACTAACAAATCTACTTTTACCCATTTTCTTATCTTCTTAATATATTTTTTTCGTTTTTTTTTCTCTGGTTTGATGGAATATTTTATGTATACAATCATTCAACTTTTATTTATAAAGAGTTTTCATTTCTATTTTTAGATATAAACAAGATAGTCGTCCCGTGATAAAATGCTCAAAGAGAGGAAGAATACAACATATACCATGACCACATATTTCTCTCATTCCTTTGCTATTTTTAGTATATAAGAAAAAAAAGAAAAAAAATAAGATTTCTTCCAAAATACAACATCTTATATATTAATTGAAAAACATTTTTAATATAAAGCCTAACTCTCCCATGTGATTTACAAGATTGCCATGTTGACTTTTCAGAAATATATAGTTTAAATAACTAATTACCCGGTTATTACTAAATTAACTAGGACTCCGGACCCCCGCGATGTCGCGGGGGAAAATATTTCAAAAATCGTTAAAAAAAATATCAAACGAAAATTAATAATAACGATGGTAGATGATTAAATGTTATAACGATTTATAAAATAAACTTAAAGTTGTAATTTTTCGTGAAATAAACTAAATGTTGCAATGGTTCAACTAAACGGCTGCAATCATTTTATGAAAAATTACGATAAAAAGATGCAACCGTAAAAAATATTTACTCGGATTGCAACTTTCTCAAAAAACATATCGTAAAATAATTTTTTTAGTTTAAAAAGAAATAAATGAAATGTTGCGATATATCAAAAGTTGTAGCGGTTCGTCAAGTTCGTCAAATAAACTAAAGATTACAATGGTTCGTAAAACAAAACAAAAAATTGCAATGATTGGTCAAATAAACCAAATGTTTCAACGGTTCAATTAAACGATTACAATCTCATTTAAATGCATTTTGGTAATTAAAAATTAAAAATATTAATTTATGAAAATTATACCGAGAGACGCGACGGTAGATAATTAAATGTTATAGCAATTTGTAAAATAAACCATAGGTTGCAATTGTTCGTGAAATACAAAACAAAATATATAAATCAAAGGTTGCAATCGTTCGTGAAATAAACTAAATATATAAATCAAAGGTTACAATTGTTTGTGATATAAACTAAAGGTTGCAATTGTTCGTGAAATAAACTAAATATTGTAATAATTCGAATAAAAGGTTGCAACTGTTTATGAAGAGGTACAATAAAAAGAAGCAACCGCAGAAGATATCCGAATTGCAATTTTCTAAAAAACATACCCATAAAATATAAATTTTAGTTTAAAAATTAAAAATATATCCATATGTAAACTATGAAATAAACCAATTTTATATGTAGTTTATTAGTTTACGTAAAAATAAATTCAATAAAACAACATGACCGTACAAAAATAACTGTAAGAAAAACAACCATAAATATTTAAACGAAAAGTTGCAATAAAATGACACAACCGTTCAGATGTACAAATGGTATTTATTGGAAACGACATAACCGTAAAAAAATAACCGATTAAAACGAAAATTATGATAAAAAGACGCAACCAAAATAACCGTAAAAAAATGACCGATTTAAACGAAAGGTTGCGATAAAAAGACGCAACCGTTCAGATGTGCAAATGGTATTTATTAGATTGCTATTATATATAGATTACCAATGTACATATTCTAATTAATTCGTTATATGGGACGCGATATTTTTAAATATTCTAATTAATTCATTATATGTAAAGGATCAATTTTGATTGGCCAGCTTATATGGGAATACTCGACATTACACCAGATTCCAAAATAATATTTCACTTATGAAATTCCATATTAATCGTGATTGTATACTTTCGAATCTGTTACTCAAATATAAAATATGCTTAATGGATCACTAATTCACCATATGTCAGATATAGAATTATGTGTTTTTTAAATTATTCAAATTCATTATCACTGATTACAAATTTACAACCATATATTTAAACTTTAACAACAACGTGAAGTGATATGTTAATGCCAACCATCGATTTTACTTCATCTTTAATTTTGGTCAAAGTTTAGAGTTTTTACGTTCCTAAATCAGATAATTCATAAGGTTAAAAAGAATGCTTCTTGTTTCTCTGGATTCAATAATTTTGGATTCAGTTTCTCTCTTTGATACCCAAATCTTATTGTAATTTTTGTAATGCCTCTACCTTTCATTTTCAATGATATTAACATTCATAACAAAAAAAAGAGGGTTAAAAAAAATGCGAATTAGTTATGAAGAAATTTGTTTTTCTTGCTAACGTTATTGGATAACTTAAAAGCTAGGTGATGGAGACATCTACAAGTTAAGAAATGGAAAACAAAATTATAAATCTCTTAAAATATAATAGAAAAATAAAGAAAATGAAAGCTGGCATATGATTCGGCTGCCTTCACATGGTTTCCCATCCTTTATGTCCCATCTCTTCTAAACACCCATCTTTTCTTCACCACATCTTTTTATATTGTACCGGAAATAAATGATAACTTTAAAGAAAGGAAGAAAATAAAAACTGAAAATTTGGATGGGGTTGTACGTTGTAAATCAGTGATTTCAAAAGGTTTCTTATAGCCAAAAGTTTACACAATTTCGATTAGTTTCTACATCTCTTTGATGTGTGTCAAAGTGCATCTTTCTCTTTTTGGTCCTTGTGCTTTGTTTCTA
The DNA here is from genome assembly GCA_019202805.1 of Arabidopsis suecica. Classification (NCBI taxonomy): domain Eukaryota; kingdom Viridiplantae; phylum Streptophyta; class Magnoliopsida; order Brassicales; family Brassicaceae; genus Arabidopsis; species Arabidopsis suecica. The sequence continues at coordinate 9,099,254 of CM032908.1, forward strand.
GTTGTTATGTTTATTAAGCTGTTTTTTTTTCATTTGTCTTATATTGTCCTCAAACTGATGGTGGATGGTAAGCCAACACCAAATTTGTTGCCGAGAAAGAAAAACTTAGGTTGTTAGAGATAGAGAATTGGTGAAGATATCCACTAGATTTACATTTTGACATTGGATACGTATGTCCTAGTATTAATTAGAGCATCCTTAACACAAAAGCACTTACTCGTAGTAGCGCCAACAAGCCCAATATTATACTCACCAAAAAAACAAGCCCAATATTATGAGATAAATAAGTCCATAGGTTATATATATCAATCTAAATTCATTGAGTTTTTGGTGAATCTAAAGTTCATTTCTTTTACTTTTCCTTGCCCAAAATAAAGTTGTAGTAATCTATTTCGTTTTCTTATTTTCATTCTCATTGTTTTCTATCTAATAAAGCTTTAAGAGCTTGAGTCTACTAGCTTTGGATTCTCCTACACCTAGAAGTGATTATCAAGCATCTCATTTGTTGTTAGGACTAGAGAGATTGTCACAGTACGTAGAGGATACAGAAAAAATAGCAGTCGTAAGCTGAAACTATGTACTATATATGCATGCTCTAATCTTGGTTATATTTATAGGCTTATAGCCTTTAATTATTTTGTGTACCTGTTGAAAAATATATGAACTAACTACGACGACATAGTTCATTATGCAGCCTTCGATCTATATGAATATAGTATGTTACATAGTTCTAGTTCTCCAACACAAAACCATTCACGCATGAGTTTAACCAAAATATATTTTATTTACTACGTTGATCTCTTATTAATAATAAAAAAAAACTACTATAACATGATGACATCCTCAGACTCAACCCAAGATCCTAAATGCATCTACCTCTTAGATACATCTATGTATAAATATCTCTAGTTATAAACTTATGATAAAAAAAATGAATGTTACTAAATCAAGTTTAAGTCACTTGGAATTCCTCCTCTAGTGTTTACCGAGATCAATGGTAGTGAAACCTTCTTCAGCGGAGAAACGTGGTTGCATTCCAGTATCTCCAATCTTCTGATGCTCGACGTTAGGCAATTTATAACTATCGTCCATGGCCAGTGAGTCTCCTTGCTGCTGATGAACGACAAGTACGGAGAAATGAAAATCTGGCGACGTCAACATATCTCCGATCACACCTAACTCAGGGCACTCACTCCAGTCCGTGAGTCCGTACAAGACCGAAGACTCTAGGTCATGGTCTCGACCTACTAACACCATGTCATAGGAATCTCCAAGTGAGCTAATCACTTGTGTAGTCTCCACGCCATCTCTTACTATCTCCTCCACGTAATGAACTTTCCCTTTGTTCGCTGCATGGCTCTTGAAATCGCAGATTAGATTGTACTCAGACATGTCGCTGTAATCCTCGTCTTGAAGAGCGCTCTTGTGACGGAAATGTATCATCGTAACGTTAAGGTCCGGTTTTTCAGCCATCCTCATGCATAACGCAAGCGCTTCCGCGTCATCCTTGCCTCCGATGAAGAGCATCGCCACGTTATGCCACGTATTGGTCATCAAGACGGAGCGACGTCCCTCGGTCTCTCCTCGGTCTATGAATATTGCGACCGAACAAGGTGCCGCTTCCAACACGTTAAGGTTTATGTTCCGGATGGGGCCGTTGACTTGTCCGACCGTCCCGTCAATCGCATACTGCTTGTGGAACGGAATCACAATTAACGTCGCCTTCTTGTCGAGCGCAAGCGTACATACGTCGTTGTTTATACTCGAGTAAGGCGCGGCTGCGGTAAAGTGTTGCGCCATGAGAGCTCCCTGACATAAAGAAGATAAGTATGTATTATTATCATCTATTTATCAATCTGCAAACGCAAAAGCAGAATTATTGATCTCTTATATGATGAAAAAAACGTTTTCGCTGTTTTACCTGGTACTTTTGCTCGAAACGCTGAAAGGCGTTAACGATGTGAGTGGACTGGGCCGTGTTAGGGTCAAGTTTGTTCATCTGATGGTGCGGTGTAAGGACTGCATGAGCTCGGCCTTTAAGCTCGACGAGGTGCAAAGTAAAGAATGAGATCGGGTTAAACCGTGTCGGGTAAGTAGCTTCTAGAAGATTCACCATAGAAGGAACGTTTTCAACATTGTAGAGGCCAAGGAGAAGACGTAGCTGAAGATTGTGTTGTCTCGTGTTGAGGATTGTTCGTTTGCTTTTGCTTTTGTAACGTTTTGAAGGGTCGTAAAGGTACACGACCAGAAACCGCGAAATCCCGGTTACCAACAAAATCGTGATGATCACCAGATTAAAGCATTCTGTGTCAACAACCTGTAAAACCAGATTCAAATTTTTTTTACCTTAAGTTAAAAGAAAATTTTCGTGAATAGAAAGAAACATATAATTCTATAATATTTGCTAATTCTTAACCAAAACCTAACTAAAAAACAAATTAAGCAACGTTTATTTATTTTCACCTGAGCGTCTTTCCACACAATAGTAGTGTAGACTTCAATGATACCTTGGCAACACATCAAGAAGGCCAAACAAAGCGCGTCTCCGATCTGCGTTTTGCAGTAAGCAGACGCAGCAGCTGTTCCAAGGAACTTGCATCCATAAGTGATCAAGAGAATGATCTCAATCATTACCACATGGTGCTCATGGCTCTCTGTGATCTCAAAGAAATTTGTTTGCAACCCACTAATGGCGATGAAACAGGGGAGGAACAAATTCGAAGCAAACATCTCGAGTTTCGCAGCAAGTTCCGTGCCTAAAGGCGGACCATCAGGGAGAGAAACGCCTAACCAAAACGCTCCAAATGCAGCATGGACCCCCATGGCCTCTCCGCTAAGGCTAGCCACAGATAAAAGAAAGAGGACCGGGAAGAACGGGACAACGTCTTTCTTATCCATTGATTTGCTTTTCCTCTGGGTGAGCCATACTATTATAGGTCTAAAGACGAAATATATCACCAGAAGAAGACCTACGATCATGAAAATCGCGTAAAGGCTAGTCATCGTCCGCTCACGCGTGTAGAGATTAAACGCGAGAGCGACGAACCAGCTACAAATTTCGCAGACCATTGAGCAGTGGGTGGCTAACCGACCTAGCTCAGAGTTAAGGATGTTAAGTTCAGCTAATACCGTGGTTGTAACCGGAAATGAAGTCATCGAGCTCAAGGAGATCGCGCTGCTTGTACAGCTAACCACGTCGCTGGGAAGTCCCATAGTTTTACTAATGAACAAAATCGTAAGGTTCCCAAGCGAGAACGGGAAGGCGTAAGAGGCTGTACCAATGAGGATGGCTTTAGAGCCAGCTTTTCTGATAATACTCCCATCGATTTTGAGTCCGAGGAGGAAGAGATGGATGACGAAACCGACGTTTGAAAGCGTTTGTATTATGATCTTGCCTCCAGCGGGAAGAAACATGTTCATGTATCTCACATTGTGTCCTAAGAAAGACGGTCCTAAAACAACACCAGTCTATACATATACACACAAGAAAATGTTTCAAACACACATTTTTCGCAATAAGAGATAGTGAATGTAGTATTTGAAAGTTATACCAAGACTTGAGCAGAGATCATTCCTTGCTTTAAAGGTTGAAGTACACGGAAGATAAGCCTAGAAGTTACGATGATGACTGACATTTGTAGCAATAGAAGAGGCATTGCGTATTTGAGAGGGTCACTCTTCATGAAAATGCCTTTTGAGGTCAACATGTTTTGTGTCTGGCACACAAGCTCTTCCAACATGAATGGACCGTGCACTTCGCCCAATTGCGACGAGTTGATATCGTCTCTGCCAAACGTCGACAGATCCATGGTCTTTATTTATCTGTAAAACGAAGAAAACAAGTAGACGGAGAGAGAGAGGGAGATACTAGGTTTGGGGAACTATCAAGGTTATGTTTTCATTTTTTGATGAGAAAATGTAATGGAGAATGAGAGAAAAAAACAGAGGACTCTGTTTTTACTTGTGGATATGAAGGCTAACTTCTTCTTATCAGTAAATACACAAAAGAGAGATTGGTTCTTAGACTTTGGTGAGGTCAAACAGAGAGAGAGAGAGAGAGAGAGAGGTATGTATGTGAGAGAATGTAGAAGAAAGAGGAGCCTATATTTGTTGTTTCCATTTATTGTTTATTTCTATTTTTATGTTTGGTTGATCTTCTTTCCTCATAATCTCCACCGTTCTAAATTTGTGGTTTTGGTTTCACTTTTAAGTTCTAAAAATAAATTAAGTTCTCACACAATGTGGAGATAATAAGCTAGATGTGTTGCACCAATCAAGCAAAGTGGGTTACATACCATTATTATTGCTTATGAAGCTTGAATGTACAAATCAAGCAAAAGACCAAACACACACGAACTAAAATGGACTCTCAAGTGTTTAAAGTCACACCGATGAGAAGAGATATCCCTTTGACGTAAAGAATGTCACGTAAAGCCCAATTGCTTGTAGAGACCAGTCTTGAAGCGTGGTTTAAGTCGTCTAGGGTTATTGGCCCTTGACTATAAATACCGAAAAAACTTGACATGAAGACTTCCGCATTTAGGGTTTTGTTTAGAGATGCACACATCTGTGTGTTGTGTTGCTCAACCAAGACGTGATTTCAAGATCTGTTGGTGGTAGTAACGAGGAGACCGTAGTCGTCGGAAAGACATTGATGCGCTGGTCCTGCCAGTTATCATTGGAATCCGCAGGGTTGAAGTCTAAGATCTTGTAGAGTTTAGCTCAGAGCTAGTTTGGCTCTGAAGGTTAATGTCATAGAGCAGAGCGATATATCAAGATGATAGGATTTTGATATATGCGTTTGCAATTGTAATTGCTTTCTTGTTCTAGTGGATTCGTTTCTAATAAATCTCGTGTCTCGATTTACTTTGTGCACTTACTTATTCAGTACGCTACCTCACATACAAATACTGTATGTAGATTTAGCCCAAATCTGTTCTTTCTCTTAAAGAGGTCAAGACCAGCCTTGATACACACGACTTTGCCATGAGATCATCCATCGGAGAATTAGACGGAAGCAAAGGCGACGGAGACAAGAGAACATGAGGAAGCAAAGATTACATTATTCAGAAAAGAAATTCCATAAATATAAAAATCACAACATAACATATATAACATATATTCACCCGCGTATAACCCTAGTGTTAACTAAAAGAAATCACTGTGTATATGATTAAGAGTACGTGTCAAGGTTTAAAAGCCCTGAGATGAGAAAACATGAAGACAAGAACAACAACTAAGAACATAATGATAGCAGCATAGGGAGGAAACATGGGCATAGAAGCTAAGTAACCTGAGATTACGATTAGTAAAAAAGAGAGGCGATCTATAGTGAAAGCCAAAAGTGGATGTGTTCGGGGAAACACGGCATTGGCCAAGAGGAAGAGAGAGAACGCCAGCTGATTGAGGAAGCATTGGATATAGATGCTGGTACTGAGACTTGGGCGTTGCGTCCATGATGATGTGTAGCTTAGTCCAGCAGCAAAGAAATAGTTTAGGACGCATAAGCTTAGACGGTCCATTTTGTGGAATTCATGAGGAAGCGGGCCATGTGGTGCACCTTCCACTGCCACAAACTCGTTTTCTCGATACCATGGAAACCTAATAGAATCCGGGGACTGAGAAACTCGCTGGATCATCGGAAAGGGAAGAGTTGGATTCCTCTGACTTGGCGCCTGATGAGACTCATCCGGTTTACGTTGTTCTTCTGGTTGGATTGCGAGATCTGGTGACGGAGGAATCCTCACCGGAGATGGAGATATTGAGTTGCTGTGAGCAGGAAATAAAGGAGTAAGATTGCTCAGACTCGGTTGAGTTGAGTGACCCAACAACTGAGAATCACTTTGGTTCACATAAAAAGGAGGATTCAGGTTTCTCTGGTTTGGTGGTGCTTCATCATTAGCTACGGGAATGGGATTTAAGGCTTCGAGCACATAGAAGATTAACAGAAAAATCATGTTTCAGAAATAACCGATGCCAGCAATTCACCAATGTTAGCTTTCGTGTATAATCATGTTCCACGTACTACCAAGATTAGTTTGTGTTTTAGCCGGCTTATATAAAATAAAACACGACCAAAACACGATCGGCGAAATTTGTGGTCTTGAAAAAGAAATAAAGTTTTTTTATTTTTCCCTTTTTGAATATCCGTGTGTCTGTCTATCTGTCTGTCTTTGACACGAGTTTATCCTTTTTATGGTCTTAACTTGGACAAAAAAGGACAAGACATAGCAAAGATTAAACCAATCTGTGAAATAGTTACTATTATAGAAATGTGATTACTGATTACTGTTTAGTTTGTTAATTTACAGTAAATTTAATATGATCAAAATTTAGTTATAACTTATAATAAGTAGATTTGATCTAGTCTTTGACACGTACTCTTAATCATATACACAGTGATTTCTTCTATTTAACACTAGGGTTATACGCGGGTGAATATATGTTATGTTATGTTGTGATTTTTATATGTATGGAATTTCTTTTCTCAATAAAGTAATCTTTATTCAAAGTGAGATTTAATTTATGTTTTTAAAAATATACAAGTCTACCAACTATGTACTGTATAGTGTATACAATATTACACGATAAGAAGATTAATATATAAACTTAACAAAAAAAGGATTAATAAATAAATGTGACCGTACCCAAATAAGATGTATCCCAATGACCCAATGACCCAATGTATAAGATGTATGCGTGTGATAGACATGTTTCAGTATCGTACATTAACCAAATAGAGGACTTTTAATAAAAAAAAAAAAGCGTTTTTGTATTTACTAAAGGATATTTTTGTTGTTGCTACTTATGTTTAACAAAAGTGATGTGTAACTATTTAGTTCCGGAGGTTTGATTGCACAAAATTAAGCTTAAAGGTAATGTTGTGGTGTACCAAAAACCTAGTAATTGAAAATGAATCCAACATCTTCATTATTTTTTTAAAACAAGAGAAAGAAAAAAAAAAGATAGAATTATTTAAAGATAATTACAATATGCTTCCTATGATAACCGGGTTCATCAGTCATGCAAGGTATATATATATATTGGTCAAGGTTTCATGATTATCTTATCCCATACAAATCGTTTACATGTATTTATTTAATCTCTATGAAAAATTAGTAACATCTGAATGTTTTCGCGGTCGATCAATTTTGAATTTGATAAATGCATTGCATGTGATGTATTTGTTCGAGTATGTCCTATACATTTTCCTGTTTTGAACTGAAATTGGAAAATAATATTTGAAAGAAATGATTACTTAATTACTATATTGATTTTGGAATTTGTATATTTTGTGGTAATTATATTGAGTATTGTCCAAAAAATTGTTTATCATCAATGACTGAAGAATATGAAATTTCCACTTATAATCGTTACAAATTGAATTATAATCAAATAGCTTTGGGTCGTTTACCAATTTAAGTAATTGACGATTGCACTATTTCTCACAATTTATAATTCACCTCAAACAAAAAGGGGCTGGTAAACCCATTAATTTGATTAAAAAAGAATTCAAAATTGTTAAACTATATAAAAAGTTTAATAAAAATACTTGTATTATATTTATATAATATTATTAAGTATTGAGGCACATTCTTTTAATATAATATATTCGTAATTACTTTCTTGAAATAGATAGGTTGAAAATACACTTTAGAATATTAAAAAGAGAAATTGTCTAATAATTGTATATATATCAATTCATATATATTAGATTATAATTTGACTATATTTGATACATATTAAAAACAAATTTCCTCGTTAAATGAATAAGGTCACGAAAAGGATTTCAATTTTCTGTTTCTCTTGTTTTAATAATATAATAGATTCGCATAGACCAATATGCATGATTTGTTTTTAGCTTTTCTAGGATCTGGTTTTCTAGTAGGAAGTCTAGACCAAATCCCATTTTGTAGCTTTTTTTTTTTTTTTTGTCATCCGAAATTAATTAGAGCTCAAAAGAGCTATTCTTGGGGAATGTTGTTTACAAATGTGATAAAAAAAAAAACTATTAAGCACCACTCTGTACAAAACAAAGTATTGACTGTGTAACAAACAAATAAACAAACTGTGAATGAGCACAAAAGATAAGCCATAGTAAGAGTATTTTTTTAGAAAGCCTAAATGATATTACTAGTGACTAAGTCCCAAGAATGTTGTTTTTCATGAGCGACGTAGCGCGGTTGGGATATCGTGGTTGTGTCTTCCTTCATAGGTAGTGAGAACAGCTCTCTCGTCTGCTGCAGATCTTTCCACTTGCTTCCTCACTCCACAACCTTGGTATGTGCATTTGTAGTAGCTCCTGTACAACAAAGATAGTGATTAAAACACATGAAAAACAAGTTCGAAATTTAAGAAATTCAGTTTTGTATAACCAACCTTGGATTAGTATTTCCCTTGACAACTTTTTGACCATATTTCCTCCATCTAAAGCCATCTATAAGAACATCAATATCACTTATTGTCTGAACCACAACTCTTGGCTCTTTCACTCCTCTGCTTACTTCTATAGACATTCCTTCATCTTCACCTTCTCTTTTCCTGTTTTACACAAAACTCAAAAATGTCATTTTCAAACCCAAGAACAAACCTTTTGCTTCCACTAATTCAAAAAACTACTTACATTCTCTTAATCTCAGGTTGTTCCTCCTCTTCATCAATCTCACCATATTCTGATTTAAAGCTTTTCTGCTCAAGGTCACTATAGTCAAACGAAATCGAAGAGTTCTCTGATTGATCATGTGGTTCACTAACAACAGAAGCAGGATTAAACAAGCGCCTCCCATTAACCGATGATGGTAATGAAGATTGTGATGGTCTCTTGGTGAACTCAGGCTTAGGATGATTATGACCACCTTTATAAATGATCTCAGTGATCTGTCCATCAGAAGCCGTCTCAACAATCTTCTTGGAAACACAATCAGGATACGTACACTTGAAGTAACTCCTTGGGTTTTCGCTCTTCTTCACTTGTTTCTGACCGTATTTTCTCCAACCATAACCATCATTAGAGTTCCTACTTACCATGTATGCTGGTATCTTTATCTGACGATCTGATCCAAAACTTTGATTGTTGTTTTGTGTTGCAATCTCATGAGGAATCATCTCCTGCTTCTTCTGGTGATCTTGAACACCATATGTTTCTTGCAAAGCCTGGAAAATAACAAAAAACGAAACAAGTTTGATTCATCAATACAAGCAAGTGAAGATGTTTCAAAACGCTAATAAAGGAAACACTTACAGAAGAAGCGTTTGAGGGTTGTGATTGTAGCTGCCAAGGAAAATGATCCGAGTGATTGTTTGTTGTTCCATTAAAGCCTTGCAATGGAAACGTTCCTGTTGTTGGAGATATCAAACTCTGCAAGTAAACAAGACAAAACACAAGCCAGAGATCAAAAGACTGTTTTTTTTTTTCATTTCTGCAATAAAAAGATGAAACTATAAAGAAAAATGGAAGCTTTATTACGTGTGAGGAGCTAAGAAGCAGAGGAGAATCAAGGAAATCGGAGAAAGTGAAGTTATGAGAAGATGGTGAAATCGGAAGAGGAGGTGGTTGAGCCGTCTTGAACTTGGGTAAACCCGACCCGGTTTTGTCTGGGTAGTACCCACCAAAAATCGACCCGGAAACTCTCAAGTCTTCATCATCTTCGTAACAGTCAACGCCGGAAGATTCAAGGAGGTCGGTGAAAGAAGTCGAAGACATGATGGTTTTAATAAAGGAGACAACTTTAAGATTTCAGAAACAGAGGATTCGCTAAATAAAGAAACTTTTTTATGAAATTGATCTATGAAATGGAAAAGAGGATAAAACTAAAAAAGATGTTAACAGAGGATTTTATTAGATTGGGTAAAGACGACGACGTTGGCGTATTGAGCAAGGTTTTTCTCTCTCTCTCTCTTTTCTTGTCTTTTTCTACTTGGCCTAAATATCATTTTAATATTTATATAAATATGGTTGACCAGTAAGATATTCTTTTTTGTTGAGTCGTCGCCTAAATTGTGATAAATCGTCAAGTTTGAAACCGCGTTTTAAGGGTCTCTTTCAATGATTAAACCAAACCGGATTAATCCGTTAACCAATAGATAACCGTTGGTTATACACATCAGGTTGGTTGGTACAGAATCGTCTTAAAGGACAACAAACAAACAAACAAAACTCACTATTTCTTGGCAAAAGAGATGACCATTGGATTCTGGGGAGTGATTTTGAAACCTTGAAGTGGTTGCATAGCTATGGAAGCTTGAACATCGTCTTCGTATTCCACAAACGCGATTCCTGGTTTTGCGTCGATCATTCTTATTTCTTTGAATCCAGGGTACTGTTCGAAGAGAAGCTGAAGCATCATGCTTGTTGTCTCGTGTGGGAGATTCTGAATGAAGAGTATGTTGTTTGGTGGCATCGCTTCTTGCCCGCTCGGTGGGAAGGATGGCTTTATTAAGATGCAGAAGTAAAACGAAAATCATCAACATCATCTCCAGAAACAATAGATTATATATATATAAATCATGTTATGGAGAAGGTTCACATGATGCAACAATGAAAGATTGTTCTGAAGATGAAGGTGAGAATAAGAACACTTACCGCAGGGACTCCATTATTGGCACTTGGACCATTAGCACTTGGGCCATTAGCCGTGTTTGGTCGTTGGGATTCTTCACGCTTTCTTTCAACTGAGAGTAAGAAATGTAGTTTGTTAACTTCAGATGCCAGTGAAAATTTTATAGTTGTATCATTGAACCAACATCTGAAGGACAACACGCGGAAAGTAAAAAAACAAAGTTTAAAACCTTTTTCTTCTTGCTTCCTCTTCTTATCTTTTGGAACGAACGTTCCTTCGGCTTTAGCTAGACAATCTGACTTTGCTTTTGCGTATTGTAAGCGCTGCAGTCAAAAGATCACATAAATAGTATAAAAAATAAATCCTCAACCTGATTGAAAGTAGCTGAATAGTTTACAAACACCCAAAAGAGGTAAGATTTAGTAATGTATATAGCAAACAGAGCAAACATTTTGACAGCAGACATCATAAGAGAATGTGATTTGAGAAGGTCTATTAGCATCCAAAGCAACAAAATCAAAACACATATAACTAAAGATTGATTGAGAATAACACAGTCAAAAGGTTCCACTCTAAAATTATTGGTAATCACATAAACACACTAAGGATTTCTGCTTTTACCGCTTCAATCAATCTATAAAACACACAGAAGATGACTTTCAGGGAAGTTATTCAGAGATTAATATATACTCAAGAAAAAAAGGTAGTGGATAGTAATCACTGGTTCTCATCAACAGCAACAAAATCGAAACACATATATGACTAACGATCGATTGGGAACAGAAAAAGGTCAAATTGCTAGTAATCGATTACACAAACACACTAACGATTTATGCTTTCTCGCTTCAATTCGATCTATACAACACATAGAAGATCACTTTCAGGGAAATTACCAAGAGATTGATATACTCAAGAGTGATGGATACTGACCATTGGCTTATCGTAAAACGGAAAATTTTGCATCTGACGAACGGCATTGCTAGCAGCTGTGACTTCACTAAACGTAACCCAAGCTTGTCCCCGGAGTTTCGGAGTCTTCAAAGCAACCACATCAAGTATCCTCCCAAACTGAGAGAACAAACAGTAAAGAGATCTCTTCAATTCTGGAAAACAAAAACCAAGTCAGATAAAGCATGAGATTGATACTGCCCTGAGCCAACACTAATTCACACGCCTATAACAATTGCAATTCAATGGCAAAAACAGACATCATCAACATATAAATCTTCCTTATAACCTCATCACTAGATTCAATAAGATTCTGAAACCCTAGAAGTTAGAAACAAACACTCTATAACAGCTAAAAACAAACAACAACCCTAACATTCAGTACTTTAGAAGCTTAATTAAGCTTGAATCATTGGTACACGAAGCTCATGGAGGTTTCAACTTTTGAAATTGAGTCGACGATTTAGACAAGAGAGAAGAGAAATTTACCTTCTTTCTTGATCTTTTCGTTGAGGTTTTGGATGTAGATTGATTGATTCGGTGGTATGTCTGCCGTTAACATCTTCGAGTGAGTGAGCTCCGCGACGAGGACGATTCACGAGACTGAGGAATTTAGCGAGAGCCCTAATGGTGGGAATGAGAGAGACGAAGAAGAAGAGTAAAGAAATAGCTGCGTTTCAATACCAGACTATGAAACGACGCCGTTTCCGTTTATAAAATTTTGTACCAACGAGAATGAACCGACCGGATTGAACCGGAAGTCGAATGAGTGGTAGGATTGGACTTTTATTAACTCGAGATAAAATTTCGCCAAGTCTTATTAAATAATGTAAATGATTTTGTTATGTTTCGATTAAAAATGAAATTTTCAGCTTGCAAGGTTTTTCGGAAGAAATATTAACCTTAGAATCTCAATATTCATGTGATAAGATTCATGAAACACCAGTTTATTTATACAAGATATATAGATAAATACCGAAATTTTTTGAGAAAGGGCAAACTCATCGTATCTACATTTCACGTGTGAGCCGATTGAATCAAAAGGCATTGAGGATGCAAGGTACTAAAATGCCTTTGTTTTTCTTTGTTACATTTTCCTTTACAGTGATAAAATCATAAAACAAATTGAGGACTTTTCACTTTCATCCTTGAAGAAACATGGCAACCATTGCAACTACTAGAGAATGATCAATGGATCCTGGAAATATCGTTAGCCGGAACTTGCTTCTCCCTACGTAAATCTGTCTCAGCTTGTACATCAAACTCGTCTGCCACCACATTTAAAGAAACATAATCAGATTGAGGCAAATTTCAAGCACAAAGACAAAAAAAATCTTGAAGACAAAGTATTAGAATCCAAGCAAATTCTACAAACAAAATAAGGGGTTTCGACAACTGAGCTTTACCTATAACTAAATCTCACATATTTCATCAGCAAGCATGATCCAACCGATAACTTTTGAACCCGGAAATCAAACAGTATAACATGGTCTTGACTCTTATCTAGCTCTAGAATTTTCAAATAGTGATGATATTTAATGTAATTGGGAGAAGATGAGTTTCTTACCTGAGCAACAATGGAATCTTGATTATAAATGGTACATGATTTCTGAAAGGGACAACCTTTGATAACAAGATGTTGTGACGATTCTCCTGCAAAAGAGACCTTTAACTCTGTCTTACTGAATTTGTTCGATGTCCGCTTGGCCGTTAGAACCAACTCCTTACGCTTTTCGACATCTCCTTTATGTAACTCCCACATTCCATTCTACATTACAACACATACACAAAGATCTTTAACTTCATATGATATCTCAAGTCAAATGACTAACTAACAAAACCCAAACAATCAAAAAACGATCTTCATTATCATATATGCAAGATTCTCAGAAATGCAACATGAGAGTTGGAATAAAATCCCTAAATGAAAAGTAGCTACCTAATAAGAATTGCAAAATCGGGCATCAAAATTGAAGAATCAAGGGAGGCTTACGTGGAGACGAGAGATGGAGAAGAGAGGAACTCCGGAGGAATCAAGGAGAGATTTCAAGGAAGAAGAAGATTTGCGGAGGATGAAGACGAGATTTTCGGAAGAATCGGCAAATCCGAGATCGCCGGAGGAAAGTCCGGGAAGTTTCTTGGAAGCGAAGAGATCAACTGGAATACGCCGGAGATCCTCAAGGTCAGGGTGATAAGGAGTCTCGGAATCCGCCATTCACATAGTCTCTCTAAGAACAGTCAGAAGCGAAAAAGTAGACCAAGAAGACCAAGACAAAGCTGCTTTAGTTCAACGCCAATTTGTTTTGTTTTGTTTTTCTGCTTAAATACAGATAAATTTTTGCACCAATAAAATCTTGTTTTTTTTTTGTTAATTTAATTTAATAATAAATTCATAGAAGAATGATGAGGGTGATTGGTAAGCACTTTTAAGGCTTTAGAAAAGTTTTAAAGCTTTTAAAGTTTTTATTTTGCCAATCAAACTTTTTTGGCTTTAAAATTATTTAAAGCCTTCAAAGTCCTTTTTTGTTTTTTACTCTTTGAATTCAGGCTTTAAAAGTAAAAAGAATAAAAATTAGGGAGACTCACAAAAATGCCCCTTTTTTAATACCCCTTTTCAAAAATACCCCTTTTTAAAAACCTTATAAAAAATGCTCTTAAAAATATAAGATTTACCCAAATATGTATGTAATATTATTAAAACATACACAAACTACATTTCTATGTATCTAAAATCTTATAAATACTTTATAAATACCTTATAAATGCATTTTAAATACCTTTAAAAACCTTTAAAATATCTTGTAAAACCTTTGAAAAACTTTAAAAATCCTTTAAAATAACTTGTAAAACCTTTAAAAACACCTTATAAAACCTTATAAATACTTGGATCGAGTCTTCAAGTAGTAGTTACAATCCATAAGTACCTTATAAACCTAATAAAACTTTATAAAAATTTCAGATTTAAAAAGGGGCATTTTTGAAAATGGACATCTAAAAGGGGCATTTTTGAAAAGGGGCACACCAAAAGGGGTATTTTTAACAATTTCTCTAAAAATTAATTGTTTTCCTTATTTCTTTTTCCCATTATATGAAAACTTCTAATAAAATTCATTAGAAAATTAATTTTAAAAAAGTATTAACTAATTTACAATTGATTTTTTTTTTCTTTTCTTTTAAGATCCATTTATGTATATAAAGGAGCCGATTGGTAACGACTTTTATTTCTGGCTGTTGAAGCTTTGACTGTAGAGACTTTCGCTGTAGAAACTTTGACTGTAGAGACTTTGGCTTTAAAGACTTTCGCTGTTAAAATCTGATTGGTAACAAAAAAACAGTAGAAACTGTGACGGTTACTTTTATTATTATTATATATAGTTTTAAATATTATTTATGTTAAAAATAAATTTATATGATAATATGTAGTGATAAAAATAAATTTTAGAAAAAAAGTTCATAAATAAATAAATATTTAAATATTCTCAGTTTAAATATTTACCATTTTAAATATTTAAATTGGATCTCAAAAGAAAAGAAAAAATAAAATTAGTATTAATCAACTGAAATTATTTAATAATAAAATATGAATCATTTTAAAAAGAGTTTTCAAATTATATAGGGAAAGAAGAAAAGTAAAAATAATTGGAGTAAAAGCTTTAAACCACTTAAAGTCTCTAATACGTGACTTTAGAAAAAGGGGAAGTTACAAGAGTAAAAAAAAAAGGTCGACTTTCAAGGCTGTAGAAGGAAAAAAAAAAGTAACAGTCTGATTGGATAATAAAATGCTGTAAGGACTGTTAAATGCTTTTAAAGTCCTCACAGTGGGATGCCAATCACCCCCAAAAAAACATTAGATATTACATTTGATACAAAAATAGAGAAATATGAATGTATAAAAATATTTCATAAAGTTCTTTGTATAAATTTCGTTGTTATATCACAATTTGGGTTTATATTCACTGTAATTTATTTTGTTTAAAATCATAATTTTTACAGCCACAGTTTCTACAGTTTTGTTGTTACCAATCACATTTTAACAGTTAAAGTCTCTAAAATTAAAGTCTCAGCAGTCAAAGTTTTTACAGCCAAAGTCATTACAGCGAAAGTCTCTACAGCCGAAAGTAACAGTCGTTACCAATCGGCCCCGATATATATATATTAGGTTAGAAAAACGTATGGTCTAATATATTTGTTGGAAAAAAAATACATTTTTAGTGAACATACCTTTGACATGAATTGATTTAAAAGGTTTCTTGTCTTCTTCATTCATCTCTCTCAAATGTTTTTTTTTGATACTATCGATAAAGGACATCCAAGCGATCTACCAACTTTTCGTTAGTTTTGTTTAACAGCCTTACGCTAATGCTCTTCAGTGTCTCTCAATCAGAATATATAACATAATCTTCATTTGCTACACAAAATTCACCGGTAAGACCATTTAGTAGACTCAAACTCCTCGTCGTTGCTCTCCCTATAAACATTCGCATCCTCTTCGTAATCATCAAACTCGTCATCTCCAAGGACCCTTCTCACATGTCTTTGTGAAGTCTCCTCGTCGTCTGATTCATCAGAGGCTTCACTCTTTTCTTTTTCTGTTTCATCATCATCATCTTCTTCTTCTTCTTCTTCTTCTTCCTCCTCATCTTCAGAGATCTCATCTGGGTAATCGGTCTTTGGATGATCTTCAGCTGAGCACAATAATATATAAAGAAATAGTAAGTAGTCCTTCTTTCTTAACTTTCAGTTTATCGACACAGAGTGAAACAATAAATCAACAATGCCAATGATACTTGGTTTGAATGTTAACTCATTAAGAAAAAAAAGATATCAAGAGAAAAGAGATTGTACTATCAAATGAAAACAATGCCCTTATTTGATTCTGCTTCCAAAAGACTAGAGTACTAGCACGAACAAGAGTGTTGAAAAGTAAATGAAATACAAAACCAGCACTTCAAGGAGGGTCTAAGAAGTTAAATAAGAGTGGAGATAAGCATATGGATGATAAAAGTGTACCGTTTGAATCTTCAGAGTCAAAGTCTGATTCATCAGATCCATCACAGAATTCTTCTTCATCCTCTACTATGACACTGAAAAAAACAAAAAAAAACCAACAACCCATATTAACAGGTGACACAAGCGATAAAGACGAAAAAGTAAAGGACCTCTCGCGAAAACGAATACGCACAGAGGAAACTGATTCTTGCTACTATCTTCGCTGATATCCATCTCTTCGTTCACAGCATAATAATCATAAACGTATTCTTCGGTGTGACTAGATTGTATATCAGCTTCAATCTCTTCAGCTGCTGTTGGAATACATTCTCTAAGGAGAGGCAAGAAACTAGCGAGCATTTTCTGGTCCTCCAAGGATGTAAACCTACATAAAGAGTGCACCTTTAAATACTGTGTCTCTTAAACCACAGCTAATCTATTTCTGACTCTGAGATCTTAATTACAAATGCACATTACTAGGGAACTTACTCTTGTTCATTGTCTTGTCTTTCTTCAGCATCAACACGAATAACGTCAAAGAAATGACACTTATCATGGATGCCTTCCTTGTTTCCCTTCCTACTCCGCCATATTTGCTCAAACCTAGCATTCTTTGCAGCAATCTAACAGATAGTGGAACTTTTTATTAAATGATTACAGAAGTCTCAAGTTAGCTATGTAAAATGGTACTGGATCTTCTCCTAAGATGCTAGTCTCAGAGAAACTGTTTGACAATGTTCTTGACCAATAACCAGATACCTGTTGCTGTTGAACAGATTTGGTCAGGCGCTGTTCCTTTCTCTACAGGCCAAAAAGAAAAGCAATTCAAGCCATCATTCAAGCAGCGGTCAAGAGACAGGCAATCTGGAATCAGGACTAAAGAAAAATGAAACAAGTTACATTGTCTTTCTTGAAAGCAAATTTCCGCTCCTCAGACTTTCCTTTGCTGCAACTTTTCTCAGTAAGATCAGACTCCTGCAGAGCACAAATGACGACTATAAGAACATACAAACAACGACTATAAGAACATACAAACAACAACAATAACGTGCAGGGTTTGTAGTTTAACCAGACTATGAAAGTACACTCACAAAGAAAGAGTGGATAATGTCAGCGGTGGTTTCAGAGTCCGTGACTGTCTCCAAATGCCTCACTAGCACCTTCTTCGGTTTAACGTCCTCTGCCACAGAAGGACCTATATCCACGTAAACATTATTAAAGATTCACTGAGTCCAAACCATCATCATACAAGCACATAAATCCAGAGATAATATAGAATTACCTCTCTCACCCGAATCTGAAATAGATAGCTTTGATAAATCCAGAGTCGGCCGTTTGAGTGGTCTTTCATTTATCTCCAACCCTAAATGCCAAAACAATATCAGTTTTTCCCCTTCTACACGATTGCTAAAGACAGAGATCCAACAGAACTTCTACCAAAGATCAAAGAGAGAGAGAGAGAAGAAACTTACAGAAAGCATCGACCAGAGACTGTCCAACTTTTCGCTTAACTCTAACAATCACAGGCTTCTCTCCTACCTCATTTTGATTCGAAGAGCTTTCACCCACCACATCCATGGCTACTTCAAGAACTCCTCACCCCACTGTGAGGTTCGTTGTAAACAAAACAGAACAAAAATATAAACTTTCAATTCATTCGTTTAAAGGGAATTTGGAGATAAAGAAAACCATGTTAAAAATCTAGAAACCCATGTCAAAGAGCAACAAACACACTAAGGTAAAAAAAAAAGAAAAAATCTCACTTTCAGACTTCGGTTTCTTCACATTTGTATCAAAAGAGTGAAAACCCAGAAGATATCTCTAACGCACATTTACAGGTAAAGTATATGTTCTACTATGGAAACAAAAGAGTGAAAACCCCAGAGTATTTCTCTAAGTACAGGTAAACATAAAGGTGACATTTTTCAGAACTAATCTAAAACCCTATTGTGGAATAAGAACCCAGACGATTTCTCAAAGAACCCTAGACATAGTTACTTGAGTAGCCGAGAAAATAAGTTTGTTATGAAGATACCGAAAACATAAGAGAAAAAAACTGTACCTTTCGAATTCAAGGAACTGCGTTCGGAGACGACGAAACCAACGGATGAAGAAGTTGTCGGAGAAGAAGAAACTCGATTTCAGTGTAGAGAAAGAAAAGTGAATTTGGAGACGGAGAAGAAACAAAACGCAGTCGTTTTCTTGTTTATCAACACGTCGCGTTTAAGAAAGTGGAGTAAATTAGGCCCAAACCGTCAAAGCCCGTTTATTTTTTCCAAAAGCAAAATATGCCTTCAGAAATCTATCTCTCTTCAGAGATTTTTGATTTGGCTAAAATCAGAGTTTTGAGACTTTTGAGATTATGAAGTTTATAATAATTCATTATAACAAAAATAAATTAACATCTGAGTCAACAATATATTTTGCATTTTCTCTTTAACATTGCATTGTTAACCAATTCTTAGGTATGCACTTTTAAGTTTTAACTATTTGGTTGTGTGTACATGATGTTTATTAATAAATGAACACTAAAACAAATAACAAATATATAAAACCGGCCCACACTATCAGATGGACTTGACTAATATGGTTTTATAGTGTTTGAATCTGTGAATCTGTGATATTAAAATAACAAAAACTCATAATCAAGAACTCTTGAGATCAAAGTTTGAAGTTTGATGCTGAATTTGGTGAACACATTGTTCTTACAACTCTAGTTGAGAAGAAAGTTGAGTGTTGGGATGGTTATCGAGAGGCATGTATTGCGCCATTATCGCTCTTATCTCTGAGTCCATATATGTCTGCACACACACACACAAATTAATCAAAAAATATATATCCAATATTAATGAACAAGTATTATAATGTTTTGAGATAAATAATTACCCGAATTCTGTATTTATAAACAGTGTAAGCTCCTAAAGCAGCTGCACCTAATCCCATTATTATTATCCATATCACTCCCCAACTTAAATCTCCTCTTGCATCTTTGTCTGTACACAAACTAATGATTAGTCGATGATTCGTTTATTCGAAAAAATATGATCAATGATGTGTAATATATACTTATGCAAATGTCGTGTTCTCTGATGTAAAGCAAGCTTCCGCTGCAACTACATTCATAGCTTCCCCATGTGTTCTTGCATTTGCAATCGCGACATTGACACGCTGTTTTCTCCTCACACTCATTCACATCTGCATTTCATGTACATCAAGATAATTTGATTTGGAAACTAAAATGTTTTATTGTTTATTCTTATCAATACCTTGGCAGTCTTTGAGTCCATCCCCTTTGAATCCGGGAGGACATTTGCAGCCTTTCGAATGATCATCCTAACGACAACATAAAAAGAGGAAATAATTTTAATGTATAGGATATGTCAAAACAGAAGATGAAAGTAAGTTAGTCGAGAGATCGTGAAGATTACACGGCAAGCGGAATATGTTTTTCCCATTTGAGTTTGTTTCCAACATCCTCCATTGTTTATACCACAACGTAGTGCCCCCGAAGCTACAATATCCAAATTGAAACATGTGAAACTTATAAATCGGATATAGTAATCTTAGCATAGATATAGTTGAACTTTTTACCTTCACAATGTGTATAACCGTCACCTAGAAACTTGACACCTTGAACAATGGGACATTGACATACTCTTCCTCTGAAAGTGTCCTAAAACATTACAAGAAATAATACTCATTTTAAGGCTTGATATAATTTGTAACAAAACACAAGTGATTGTTTTAGTACCCTGCAAGCTGTAATGTTGGTTGTCTTATCCTCCCAACACCCTCCATTGTTTTGTAAACACTCATTGGTTTCTATGTCTACTCAAACACAAAATCCAAAACCATACATTAACAATTATTATACCAAATGGAAAATGTATATATTAAGTAAAGAGAACCTTCGGTTAAACAAATTGGTGGCTCAGTCGTCTCACGAAACCCTGAGCAAAGAGCCTTAAGCACGGCCGATCTCTGCAACTTCCCTATGGCAATGAGACATCAATTATCAATTAATTACTAATATTTGAGTGTGACATTAAAAATTTTACTTGCTTCTAAGTTATAACCTCTATATTGTCTATTGTTTATCACAATAGTTGGTAGTATCGTCACATCTCCTCGCGGACCTTTTCCAACCTAAAACATTTATGCAAAAAATGTAAAAGTTTAGACCTTTAGTAGTTTGAATGCTTACATATCCTGAAAAAAAGGCTAACTTGTGCATCTTGTTCTTCTTTAAGAATGGGATTTTCGGCATTTGCTTCAATGTCTCCGATGCATTTGTCAATTTTCTTCACATCAACTCCTACTCGAAAAACATAGAATAAGATCTCAAGATATTAAAAGTACAATATGTCAAGATGTTAGGGTTACCAAGAGATTGAATGACTTGATCAGCACATTTCTTGTTGTATTTCTCCTCTTTCATGGGACAACGAATGGCGAAGTCGGTGACATAATCCCACCAAAGCCAAGGCTTTCCACTTTCATTGGTCACTCTAAAGAAGCAAGCTTGGCGTAAATTTTGAATAATTACGTCTTTTCCATTGTATCCTCTAGAGAAATCTTGCTCCGGGTCGGGAGCACAATATCTTCCGCCATTGATGCATTGTGATTTACATTGTCTACTTGCCAGAAACGCCTCAGGACAAAACCTATATATATCGAACATTCAAAAAAAAAATTCAATATGATGAATGTTACTAGACATGTTTAGAAGAGAAGATAGTGAGTGAATTACCATGTAATGTAGTGGGGAGTGAAGCGAGTGTAGCCTCCTTTCTCAAGAATCTGAGCAGCTCCTTTAAATCTCTTAAGAAACTGGATCTGTGCATCACATTTGGATCCGCATTCATCATTGCTATTGGTCCATAGCTCGTAAGCTACTCGATCGTTTGGGTGTGGAAGAGCCTCCCGCCAGTCTAAACTTATATGAACCGGCTCTCCATGAGCTATGGCCGTTTTGATGGCACTCCCTAAAGATCTGCTCACCAATGCTGAAGGAATTGTGATATTTTGTAGGTAATCTGCATCTGACGTCTCATCCTCTGGTGCGTCCATGGTGATGAGTTGCTCGGGCCTGTTATCCGCCACCAAGATGGTCGCGGCACCAGCTCGTTGCGCGTTCCACGCCTTTAATGTGAAGTAACAATCTGAGACAACAACATATATATTAGGTGCCTTGTATCACAAGTCACCTCCTGCGAATTTCTTGAGTCACAAGTCTTATCTTTGCATTGTAACAAAATAATCAAAGAGGAAGAGAAAGAGACCTCCACGATCAACGAGAACGAATGTGGGCAATCCAGCGAGTCTGGATCTGAAAGAGATCTCAAAATCGTCAAAGTTCTTGCAACCTTTCTGGTTAGCTTTAGGATAAACCACCGCACCGGACATGCTTCCCCCGTACTGAGGCACGCCAAAATTTCCAAGGGCGCATTCGTAGACTCCTCTGATGGACTCCGGTGAAGTCACTCGGAGGTTGTTCTTCTCCACAACGAACCTCCCCGTGCATGAACTCCACCCCATCACCCATACTATTACAACTAGCCATACATTCCTCGCCCTCATGATCACACACTAACCTTTTTCAGAGTTGATTTCGAAATACGCATCAATGGATAGCCAGAAAAATGTTCAAAAAGCTTCGCTTGACCGATCATTAAAGAATTGAAACTGTCAAAACAGTGAGCAAATATCTCAGCGTTAGAAGGAAGATTTTTAGATTTTGTTTTAGAATTTTTGTTCCAAAACTCCAAATATAATAGTTTTGGTCTTTTGGAGAGAAAAAAATGAAATCTATACTAATAATAGGAGTAGTTAGGCCTAAGAGAGTCTACGCATAGATTTTCAAACTCCTTTTTTTGCTTATAAGGGAAAACTCAACAAAATAGTTATATGATCCATGATAGTTAATAATTAATACTCCTATTTTTTCCTTTTTTTGATTAAAGAATAAAACCGATGGGCTCTATTTATAAGAAAATATGTTATCCCCTTTTTTTTTGTTAAAAAATATGTTATCCCCTTACTACAATTGTATAGTTATATAGTCTGTAATAAAACTTCTTCAAATTAAATATCTAATAGTTTCCCCTTACACAACGTGGATGATTATCTAGTTCAATCTTATGAGAGTAATACAATTCTTTCCCAACACTAATGTGTTCTTCTCTCATCGCTCTATCATGCAATTTATATTATGTGACAAAAAAAACTTGTTTTATAAGTCATAATTAATATCGCAAAGGAGCTTCGATTTGAATGTTTCAATTAAGGTAGTTAGCAAATGTTTAATTTGGAGATATTAAATATGTTAATACTTAATAGTCGTTAAAAATAGGTTAAAAGATGAGCCGCATGGCAACTGGAGTAACACTGGAGTTGGTGTGGACTGAAATTATTGGAAATTATCTGATGAAGAACGGACAGTTGGACAGTAACCAACTAGATACGACTTATTTGAGTTATTTCTTTTTGGCTGTCTTAAACATTCTACCTCGTATTTTTTTATTCATTCTTTTAGCAATGAGTATTTTATCATCTCAAAATAAATAGTTCCTTTGTTTCTTATAAATTGATGTTTTGAGTTTTTTTTTTCTTATTCTTAAAAGATTGATTTTATAGATTAAAAAACTGAAACAATTTCTCCACTTAATATTTTTTTCACATGACATATTAGCTAGTGGTTTATATTTTATATTTTTTTCACATTATATATTTTATATTTTTTATATTTTACCAATGTTGTGTTGGCCCAGTGGTAAATCTCCCAGGTGGAAGTATTGGGTTCGACGCCCGTTGGGAGAGATCTCTTCTCTGAAGGAGATAAATTTAACCTGGTGTGGGTCCTGCCTATGAGAGATGTAAGACCTTCTGGATTGAACTTCCAGATATTCAAAAAAAAAATATATATAATAAATAAATAATGGTTTTTATTTTCCTTTTCGATGAAAAAATAATCATTAATTAATTCATAATTAAATATATTTTTTCTTTTTAGGAGTATGTGTATTAGAAACCTCAAAACATCAATTTATTAGGAACAAATGAAATAATATATTTCCATTTGTCCCGAGAAATATAGTGACAATAGAAATTTGGTCAATGACGGACGAGAGATATAGCTTCGATCCTAAAAACATGGGGCCGCATTATTTAACATAATTAGCATTTCTTTTAATCATATATAAAACGTATAAGAGGATGAAAGAATTAATCAATCACGTTCATTTTTATTTAGTTGTGAACATTATATATTTATATGCCAATTTTGAATTAGTACATTTTATGTCATATCTTAAGAATTTGATCGAATAATTGTGCCGTACAAAATTAATAGGTTAGACTTTAATAAAATAGTATTGCACAAAAAAAAAAAGACTTTAATAAAATAGTAGTTGAATATATGAACCATCATTGATTCATTGTGTAAAGTACAAATAAATGAGTAAATTTAGCGTGAATTATAGCGCCGTGTTTATTCTATACAAAATATTAATAATCTTTTTTTTCAGAATACGTGTTTCGTTGTAAGTATTTCTAATAATGTTGAATTTGGAAAATTTAAATGGTGCATTTATATATTATTATTTAAGTATAATATAATTTTGGTAAAGTTGGAGTTTAAATCTTTAAATGCAAATGAGAAAGAGACTGGAACTTGTAGTTTATAAATTTGTCTAGAATTTTCGTGTTATCACTCGGGTTTAAATTCGATATATAGTGTGTTTGAATTATAGACGAACACAAAATGCTAAATTTTTTTTTCTCAAAATTCAGGATTCGGCAGCATAATGCAGAAATGAAACTAAAAGTCATATTCAGATCAAAAAAAGAGATAGACATAGTAAATGCACATGTCTGCTCTAAATCATATTCATTTAGGGTGTTGGTGCACGTCGATGTATCTACCTTATATCTTAATGTTAAACCATTCAATAGATTTGGTCTGCGAAATCTAATTTTGTGGGTTCTATAAAAGAAAACATTATTTATCTAACTGGAATGGACTAAAGCAAGTTACTGAACTTTTAGCTCTAAGTGACTTAATTAATCTCGTTTAAATCTAAGCAAAGAAATTAACTTAAATGTTAGAGTTTCGGAAATTTAAATAAGTATAGAACATTCAAAAAGGGAAATGCTGCTAGTATTTGAGACATTCAAATTCTATGAGATACAATGAAAGTTTAAATTTCGCCAAAAAAAAAAAAGTTATTCTATGGTTTCTTTACAAAAATAAAACATGCTATAAGATCACCATGTTGAACATGCACTTCAGTTGTATTGTTAACACACCGGCTATAAACATAGAACATAACCATTTTTTTACGAGAGGACTTAAGTCTTAACATATATATAGATTGATTGTCCCATGAATAATCATCTTGAATATATATTCTTCAATTTTATTACAAGTTATTGATGTACTTACCAAGGAACTACTACAAAAAAAAAATACACACACAAAATTACGACGGTTTTATCCGTTAAGATATTAGTTCTAACTCTTTTACGGATCGGATTATTGATGAATATAAAATATGTCGAAAAGTCATGACATGATAAAAAATTGATGGTACCCCATTGGAAATTACATAATATCCAATTCGTCTACTTATGTTTTCCTCAACTAATACTCACACCTAATGTTTTTCCTATATAGGCTTTCTATCTAATTAGTGACCTCCCTAACTATCCTGATTTACTTTTCCTTTCATTTACTCAATGATTAATTTTGTTTTTGTGGTTATATCTTTATAATGATAGGCTAATTATATAATAGCCCAAACTTTTTCCAAAAACATGGATGAAAATGAACGTGGATCATAATACCAAGCATGTGGCTTAGATAAAAAATTAAGATAAAAGCAAACAAGTATTTTCTTTACGAATTTATTTTGTGGGTATATGTCCCGTCTCCTGATTACTTACTATGCATTCTAAGACTAGTGGCTTTTTTTTTTTTTTTTTTTTTGACATAAACTTGTTTTCATTCATTCAAATCAAGCCAAGTAAGAGAATGATTCAAACATAGCAGAGTTTAAAACATAAATAAAAGAGACATTTCCCAATGCCAAAATCAAATAGATAAGGTGAAACGACAATAATTTCATGAGAATTATGAGACAAAAGCTATTAAGCGTTATGGCACATGTAAGATCACGGCTAGTCGAATGATCTTTTATAAACAAATTGATGGACGACAAAGTAGTTACTATCAACAGAGACTAGTACCGGACTGCAACGTTAAATCAAATAGAATACACTTTTCAGACCGCAAAACATAATCAGAAGGAATCTGCAGATGTAGTGCTCTAGCGAGGAAAAAACAATGCATTCAGGCCAAATATCTCTACCAAGGATACTTGGAATCAAATCAGAACCACATCAAACACGGTTACTTGGCACAAAGGAGTATGGTTTGCACATGCAACTCCAAAACACTCTTTTTACGTTTGGCTTGCAGTTTTGAATAGGCTCTCGACAGGGGATCGAATGGAGAAATGGAATGTGAACTCTTCGGTGGGTTGTGTGTTTTGCAATATCAGTTTAGAAACTCGTGACCATCTCTTCTTCTCTTGCGCATACTCATCAGAAATATGGGAAGCTTTAGCGAGGAACATTTTCAAAACAAGCTACACTACAGATTGGCATAGCCTCATCACATACGTTTCCGACCAGCACCACAACCGGGTGGATGGATTCCTGGCTAGAAGTGTCCTACAAGCAACGGTGTATACCATTTGGCGAGAACGTAACGGGAGAAGACATGGTGACCCTCCAAACTCAGCAGCTAAGATCATTCGGTGGATTGACAAGCATATTTGGAACATAATCTCAGCTATAAAACAAAAGGACGATAGAAGATACGATAACGGACTTCAACTCTGGTTCGCATCAAGACTTTAAATTCTCTTTTTGGTTTTTAAACATTCAGCTTGTATTCTCTTTCAATCAAACGTTGCATTTGTTGTAAAAACGTTATTTTTTTTTAATATAATTTAATATTACATTCAAAAAAAAAATAGAGACTAGTAGCCTTTGTGACATTTACCACTATCCTAATTATATTAAAACATTTTAGCTCCCTAAAAGTGAGCTGGATAAAAAAAAAAAGAACAGAGAGAGCCAATTTTATCAGTTAAAGCCCAAGCATATGTGGTCTAGTGGTAGGAGAAGCTTTGGTGAAAGGTGAAACTCCCAGATCCGAGTTCGATCCTCCTTAGAAACAAAAACACATTTGTTTGGGAAGTCTGTCAGTTGAGTCTTTGCCCAATTGGTTTACCTAGTAGTCAGAAATGCAGGCGGCCTGACTACCCCCTAGCATTAGTCGGAAGACACTCCAAACTCGGATCAGGCAGTGTGGTGGCCCAATTCTAGATGTCATGGATCTCATGAATCTCATGGCCTGTTCGACCCGAGTCCGCTCGGAGCTCATAGTGTCTGTTGAATCGTTGAACCGTTGAACCACGGGAGTAGTCCATTCTGTAGCACCTCGGTACGTTCCTACCGGGGTTGACTGGATCAACCGATAGAGTATATATAAAAAAAAAACTTATCAGTTAAAAATAGGAATACATCTGTCGGTTAAGTAAAAGAAAAAAAAAATATGTTAAATCTAGAGATATTGATTTCGACAGTATTTCAAAATTCTATATGGTTCACCAAAAAAAACAAAAAAAACTACCACGTCTCTCTTAAGCTTTTCCAAATTGAATTAGGATTTTTTATTCTATTTTTTTTTTTAACACTGAAACAAATCAAATAAAATCCAACCAAATCTAAAACAAACTGAATTAGGATTTTTATTCTAGTAGGATTATAAATAAATCTATTAGCTGAAATAAATATGGAACCTGTAAAACATAATCACGAATTCTTTTTTTTTATCTGCACATAATTTCCAAAAGTAAAATAGATAAATGATAGTAAAACGCAAGTTTTTTACTTTTACCTTTTAAGTCATAAGTTTCTTTGGAGTTTCTTCTATTGTACTAGTAGTTTTGTTCTGTAAGAAGTTTATATAACAATAAAAATTACTACGTGATGTCAAAAAAAATAAAACAATTTATACATATACATAGATAATACCGCAAGTAAAACAAATTGTTAAAAAAAAAGGCAACATCAGCATTAATTACAATTCTAATCAGAATCCAACCTCCTATTTCCTTTTTCTTGTATTACTAAACTAACCACATCTTCCTTCTGATTACCATAACTTAATCCTATTAAAATTATAATATAGGAATATATTCTCTCTGTTATAAATACAAATCCCCACATCGAGTTTTGCTATTCACAATCTCTGTTTATTTCGATATCACTCTAGAAACATGTCTCGGAAGTTTCTCCCGTGGTTGAGCCTAGTCGCTCTTCTTTGGCTTCAATCTTTCAATGGCACCAACTTGAGTTTCCCAGCTTATTCTTCACAGCTTAAAGAGTTTCTCAAAATCTCTCAGTTTAAACTTAATTATCTCTCTTTCGCCTCTGACGCTGGAAAAGTCCTAGGTTTTATCTCCGGTATCGCCGCCGTTTATCTTCCTCTTCCTCTTGTCCTTCTTGCCGGAGGTTCATTAGGGTTTGCCGGCTACGGTCTACAGTATCTTTCCATCGTCAGGAAGATGTTTACCTTATCGTTTTCTCAGATGTGGTGTCTGAGTTTCTTGGCCGGAAACAGTATCTGTTGGATCAACACAGCTTGTTACATCGTCGCAATCAATAGTTTTCCGGTGAACCGTCAAGTCGCCGTGGGGATCACGGCAAGTTATCAAGGTTTGAGTGGAAAAATCTACACCGACATGGTCCACACTTTTTTTCACACGTCTCAACGCGAAGAAGCTTCGGGTTATCTCTTGCTCAACTCTCTAGTTCCATTGGTCGCTTGTCTCGTGACGGCTCCTATGTTGATAAAACAAGGAGCAGACAAAACGACGTCGTCTTCTAACGATGTTAAAGTCGGGTTCATCGTTTTGTTCGTCTTGACTATAGCCACTGGGATTTACGCGGTGGCTACGAGTCTTGTCTCGGCTCCTGCGGTTTTAGTACTTGTAGGCATTGCTCTGTTTCTTCTTGCTCCTCTTGCTATACCAATTGGAGTTGGATTTGAAGAGCTTATGTCCTCTAGAAAAACTCAACAAAAGGTACACGATCTTGAAGCTCCTCCCGATAAATTTTATTTCGAAGAAGAAGATCACACGAAAGAAGAAGAAGAGTTTGAGAAGGAAACAATTGGAGTTAAAGAAGAGGTCGAGTGGACACAACTATGGAAGAAACTCGATTTTTGGATATATTTTGGACTTTATTTGTTCGGTCCAACTGTCGGGCTAGTGTTTATGAACAATCTTGGTCAGATCGCTGAGTCTCGTGGCTCCACCGCAACCAGTTCCTTGGTCGCTCTCTCGTCGTCGTTCGGGTTTTTCGGCCGCTTGCTTCCTTCGTTGCTCGACTACTTCTTCTCTAGGTAAAAATCACTTACCTTTTTTTTTTTTACCCTTTTGATTAATTACAACCTAATCAATTATATTCCTTAATAATACAACTACGTTGACCTAACAGGCTAGCACGTATAATTATAACATATGTTGCATTCTTTGCATCTATCTACGTGTTTGGTCTCATTCATCGAACAACCTTCGACAAATCGACACCTTCTTTATAACCAATCTCCTAAATACTCGGAAAAAAGAATATTTATTCTAATATTTTGTTTTATTTTTATTCATTATAGGAACAAATACATGCCATCAAGTCCGGTTTCTATGGCGGGTTCACTGGTAGCAATGGTAGCTTCGTTTCTCCTCCTCCTCATCGACTCAGACATCGCTCTCTACATAAGCACGGCAATGATTGGCATCTTCTCCGGAGCCTTGACTTCACTCTCCGTCACAATGACTGCAGAGCTTTTTGGGACGAAGCATTTTGGAGTTAACCACAACATTGTTGTCGGAAGTATTCCCCTTGGTTCTTTTTCTTTCGGTTTGTTAGCCGCTAAAGTTTACCGCGACGGAGCCGCCCTCTATGGAGATGATGGCAAGTGTTTTGGGATGCATTGCTTTCAAACCACTTTGGTATTTTGGGGAATGCTCTGTTCCATCGCCGCTCTTCTCGCTGCCGTTTTATATATACGCAACCGCAAGTTCTATTCGCAGAAGTCGTAGAAGAAAAAGAAGAAGAAGAACAACAACAACAACAACAACAAGTTTTGATGGCAAAACGTAGCGTTTTCCGTTGGTATCAAGCAAACGCATGCAGTTTTGTTGGTAGCATCCGTAATTTTTTATTTAACCGATGTAAACCGGTTTAAGAGTAACCGACGGTCAGGTTTTTTTTTTGTATATGGGTTAGTCGAAGATGTAAAAAACTAGATAGAGTAACAAAAGTATATACATTGAATCATTGATCGAAATTTTATAAAGATCATTTTTAATTATAATTCTTAATAATTGTTTGAGAGCAAATTCAAATTTTTTTTTTTTTGCTGAATTAGTGCAAGTTCATTTATGAATGCTGAAGAATTTAAAACGACTTTGTTTGATTATTAGTGGAAAATAAGACTTGACGAAATTTCGGGTGAGTCTAATTATTAAATGCCACAATAATATTCTGTTGGTACGTAGTTGGTGTTCTTGTTGGTTCGAACGTGGGTTCTTATTTAAGTAATTTTAATTGTAATGTGAACCAGGTTTTATGGGACCCCAACAATAATCAATAAACTTTTTCACCTAAATCAAATTATTTCCATTACTCTATGATGTCCAGATATTTTTATTGGTAAGTGATTTATTAGACGTCGGTTTTGCGAGAGTGACGACGTGAACGTTTTCACCCACAAAGGGATCTAAACCAACATATGGTCGAGATCAAGACATGCATGATTTATTTTACGCAGCATTTAAGATTTGAGCTTCATACCTATATTATATACAATTTATGCCATAAAACATTTCCATTGAACGTTAAAATCCAAGTATCAAATATACAACTGTTAATATAAGCTAGATACACACACAAAAAATACATTTTTAAAACTAAGATATGATTAATTTTCATATATAATACTGACCAGGTATAAATAACTTGGAGATGGATAAATATATCATTCTTTTAAATTTGTTGTGATGATCAGTGGTTAAGTCCACGAAACAACTTACAATAAATGTTACCATACGTGGCCACTGAAGTGGCCTGGCCAATTTTACACTCACAATCTTAAATTCAGAGGCCTTATGGGTTCTCTACATTTTATAAGAATAAATTTTAGCTTTTTCAAACTTTAAAACTTGCATAAGAACTCTTAAGTTTTGTGTCCTCCAATGGTTAAAACTACTAATGGGGTTCTCTAAGAAAAAATTCAGATTTTGTAGAACAATACAT
Organism: Arabidopsis suecica; assembly: GCA_019202805.1. Taxonomy (NCBI): domain Eukaryota; kingdom Viridiplantae; phylum Streptophyta; class Magnoliopsida; order Brassicales; family Brassicaceae; genus Arabidopsis; species Arabidopsis suecica. The sequence continues at coordinate 9,130,138 of CM032908.1, forward strand.
GGTTTTTTTTTTGGTAAAAACAATACATGGTTTTACAATACATATTCACAAAAAGAAACAACTCTTGGTTGCACATGTTTTCTTTTAATCGTTTATTAATCAAAGAGTACTAGAATGTGAATTAACTATGCTTTGGTTTGGACAAGACAGTGAAACAAGAATGACACTTGCACAAGACCTTTGGTTCTACCTCCTTGATCTCATCTCCTGCTTCGTCCTATTGACCAAAGAGTTATAATCATGTCAATTACAGAACTTAGGGAACAATGATAAAAAAACTTAAGAACACAAACACAGAACAGAAGCACAAGATAGCAAGAAGGAACCTTCCCAGCAAAAAGTTACACAACTAGTACGTAGAAGCTTCAATAAAACATACCTGATAGCAAACTTTGATCTTATCCCCTTTGTGAGCTTGAAGATAACATTTACGAGGCTTGTACTGTAAAATAAGAAAAAATCAAAGCAAGGGTCACGAAACTGCATCAACCAAAAGAGTATAGAAGCCCAATCCATTTCCAATTTCTTCATTTAGAAAACAAATTCAAAACCAAAGTATCCAGCTTGATGCAAATTACAAAAAAAAACGGTCTAGAATGACTGTTAGTACTAATAAAACTAGACAACGTTATCATGACCATTTTCATCATCTCATCACACAAAATTCAAGTTTACTCGGAGAGACTCGTACACACATAATCAAACATTGAGTAGATAAGATTAAGATCCGATTAGAGAACCACAAAATACAACGAATTAAGTCACGATACACAAGGGAAATGGGCTTGATTCATACCTGCAACAAGAATTTGGAGCTTCCTTCAATGAATCCGGAATCGGAGTCGCAAATCTTCAATTCGGTTTCCCTCCGTTCGCCGATGGTCAGCATCTTCTCTGCAGTTGATGAAGCCTGCGACATGCAAGTCTCAGATAGTTGAATCCGGCGTCGCGACGATCGGAAATCACGGGTCCGGCAAAAGAACGGCGTCGCGTCGATCGTCTTCGCGCGCGAGAGAGAAACAATCGGATTTGTTTTTTTTTGCCAAAGGAAAAATAAAAAAAAAAACACGAGATTTTTTTTTGCTTTGTTAAAAATGATGCTCCAATCAAAGTGTGCCACGTGTGCGGTTCTCTGAATTGCCCAAAACTCTCAGAAGAGAGACGATTCTCTCATTTAATATCTGTTTTGATTTATTTTTTTCCCAAATCAACAAGAGAACCGATCAAAAATATTGAGAGAATCTCCCTTTGGAGATGCTCTTATGGCCTTTTGGCTTCACTGATGGATCCATAGCTTTCCTTTTCTGAGATTTGCTTTTATTTGATGTTTCCTTGTTTTTTTTTTATTTTTTGGCAAGGTTCATCTGTTTTCAGGTCTTATATTTTTGTAACACCACATCTTTCATCTAATGATATTTACTAACTTAGCAAAAAAAAAAAATCTTAAACAAGATCTGATGTATTTTAATTTGAATAGGTTAGTACTTACGATGTTGGTCATTACTCATTATTCCTAGTTTAAACTCAGAGAGCCTTGTAAAAAATTAACCAAATTGCATACGGTCTTTATCATGAGTACATGACTACTAGCATGTACCATCTTGACCCATTGTAGTAGGTAGTACAAAAATATTTTATAAACATCTTTTGAATCATGATTAGAATGTTTGTGGCCAATTTCAATGTCAAGGTGAATAGTTATTCGAATAGTGTTCGTATATATAATTCGTCTCAAAGGAGGTTTAATGATTTTGCCAAAGTGTTTTTAGATAATTTAGAGGGCAAAATGTGTAACAATTATTATGGACTTTCAAAGTCTGTTTATGTAGTCCTTAGCCGAAGGATATTCTAAAATCCTATTGTGATATGATTAAGAGATTTTGACCATTTACTTATTTATGTTTATCTATTTCTTAATCTAACAAGATTAAACATAAGTTAGCCTCTATATATTAATACTGTATATGGTATCAATTCTCTTAAGAGTAATAAACACATAAGTTTTCCCTAAATAGTTTATTAACTTAACACAAAGACTGTATAGTTCATGGTTCAGAATAGCATTATTTGTCTTAGCCTCAAAAAAATTAATAGTTTAAGTTAATAAACGTTATAGTCATTGATTTACATAATGCGTGTTTTTAATAAAATAATATTTATTACAAAAATGTTTTGTATTTTCAATTTGCTGAGAGACATTAATCCCTTTCTAACTTATTTGACCAACAAAATCTCCTTAAATTTAGTTTCAATTTCTTGTTTTGACCATACTAGTTATATCTTTAATTAGATCCTGCTTTCTTCTTTATCTTTTGTTGTCAGTTTCAAGGAGAACAAACTTACAAAATAAGAGAACCAGCATGGTTCAAAAACCAACTCACTCCTTCAGAAAACAAAGCTCTTTCCCTTATAAATAACCAAAGACATTTCAAATTCAACAAAGTAAAAACAACAAATCAAAATAATTTTCACAATGTATACATTTAAAACCATAGTGTTTGGTTTCTTCGTTGCAACACTCCTCGTGTCTTGCAATGCGGCTGCAAACACCACAATGCAGCCGCTTTTCCCAGCGATTCTAATCTTCGGGGACTCAACCGCAGACACAGGCAACAACAACTACCATTTACAAACCATCTTCAAGGCTATGCATCTTCCTTACGGAGTTGATCTCCCCGGCCATGAAGCGAGCGGAAGATTCTCGAATGGAAAACTAATCTCTGACATCATTGCTTCCAAACTCAACATCAAAGAGTTGGTTCCTCCATTTCTACAACCAAACATCTCCGACCAAGACATTGTAACTGGCGTCTGTTTCGCATCCGCTGGTGCGGGCTACGATGACCGGACCTCGCTATCGAGCAAAGCAATCCCAGTCTCACAGCAACCAAGCATGTTCAAGAATTACATTGCTCGTCTCAAAGGTATCGTAGGAGACAAGAAAGCGATGGAGATCATTAACAACGCTTTAGTGGTCATAAGCGCAGGACCGAATGATTTCATCTTAAACTTTTATGATATCCCCACGAGGCGTCTCGAGTATCCTACTATCTATGGTTACCAAGATTTTGTCCTCAAGAGGCTTGACGGTTTTGTCCGGGTAAAATCTCATATATTTTGTTTCTCTAGGTCTAAGACCAGTAGTTGATATGTCTTTGAGTTATTTTCTTATATTTGTCGTGTTGACTCTCTTAATCTTTTTCTATTCTGTGTCCAGGAGCTTTATAGTTTAGGTTGCCGAAATATTGTGGTCGGAGGGCTACCTCCAATGGGATGTTTACCGATCCAAATGACCGCGAAAATGAGAAACATTTTGAGATTTTGTGTGGAACAAGAGAACAAAGACTCCGTTTTGTACAATCAGAAACTAGTAAAGAAACTGCCTGAGATCCAAGCGTCTCTACCGGGAAGCAAGTTCCTTTACGCCAACGTCTACGACCCATTAATGGACATGATCCAAAACCCTAGTAAATACGGTATATACCATATCCAATAATCTTCCTTGTTCCACAAGTCATCTAAATCTCAATCTCAATCTCACTAATTTATGCAATATGAACTCATCGATGTACAAATCAAAACAGGATTCAAGGAGACAAAGAAAGGATGTTGCGGAACAGGATACTTGGAAACGACCTTCATGTGCAATCCCCTTACAAAGACTTGTCCGAATCACTCGGATCACTTGTTTTGGGACTCAATTCATCCCTCGGAAGCTGCTTACAATTACATTGGCAACTTTGTGGATGCTCAGATCCGAGGCTGGATTAAGACTTAAGCCACTAAATATTACGAAATTAATTAATTAAACAATGTATTTCGTCTTGGAATTGACAAGGCACATAATTATGGCCCTATAGATATCTATGTATCTAATGGGTGCTTTGTATTGGACTACGATTAAATTTTCTTCAAATTTACTCTCATATTAATATACTATACATACAATTTTGTAAAAAAAAAAAAAAGGAACACTTCTTTTCTTTTTCTAAGAGTGAAAAGAATGTTCTACAACTTATGAAAGCCAAGAGTCAAGAGACAATAAATTCCAAAATAAATCGAATTTAATGATCATGACGACGACATGTTGAGACGAAGATTTGCTGCATCGTCAAAGGATTTAATCAAAAAGAAGAGTGTGACTGAGAGAAACGTTACGAAGCAAAGTTAAAAACCAAACATACAATGAATGATTACACGTATTCATGTCATGTATAATGTAACCCCAACATTTACTCATTGCTAACTTCCCTACTTATTGATATTTATTAGTATGATTTTGATATCGTATGACTTATGAGTTATGATACAAACAAAACAAATCTGACGCATGATTGACGTCAGATATGACGCCATAGGGAACTACAAGTCTCTTTCTCCAATTTTTAGGACAACCAAATTTAGCATGGATACATATCGTCTGAATTTACTTGTGTTTGTGTGTTCGACTTCTTTACTTTATATCCTAAAATAAAAGAATGAAAATCAGAACAACTTTTAGTGATTTATGGAATTTTTTCGTTCATTTATACCTTCATTACATTTTATTTTTTATTTTTATTTTTGGCAAAACACAACCTTCATTACTTACTTATTCATATTTGTCTACGAAATCATGTTTACTTGTTCCAGATGAACCAATAATCTTAAGAGAACTTTGTGTTTGCTTTTACAATTTACAACAAACAAACAAAAACAGAGAGACCTTAGTGTGAATCAAAAATAATGTGAAGTGAAGAAACTTTAGATGCTTCTTATAAAAGTTTCTTAGATTCAATGTAAATGAAACAATAAATCATAAAACATTTAATCAAAGGTGCACAAAAAAATAGATGTGACTAATGTTAAGACTCATAGAGCTTGATGAATAGGTACTGAAACAGAACTCACTACTTCATCATCTTCTGTCTTCTTCAAATTCATCCATGGTTTCGCGGCTTTCCACTCCTCCCAACCTTTCCTTACATCTTCCAATTCCTCGTCTATCAAACCATCATTCCTATCTAAATGCTCCACCCACTCTTTCCATGGAGATTTCTCAGAATCCAAGAATCTACTCACCTGTGGAACCATCACTGCTCTGTAAAACTCCTCTATTTCCTTCTCCACTTCTTCTGATTCACCCGTTGCTTCCACCCCTGGCAATCTACGCACTTCAAAACTGTTTCCTCTCAGGATCAGTACTTCAGATGGAGCAAGAGGCAAAACGATTCTTGTGAACTTGTTCAGAGATAGTTTTATGATGTCTCTAGGAAGCAGCTCTCTTTTCACTGCCACGGCCGTTCCAATCATCTTCCGTATCTAACTTCCAAACAAAAATAACAATGATAGTGATTTAGTTACGCTACTATAAGCAATCCATGTTACTGTATCATTATGTTTATATACATTACCTGATGTAACATGAATGATTCTCCCCATATGGAGATCTCGACAAAGCCGAATCCAAGTGAATTCTCTAGCTTTCCACTGCGACATCGAAACACTTTTCTGAAATGAGCACCACTCAGCTTATCTGTCTCGTCTGGCTCGTACAGCCATTTTGCACGACTGTTCACCTGAGAATTATCAGAATCAGGAGGAACATGTTCATCAGATTCACCATCTACTTCTTTTTCTTCTTCTTCTTCTTCAATTTCTCTATGGTTCTCCTCTGTAAACTCTGATTCTGATGCTTTGATTGATTTTGGTATTCTTGGAGGGCGTCCGTTTCTTTGTTTTATTTTTTGTTCCGATTTCCTTCTATACCGTGACCGCTGTGTATAGTTATGGAAAGGATATTCACCCTACAAGTAAAAAAACCAGTGCCAATGAAGCAACAATGTAACAAACTTGAAGTCTCTTATAACCAAAGAAACGATGCAAAGACACTCACCTCAAATTCTTTTAAAATTTCGTTAAAATCTGTAATGTGATAGTCAATCTCACTTGACGTAAAGCTACTCTTGATCCCAATAACATCAACAGGAAGGAGGTAAGAATATTTCCGTAGCGTACACTCCCTTCGAGGATCAAATCTCCTGTGAAGATACAAAGCTTTTAATTGTAAATGAGTGAAGCATGAGATTGCAACCTATGATTTCAAAACCTTATTCGACCTATCAAATGCTAGAATCATATTAGCGCTGGAGATGAATAAAAGCTCTCACTCACCTATTTGACGGTAAAACACTGAAAACTCTGATATTCTCAGGAAGGTGTTTGCTAATGCATTTAGCAAGAACAGTGCCCTGAGGATCATCCTTCCACGCAGTCTCAGGAATCTCCATTTTCAGCGATATCGACGTTGCCAAAGAATGAACCTAAAACAAGTTACAAATAAACAACAATCAAAGACATACACAGTAGTGCATCAGAAGACAATCATTCGTTATGGAACAGAGCCAAGAAAAAAGCTTACTCCTTTATCAGTTCGGCTACTTCTAGCCCAACCAATCTTATGAAGATCACCATAGTTACTATCTCTAATCCCACCTGCCTTATATATAGCAACTTCCAATTCACCCTCAATAGCTACAAATTCAAGATGTACATAAAAACATGATCTTAGAGATGTACAAGGTAAAGAACCATGAAATTGGACATTGCAGGAAGTAATAGAAGAATTAGGGTTTAGGGTTTAAGCTGAGATTCACTGTCGAGAGTAAAAATCCAAACTTTAAGACGAAACACTTACTTTTGAGAGAAGGGTCGTCTCTTTGAATCTGCAAACCTGAAAATGGAGGATAAAGTCTCAAACTTTGTACAGAAGAATGCTTCAATTCATAATCAAAATCAATCAGGAACTAAAAATCTTACCTCTGTAATCAGTACCCACGTATCCAATTCGAATGACGACCTTCTTCTTCCGATATGATTCCCATTTATCAGCGAGAAAGTTGTTGGAAGAAGACGGTGAGAGGGAAGTAGACGACGGCTGAAATGCGGTGGAGGAAGAGAATCGTACTAACGCTGGTGTGACCCGAATAAGTCGGGTCGGGTACCAGAAGACCCGCGAAGGAATTGGAATTCGTAGAAACGAGACTGCCATGGAAGAAACTGGGCTAGGTTCTAGAAAACGAAGCGAACATAAAAAAGCTCCGGTGAGTTCTTCTTCTTCTAACTAGGCGCCGTTTTTCGTCATATAAAACAACGTGTAGTTTTTAGATATATACTGAAAACATCACGACGTTGAGCTCTCCAAGGGGAAACTATAAAAACCTCTCGGCTCACCTCCATTAAAACGCTCCATCATCATTACCTTCGTTTCTTCTCTCGCTTCCTTCGTCCATCTCCAAAATTTGACTCGTGAATGATGCAGCCATGCATATATGAAGGTAGTGTTTCTTCATCTCCGTATGAATTAGCCAATGGATTTTTTTTTGCATGTTAATTCAAATGGATCTTGAAACCAAAGTGACCAAAATGCTTGTTTTTGTTTTAAAATTAGCGGGAGGGTTTTTTAGGCAAAGGCTTGAGACCAGAGGCCGTGATGGTGATGTAGAACAGCGTCCGGTTGTGTTCAGTGGGACGGCTGTTGGTTTATGTATTTTTTTAGAGACTGGTTAGAAAACAGAGCACTTATGGTAGGTATATGTGAAGCTTGTATATGTTTACATCACCTCTTGTGTTTGGAAAATAGTATGATAGCATACGAGCCTAACCACAATCACTCAGAAAAAGAGGTCAAAAAGGGATAGTCTGTCTGATAAGGCACATGAACATGATGAAGCCTACTCAGACTAAAGAACAAGCCTATGAAGATGAGAATTGAGAAGTACGAAGAAAATCTCTTGAAACACTCAAAAAGACAACCCCGACAAGGAACTCACTGAGCAAATAGGTAAACCTGTAGCTAGACAAAGAGAACTCTCAGAGATGATCTTCCCGGCAGGGACATTATCGGTCTGTACAAAGCATTCTTACTCTACTGTCTAACCAAAGAAATAAGTAATAACAAGATCGAAGAAAGACGATTCAGCTTGGTGGTGCTCAACTGACAAAAGCTAGTGTAGAGCAGTTAAACAAGTTGCAGAAACAAGTGGATTGCATCAACACTCAACAGGAAGTCGAGAACAATATAACGTCCACTAAATTGGCGGCCATGTATGAAACCGCAGTTAACCACCAAGGATACTGAACGTAAAACAAACACAAGAGCTCAAAGAAGCAAATGTCAGCGTGGACAGCATGATCTCCGTTCCTGTTCAAGAAAACAGTATGCCATATTCTCATCAGGAAACAGTGAATTCAACGCGTCTGAAGTCTACGAGAAATTCCCAGAGGATCTCAGTACCGATTCCGAAAAGGCGAAAAGAGTAGTTCATGTTTTTGCTTTAAGTAGACTATCAAAATCCTTTGATCCAATCTGTTTCACTACTCAAACAGAGAAACACTAAAGAAGTGGTATATAACATCAATGGCTACAAGAACTCTATACCAAAAACACCAACAAGTGAATGAATCACAACAATTTGCTCTTATTGATCTTCATGAATGTTGCGAATCGCCGCAGTGATTTTCTTACAATCAAACTCCATCGTCTTCATCCAATTCTCAAAATCTCCAATCTCCTAATCAAATTCATGGCACCAAAAACACACAGATCCATCATTACACAAATAAAGAAGACGAAACGAGATTTGAAGATCGTATAGATGATCAGAAACCTTAACGGCGCTATTAACGGCGTGAGTGACGGCAAGCCATTGATCAGTTTGTTTGCCGAATTTCGCCACCGTCACCGCAAGATTCCTAATCTCCGTCTCAATCCGTTTCTCGTTCACGAAACACTCTTCCACTCCTCCGTTCACCGCTTTCACTAGCAGATCCGCCGTTCTCGCCGCGTGTCTGATCGCTTCCTTCCTCGATCTCTCTGTTATCCATTTTGTGTCTCTGTGAATCTCAATTTTTTATCCTCGAGTTATGATCGGAATTAGCTGAGGAATGAGTCGATTAACGTACCGGTTTTTTCCCGGAGCTGTAACGACGACCGACGATTGTCATCAATTAGCTGTAGGAGACTCGATTCCAGTGTTCCAGACTCTTCTTCCGTTTTCTCCTTATCCGAAAACGGTAACACGCGTCCACGCGCCGCCGAGAGTGACACCGTCGTATTCATTCTCTCTCTCTCCGGTGAATTGGTTCGGTAACAATTGAATTTAATTATTCCCGACGATTTCGTATCGTATCATATAAGTAAAGTATAAACAGACTTGTTGCACAACGCGCCGTTTAGATTCCAAGGAAACGTCAAGCATTTCGTTTTAAAATACCAAATATTTTAAAAACCATGTTTTTTTTTAATTTGTTGTTTTGAGTTAAAAAATAATAATAATTGTTGTTTCAAGTATTTATGAAATTAGTTGTGTTTTAATTTTTAATAAAAAATAATGATTTCTCTCTTTCACTTTAGATTTACCATTTTGTAAACGGTGAACCGAATTCTTACTTTCTTTTTTCTTTTTCGTACCAACTTAGTTCATATAACTGATCAAATTTAATATTTAGTTTCAGTACAGAGATTAATCATATCGTCGACCAAATTGAAAATTAATTTTTTTTGCAAAAACATATAGTTTATATTGTGGACCAAAAAAAGTTTGTAATTTATGTGCATATAGTTCATGATGGATATGATCAGACTTAGATGTTGAAATTTTGTAAATATCTAGAAACAAATCCACAGCCTTGAAAAATGATGGAATCAAATCTCTTTGTTTAATATTTTTTAAAAGTTTATTTTTTGTTGTAGACCAAATTTGGGTGTTTAGGTTCTCTAGACAAGCTTAATTCATGTTGTAGATCAGATAGTATAAAATGCATATGTTAAATAATGGTTTGTCTTTTGCTTATATTTTGCTTATTTTTTAACTTATTTTTTGTTTTCTTATATTTTAGTAAACTTCAATAAAATATTACGTAAATGCAAAATATGTTGATAAAATTGGCTAAAAAAAAGAAAGAAAATCGCCGATGCGAGAGAGATCCAAAGTGTTTATATATCATCGGTGTGACTTATCTGAAATTATACTTATATTTATTTACCTTTACTTTTAACAGACTTCAGATGGAGAGTTTGTCAATTGCGTTGACAAAAAGAAGCAACCAGCATTTGACAATCCTCTTTGAAGCCGCCAACATTTGACAATCTTCTCTTAAGAAATCACAAAGTTTATGTATGTTAAAATTGTGATTTTAATTTATTTGTTAATATTTTGTTTGAATTATAAAATTTATGGTTGTGATTGGTAATTCTGCGGCACGAGGTTTACAATTTTAATAATTACCAATCATAAAAATAGTACAAAAATGTTATCTAAAACGTTAATTGTAGCTTTTTATATTGTTTTCGCTTACAGCTTTTTTAATCGCTTTGAACTATTTCATAATTGTTACTGCTTTCTATACCGGTTAAAAATTTTGTATTATTTGTGTCATAAATTAAATATTACTCTTTCCGTTTTAAATTAGTTGTCCTTTTAAGTTTTTCACGTATATTAAAAAAATATTTAATTTTTTTATGTTACTTTTAACTAATGTATTATTTCATTTGATATCATTAACTAATAATTTAAAAGAATACGAATAGAAAATATGTCAAAATCTGAATTGAAAACAAAAAATGACAACTAAATTGAAACAAGTTAACTTTTAAAATGATAATTAATTTAATACGAAAGGAATATATATTTATATCGATTTAAGAAACTATATACATACATACATAATACCTTGCGTATGTTTTTTTTTTTGTCATCCGAAATTAATTAGAACTCAAAAGAGCCATTCCTGAGGAATGTTGTTTACATATGTGATATGAAACGGTTCTGTACGAATTTTTCGTGCCAGATTATCCGCTTTAACATTAGCACTACGAGAAATTAAAGATAAAGAGAAGGTTGAAAATTCTTCCTTGTCGCTCTGAAATTCCTCCAAATATACTGAAAACGCCGGCCATTCGGTTGGAGAAGACACCATCTTCACCAAATCAGAACAGTCTGTAAAGAACTCTACCTCTTGATTATCTGCACCAATCATACACTTCATCGCCCAGAGAAGGGCCTCGACTTCTGTATGTAATGGAGATAGACTTCTACAGAGGTTGGCAGCTCCCATGGTTGGCGGCTCTCCGTTTGATGATGTACAGAACCACCCAATTCCACATGAACCTTGCGTATGTTATTAACAAGAAAAAGATGAGCTGTAGCCTGTAGGTAATTGCTGGAATTAAGAAAACATTAATGTAATTATTAAGAGCTTGTGGGACATTGTGTAATCAAGAAATCAGATAATACTAGTAGTATATGTATGTAATTGCGTCATGTGATGACTCTGGAACTCTGTTTGGGATATAAATAGATTCTGTTTGGGTTATGATTCAATAATTGATCAAAATAACCTTTAATTAAAAAACCACATTTAATACTTATAAATTAGTGATAATTAGTGGTACATGGGAATGCTCGTTGCCAAATTTATATGTTAGTCAACGGTTTCATTAATTTAATGTTAAATCTCATCTAATTTAATAACTAGCTCATAACTTAATTAGTAGAATATCTCTTGAATTTAGAAGTTTCAAATTTCCACGACTATAAGTTTCTGATTTAATGTGGATTTATGTTATTTACAACGATATATTTGTACTAGCTTTTCGATTTCAATATTGAAAAAAATATTCGCACCAATTAAAAACAAGTTATATATTATATTATGTCATTTTTTTGGTGATTATATTATATTATGTCATTGATTACAAAACAGTTGATTCTTTATATATTATGTAGTATTATTTAAAATATGGGTAAATAAATTTGTTTTGGGAAAAATATAGTAGGAAATTAAGCAACACTTACTTACATAGAGAAAAGGAGTTCATCTAAGTAACCTTACATATAGCGTGAAAGAAAAACCATTATGGTGTAAAAAATATAGGCAAGATAAATAAAATTTACCCCCCCCCCCCCCCAAAAAAAATATAATTATATAAATGTCATGCATTTGTTAAAAAAATGTTTATAATAATTTCCAATTTTCTTATTGAAAAGGGATTCTCGAACCAAAACTGGTTTTCACGTAATAACCAAAACTCTGATACGTGTTTTAAAAAATATCGATAAATTGCTAAATTTTTAACATAAAAAAATTTCACTAAATTGACGACGTATGTTTATTCACATATTAAAAGGTTTAGGGTGCGAGGATTGAATTTTCTCATGGCAGCGAAATGTGCACATTATGTAGACAGAAGTAAAACAGAGAGAAGATAGACAAAAGAGCTTTTGAGCATATATTTCAAGATTTCATCTTTTCAACATTTGTTGTCTGTACATTAGGTTTGTTTAAATACTAAAGAGAGACAAAGGAACTAGGGTTTTAGAAGTGCCAGCTCATTGATCCATATTCTTGAGTGAGCTGTATCTATTGGTTAGCTGTATTGAGGATGGAGACAAAACTGTACTTGATGTTGCAGAGGAAGCTCTGCTTTTGGTGGTCAACATTACCGTTGAGTCTCTTGACTCAGCTTTGGGCTTCATGGGCCTCGATTCCTGATGGGCTTGGCTTGAATCCTTTACAAAGTAAAACAGAGAGAAGATAGACAAAAGAGCTTTTGAGCATATATTTCAAGATTTCATCTTTTCAACATTTGTTGTCTGTACATTAGGTTTGTTTAAATACTAAAGAGAGACAAAGGAACTAGGGTTTTAGAAGTGCCAGCTCATTGATCCATATTCTTGAGTGAGCTGTATCTATTGGTTAGCTGTATTGAGGATGGAGACAAAACTGTACTTGATGTTGCAGAGGAAGCTCTGCTTTTGGTGGTCAACATTACCGTTGAGTCTCTTGACTCAGCTTTGGGCTTCATGGGCCTCGATTCCTGATGGGCTTGGCTTGAATCCTTTACATCCCCTCGCAAACTTGAGGTGGGGCAACGACCAACTCCAAGTTTGAACCTGAGAGAGTAGAAGGCTGCTTGTGGCAGAGACTTTGTAAAGATGTCAGCTAATTGCAGCCAGGCCGGAACGTGTTTGATCACAAGAGAACCATCTGCAACTTTTTCCCTTGCAAAGTGATAGTGAGTCTCAAAATGTTTGGATCGCTTGTGCAACACTGGATTGGCAGTGAGGTGAACCGCTGATAAGTTATCACAGTATAGCTCAGCTGGTCTGTCTTGTTGAATCCCAATGTCTTTAAGAAGGGAAGAGATCCAAGATAGTTCTGCTGCTGTATCAGAGAGAGCTCGATACTCTGCCTCAGTAGAGGACCTAGCCACTGAGTCTTGTCTTTTTGCAGACCAGGAGATCAAATTTAACCCTAAGAAGGTACAAAATCCTCCAGTTGACCTTCTGGTAGAAGTGCAGCCTGCATGATCACTGTCACTGTAGGCCCTTAGAACTGAGTCTGTATTGGTACTAAGTGTCAATCCCATGTCGATTGTCCCTTTAAGATACCTGAGAGTCCTTTTGAGGAGAGCAAAATCTGAAACAGAGGGCTTGTGCATTTTCTGACAGATGTAGTTGACTGCAAACTGCATGTCTGGTCTGGTGAGTGTCAAGTATTGTAGCTTCCCTGCAAGAGATCTGAAATAAGTCGGATCTTCAAATTCTTTATCTTGGTAGGGAACTCTATTCAGCTGTATGGGCAAAGGAGTAGGCATGGGAGCACAATCCAACATTCCTGCATTTTCAAGTAAGTCTTTAGCATATTTTTCTTGGTTTAAGAACAGACCTTCAGGAGTGAATGTTGCTTGAATCCCCAGAAAGTATGCCATAGGTCCCATGTCCTTCATCCGGAACTCAGTTCCCAGTGATTTCAAGAGATCAGAGATCAGAGTTTTATCATTTCCAGTGAGCACCATATCGTCGACGTATAGAAGAAGCAACATAATGCTGTTGTTTTTAAGATAAACGAAGAGTGAAGGATCCCTTGGGCTGCAGACAAAGCCATAATTCAACAAGTATGAGCTGAATTTATCGAACCAAGCTCTAGGGGCTTGTTTTAACCCGTAAATAGCCTTGTGGAGTCTGCAAACATAGTTAGGGTGTTCCTTGTCCTCAAAGCCTGGAGGTTGTTTCATGTAGACAGTTTCATGGAGATCCCCATGAAGGAAAGCATTTTTCACATCGAGCTGTTTGATATCCCATTTCTCCACTGTTGCCACATGAAGAATCATTCTAACAGTGGCTGTCCTCACCACGGGACTAAAGGTTTCAAGAAAATCTACTCCTTCTTCCTGGTCATATCCTTTTGCTACCAGGCGAGCTCTAAGTTTATCGAGAGTACCATCAGCTTTAATCTTTGTCTTAAAAATCCATTTACATCCCAAGACATTTGCATTGTCAGGAGGAGGCTCCAAACTCCACGTTTTGGTTTCATGGCAGGTATCAATTTCTTCTTCCATGGCTCCAGTCCATCCTGGATGTTTCAGAGCTGCAGCTATAGTTCTAGGTTCTGCAGGGAATCCTTTATTTGCAATAAGGATGTACTTCGGGTTGGGTTTGACAATCCCTGATTTTGCTCTAGTCATCATGTGGTGAGCATTGTTTGTAGCATTCTGTGGAGAACTGAGCTGGGGAAAGTCTTCTTCTGTGAAGATTGGAGAATCTGAATTAGTTGGTGATGTTGTAGTAGAGGATGATGGAGACAATGTAGGTGTGACAGAGCTCGATGCTGCAATAGGAGACGCAGGCTCGGATTCGTGTTGATGTTGCATAGTAGGAGCTATATGATGTGGGGTACGGATCACCACAGCTTCTTCTTGAGTCACTGACCTGTCTGTAGGACTGGGAGCAGGTTGATTTTGTTGCGCAGTATTGCCGAGTTGCCAAGCTGATAAGAGAGGACTGTTTGCTGGAGGAATAAAGGATCTGTATAAGTCTTGATATGGAAATCGAGATTCATCAAAGAGGACATGCCTGCTGATGTACACACGGCCAGTAGGAGGATGAAAACATCGATATCCCTTATATTTCTCATTGTATCCAACAAACACACATAGTAGGGATCTTGGATCAAGCTTGTTTTGTGCATAAGGCCGTAAATAAGGGTAGCAAGCACACCCAAACACACGTAAGGCAGTGTAAATGGGAGCTTTGTTGTTGAGAAGTTGATACGGACTTGTCATAGATTGATGAACAGATGTTGGTAAGAGATTGCTCAAAAAATTTGCAGTAAACAGAGCTTCTACCCATAGATGTTGTGGAAGTTGAGCCTGAAACAACATGGAGAGACCCAATTCTGTGAGATGCTTGTGTTTTCTCTCGGCAAGTCCATTCTGCTGAGGTGTATGAGGACAAGAGATAAGGTGTTTAATCCCACAGTTTGCAAAATGCTCCAAGAATTGTTTGTTAACAAATTCTCCACCTCCATCACTCTGGAAATTTCGGATTTTCTGACCATATTGAGTTTCCACAAGCTGTTGAAAGCTTTTAAAAATAGAAAAGACCTCAGATTTCAACTTAAGAGGATAGAACCAACTGAACCGAGAGTAATTGTCAATGAATATAACGTAATAACGGAATCCCTGGACAGACTTGACTGGAGAAGGACCCCATACATCACAATGCACTCTTTCAAGAGGCTTAGTAGCCTGAAAAACAGAATTTGAAAAAGGAAGTTTGCAGACTTTGGCTAACTGACACGACTCACACATGGCCAATGTGGTTTTATTGACTGAGATGGCCTTGATAGAAGACAAATGCTTAAGGACTTGATGGTGAGGATGCCCCAATCTTCTGTGCCAGGTTTCATCACTGGTACTCTGCTGCCTTGATGAATAAAAAGCCATAAACTGAGGATTCTCCAACCGGTACAGCCCCTTATGCTTGCTTCCCCTGCTGAGGACCTGCTTTGTCTTTATGTCCTTGATATACACATTTTTAGAGTCAAAGGTGAATTTGCAGGGGTAATCATCAGTAAGCTTGGAGACTGAGAGAAGAGATTTGGTTATTTCAGGACAGACTAAAACATTGTTTAGTTGGAGATTACCTGAAAGAGCTGGTAATGGAATAGAGCCTATATGAGTAATGGGAAGAAAATCCCCATTACCAACAATCACTGCATCAGACCCATCATAGTTTTGCACCTGCTGCATATTGTTAGGAGAGTTGGTGATATGGTACGTGGCTGCAGAGTCTGGAATCCATTCCCTGCCTGCTTGTTCAGTATAGTCAGACATTCTCATAGCAGCAAGAGCTTGTGGTAGGTCTTCGGACTGATAGTGTTGATCAAAACGTTTATAACACTTTGAAGCAGCATGACCATACTTGCCACAGATTTGACAGGTTGGTCTTGAATCAGAGTAATTGTCACCACCAGAGTAAGATCCACGGCCACTGTTACTTCCGAACTGCTGAAAAAATCCTCGGCCTTGAGTGGAGTAAGAGTTTCTCCCTCTGTATCCACCTCTGTTCTGTCCTCTTCCTCTGTTGGAGTAGCCTCCTCTGTTTGTGTAGAAAGCTTGATGGGGAGACACTTCAGGTAAAGCCTCATATTTTTGAAGTTTGTCTTCAAATCCGGTAAGCTTAAAAAATACATCTTCTAGGCATGGTCCCGGGAATAGATCCATTGAGTTTTCAATCACTGCACAAACACTCTGATATTCCCTACCTAAACCGTTCAGAACCCCATAGATCTTTTCTTGCTCAGAGAGAGGAGCACCAATGGAGTCAAGTTGATCACAAATAGTTTTCATCTCAGTCAAATATTCAGACATAGTTCTATCTCCTTTCAAAGTAGACTGCATTTTTCTCTGGAGATCTAACTTTCTAGTGGCTGAAACCCTATTATACTTCTTAGAGAGGGAGAACCATACCTCATGAGAGGATCTGAGACCATACACAGTTTTGAGAGCAGTCTCAGAAAGAGATCCAAAGAGCCAGGCCATCACATGTTGGTCTTTTTGTAGCCATTTGAGATATTCTGGGTTTGGAGTCTCTGTTGTCTGGTCTCCATTTCTGACTTGAATGGTCGTAGGTGGACGCTGAGCAGCTCCAGTGACAAACCCTAACAGCATCTGACTAGAGAGAAACTGTTCAAACTGAAGTTTCCAGAGAAGATAGTTGTTCTCATTGAGTTTAAGAGTGACACACTGATTTATAGTGAAAGTAGAAGGAGAAAACGGATCTGTGTTAGCCTCCATGGCTCTGATACCATGTAGACAGAAGTAAAACAGAGAGAAGATAGACAAAAGAGCTTTTGAGCATATATTTCAAGATTTCATCTTTTCAACATTTGTTGTCTGTACATTAGGTTTGTTTAAATACTAAAGAGAGACAAAGGAACTAGGGTTTTAGAAGTGCCAGCTCATTGATCCATATTCTTGAGTGAGCTGTATCTATTAGTTAGCTGTATTGAGGATGGAGACAAAACTGTACTTGATGTTGCAGAGGAAGCTCTGCTTTTGGTGGTCAACATTACCGTTGAGTCTCTTGACTCAGCTTTGGGCTTCATGGGCCTCGATTCCTGATGGGCTTGGCTTGAATCCTTTACAAAGTAAAACAGAGAGAAGATAGACAAAAGAGCTTTTGAGCATATATTTCAAGATTTCATCTTTTCAACATTTGTTGTCTGTACATTAGGTTTGTTTAAATACTAAAGAGAGACAAAGGAACTAGGGTTTTAGAAGTGCCAGCTCATTGATCCATATTCTTGAGTGAGCTGTATCTATTGGTTAGCTGTATTGAGGATGGAGACAAAACTGTACTTGATGTTGCAGAGGAAGCTCTGCTTTTGGTGGTCAACATTACCGTTGAGTCTCTTGACTCAGCTTTGGGCTTCATGGGCCTCGATTCCTGATGGGCTTGGCTTGAATCCTTTACACATTAATCTTAGGAAAATGGCGTGTGTGTCTTTGCGGGAGCTACGTACGTTACTACTTTAGTACGACTAATGTAATTAATCTATATGAAAAATAAATATAAATCAAATTAATCAAATTTCTACCCTTAACATGGATCACCGTTCAATCTCGTAGCTTATAATAAGGGCTGTAATAGTATTTTAAAAAAAAAAACAGAATTAAGAAACACAATTCTGATTTAATCAAAGTAATGAACATTATTATCACTGTATCCAGTCGCCGAAGAGGGAGGAGGATTATACATAGAATTGGTGGCAGATGAATTAGAAGATGAAGAGGACGACACAACCATGGACGGAGACGGCAAAGAAGCTGGTGGTGTAGGCGGTGGAGCTGGCTGAGAGGACAACAACCTCGGTGGTCGTGGAGGAGGAGGCGGTGGCGGTGGTGGTGGAAGAAGAATCGCTGCCCCGAGATCATGATGATCACAACTCACTGATGAAGTTGTTGTAGTGTTGTGGAAGTTGTTGTTGTTTTGGAGGGAAGTAATGGTGGTGGCTTCTCGGTATTTGTGGCGGAGGATATCTGTACGGACGGCGGTGAGTTCGGATTGGAGAGACTGAATGTGGTGTTGAAGAGCTGAGATTGCTCCCATGCAACCGTAGATTGGATCTCTAAGTCTGAGGTTTGCTTCGTATACTAAACTGTTTGCTGCGTCTCCTCTTTGGCTCTCTCCCACTTCCTACAACATTTTTTTAGTCCATAGTTAAATAAACATGCATACATAACCACATGAAGTTAAGATAAATTATACAAAATACTAAAGTTTTGAAAGTATGTAGGAAATTACCAAAATGGCAAAATCGTAAATAATGGTGTTATAAAATTTTGACGGAATTGAACGAAAATATTTTTGGATTAACTAGTTTCGACAATTCCAATTTTATTTGTTTAAATAGCAAGTGATTTGGAAGATAAATTGTTATAAAATTAAATAATACCAACATACTATTTTAATTAGTAGCAAACGACACAAAAAGGTTTAGAGAAATTTTGGAGACATATTTTATTTTATATAATTGTGCAAAATGGTAAGTTAATTAAAAAAACTACTATCTTAATAAAATTAAGATAATCTTCTAAGAAAAAACTGATACATTGATCCGATAGTGTTATTCAAATATGATTATTATAAGTATAAACAGTGGCGGAGGTACGTTGAAGGGAGGGGGGTCAACTGACCCCCATAACTTTTATGAGTTTTTTTTTTAAGCTTATACAATTACTATTTGATGAGTTTTTTAGTTAGAATCATATCGTTTGACCCCTATGAACATATCTCAATTCCTCTCTTTGACCCCACGTCAAATTTTTCTTTAGTTAATCATTTAATGCTTTTACTTTTAAATACATAATACTTAATCCTTGATCTTTAAACTATATCAGTTTTCATGTTTTTCTTACTTAAATATATAATTTCTCTCTTTCTATATAAAATAAAATAAAAAATTTGTATACATGTATATTTTTATACGAAAAGATTGGTATAACATTTTCAAAAACAACTATAATTTATAGCAACAATAAACATTATTCTTACTTTTTGAATTATAAAATTTTATTATGATAAAAAAGGAAATAGTATTATCTAGTCATATTAATATATGACCCCCGTAAAAAATATTTCTGGTTCCGCCACTGAGTATAAATAATTAGATAGTATGCATATAGGTCAATATCTATATGCGAAAAAAAAGTTCCATTAATCTTAGGGGGTGTTATTGGTTTGTGATTTAAATAGAGTTTTGATGACTTTAATAAAATCATAGAAAGTGAATAAGTGAATGATTTAGAAGAATTGTTAGAGAGTTTTCTATAGTCTTGTTGATTAGTTTTTCTATAATCTTGTAGAGTCTCCCAAACAATCTCAATATTTCAGCATACTTTCCATGACTTTATCTTGTAAAGAAAAGTGGTTAAAATCATAAACCAATAACACAATAATTGAATTCATTAAGAATCATAGATTGTCATAGATTGTTTTGTTTTAGTTGAATAACACAAAACTTTTAATGACTTTATAAAACTCTTAATCCAATAACACAATATTCATTAAGATTTTAAATGACTTTTTACAAATCACAAACTAATAACATCAAACTTTAAGAGAGTTTAACAAAATCTTGATTGAATAACAACAGATTATACACAACAATTAAAGTCATTAAAACTCTATTTAAATCACAAACCAATAACACCCCCTTAGTATGTGCATCTAATGATAATGAATTTCTACCTATGCCAGTTAGATAAACCACCTCGACAATATTCTACAAACTGGTTAAATACTATTGTGTGAATAGATTTGGAAAGAGTCAAACAAAAAATGGTAGATCCATTCAACTATATATCCACATTAATCAAATATGATATATATGGATCAAAAGAGTAATCAAATCAAGAAACCTTAATTAAGAAAAGAAAATAAATATTCATTAGTGTAGAAAATATATGTACCAGAAGCATCTTGGAGACGTTGCTTGCACCGAAGACTTTATGAACGGCGGCGAACTTATGAGGTTCGTGCGGCGAGAAGTAAGGAGAGAAAGGACACTCCTCCGCACAACGACGACGGAGGAGCTTACAAGCGGCGCATGGAGTCACGGTGTTCAACGTTGTCCCCGGAGGCACCGCCACATGTCTCCTTATACCCATCACGGCATGATCCGTCGTTGATTCGAAGGTTGGATCTTTCTTTATCTTCTTAACGATCTCGTAGTACTCTCCAAATCCTTCCCTGTTGTTTCCAATCATTTTCAACACCACTAATTTGATTGATCAATCAAAAAGATCGTTAATAGATGTATATATGTTGACTTAACTTTACCTTTCTCGGGACATTCACGCATGCTATTTATAAGTTTGTTTTTGAGAGTATCAATGGAGGAGGAGGAGAAGAAGAAATGAAGAAGAAGAAGAAGAAGAGGAGAAATGGAAGAAATAAGAGTTTCTTTAATAAGGAGAGTCATTAAGGTGAATTAAATGATCTTTCTTTATTTAAAATGGAAAATCTATAGACTTCTATACTTAATTATATTGTCTAGACGATTAAAGAAGTCTTACTGTCCTGCTCTTGTACGTTAAGGTATTAATTATCAATATTCGAGTTATGAGTAAGCTCAAGATTTGGAAGAGATCATAACTATTAGGACATAATGTCCCACATCGGAAGTTGGAAGGGATCCTAAGTAATATATAAGGGATATGGGTCACTCCACTCATAGCCAATTGGTTTTGAGTTGGAAGCCCATAGAACTTAACATGGTATCAGAGCCCGATCCACACATGTCCAACCCGATCCGACCCAAAGATGGTCCAATCATCGACAAGGCCCAAAATTGATGCCGTCGATCTAAGCCCGAACATTCCGAGATTAATGGCCAAAGAGCCATCATCTCGAGGGGGCGTATTAGGACATAATGTCCCACATCGGAAGTTGGAAGGGATCCTAAGTAATATATAAGGGATATGTCAGAGGAAATTGACGCTCAACTACGTAATCATACATGGGAGTTAGTACCACCTACGACGGCTCAAAATATTATCACCTGTAAGTGGATTTTTACCATTAAATTTCGCCCTGATGGTTCCATTGAAAGGTATAAGGCGCGGCTGGTAGCGAGAGGTTTTAATCAGCAATACGGGCTGGACTATTCGGAGACATTTAGTCCTGTTATCAAATCAACGACGATTCGCGTGGTTTTGGAAGTTGCGGTAATGCGTAATTGGAGCATACATCAGGTTGATATAAATAATGCTTTTCTTCAAGGCACTTTACAAGAAGAAGTTTATGTCTCACAACCACCGGGTTTTATTGACAAAGATCGACCACAATTTGTATGTCGTTTGAAAAAGGCGTTATACGGTCTCAAACAAGCTCCTCGTGCTTGGTATCAAGAACTTAAAACCTACCTTTCACAAGCTGGGTTTAAGAACTCGCTTGCCGACACGTCATTATTCATCTATCAACGGGGCTGCGAGGTGATCTACGTGCTTGTTTATGTGGACGATATCATCATTGCGGGTACAACGTCTCTTGTCACTGCCTTTAACAAATCTTTGGCTGCTCGTTTTTCCCTAAAAGATCTAGGGGCGTTGAGTTACTTCTTGGGTATTGAAGCAACAAGATCATCCAAAGGCTTACATTTAATGCAACGCAAATACATTATCGATCTTCTCACAAA
Organism: Arabidopsis suecica; assembly: GCA_019202805.1. Classification (NCBI taxonomy): domain Eukaryota; kingdom Viridiplantae; phylum Streptophyta; class Magnoliopsida; order Brassicales; family Brassicaceae; genus Arabidopsis; species Arabidopsis suecica. The sequence continues at coordinate 9,152,164 of CM032908.1, forward strand.
GACGAATATGTTAGAAGCCAAATCAGTCTCCACACCAATGTCTTCTTCTCCGAAGCTTACTCTCTGTTCGGGACAGATTCTCGATGATGCTAAAGAATACCGAGCAGTAATTGGAAGTCTTCAATACTTAGCATTCACGAGACCGGATATCGCATTCGCAGTGAACAAGTTATCACAGTTTATGCACAAACCGACGAATGAACATTGGCAAGCTGCTAAACGTATTCTCCGATATCTCGCAGGAACCAAGTCTCATGGTATTTTTCTGCGTTCCGAGACTCCTCTTACTCTCCATGCCTTTTCAGATGCAGATTGGGCTGGCGATCAGAATGACTACATCTCCACCAATGCATACATCATATATTTTGGTGGCAGCCCGGTTTCTTGGTCGTCTAAGAAACAGCGAAATGTCTCACGCTCCTCGACGGAAGCTGAGTATCGTTCGGTAGCCAATACAGCGTCTGAACTCCGTTGGGTTTGCTCATTGCTCTCCGAGATGGGGATTCACTTACCGACGGCACCAGTCATTTACTGTGACAACATGGGCGCCACATACTTATGCGCTAATCCAGTTTTTCACTCGAGGATGAAACATGTGGCTCTTGACTATCACTTTGGTCGCGGCTATATTCAGTCCGGTGCACTTCGAGTGTCACATGTTTCCACAAAAGACCAGCTCGCTGACTCGCTTACCAAACCATTACCTCGACCACGGTTTCAGGAACTTAATCGCAAGATTGGAGTCATGGAACTGCCTCCATCTTGAGGGGGCGTGTAAGGAGATAGAGAGATTAAGGATCTCATTGTAATTATTTATAACTTAATACCTAGACTGCAGAGTATATATATGTTGTAATCCTCTCCTTAATGAATCAATTAAAGTCTTTGATTACATGGTATCAGAGCCCGATCCACACATGTCCAACCCGATCCGACCCAAAGATGGTCCAATCATCGACAAGGCCCAAAATTGATGCCGTCGATCTAAGCCCGAACATTCCGAGATTAATGGCCAAAGAGCCATCATCTCGAGGGGGCGTATTAGGACATAATGTCCCACATCGGAAGTTGGAAGGGATCCTAAGTAATATATAAGGGATATGGGCCACTCCACTCATAGCCAATTGGTTTTGAGTTGGAAGCCCATAGAACTTAACAATAACTAGTATCGGACCAAAATTTTGTAGCTTAATGGTTTTGTTATTGTGATATATATATTGCATGTTGTTACTAAAAAAACAACAGCCGATATTAAAAGATACAGTTTGGTTGAAGACTATAATAAAATAGCTTTTTTGGTGATTTAATTCAAATAAGGTCGAGACCCACGATCAAAACAATTCATAATATATATAAACTTTAATTAGAGTAGGTGGTTAAAGAAAGTTAGTTGAAGGAAAAAAAAAACTCAAACAAAACATGGCGCAATTGTACCAATCCTTGTATTCGAGCAAGCACAAGGTTTCTAAAATCAAGAGGAACCATACCGATTTGATCAGTTTCAATCAAAATATGGATTAAACGTAGCAAAATCACCCTTAGAAAATAAAATAAATCATTAAAAAGACTAATTTTGGTGCTAATAGTCTAAAGATTAAACTCATTTTTTATGTTCAACGAACCTTTTCATTGTTTATCTTTGGTCAACCTCTTCACGTGTTAGTTGCTACTAAATGTGAAAATATGTCAAACTGTGAGAAAAAATCTAATACGATATATATACAAAATAAAATGGTTCCAAAAGAATGAAAGAAATGCATAATATTGGACATGTGATTGCACGTGAAGGATGTTTCCATATCTAAAAACCCAAATTAAATGCTTAACCAGTTTATAGTTTTTAATCATTGACCGTGATTACAAAATTATTGCTCGTGGTTTTCTTTTTTACTAGTGTTAAGTACTCTCACGTTTTGACATGCATGACTGAACAAAAATATAAAGTCAACAATCAACATCGAGAACATGTGGACACTGCCGATCTCATCAATTTCACACTCTTCGATAATCGGTACACGAATTTTCCTTTTCTCAAGTGTAAATGTATTATACATGTTAGTGTTAATTTGAAAGGGCTTGTTATAACGTTACATGATAAATTATGTTTTATTTTATCAGTGAAGATTAGAGACTCAGAAATTTCTACAATATGTTTGAAATCTTTTATTATATATAAAAGAAATTACAAAAAAGTTGATTTTGATTTTTGCACAACTCGTGTATTATTATTACTACAACTCTATGAAATTAGGAGACATAGTCAAATCTATAAACTCAGAAACTCGTCGTCTCTTCATAGATGACCCATCTCTGCAGCTTGGTGATGGAGTCATCAGATCTATCACCTCAACATCGACCTCAGTCGTCGTTGAGGTGATAAGGTTCCTTCTTCTCCTACAATCTTTCTCCATAGCTTCAGTGGATCCTACAGTTCCATTTGATACTTCATCTTCAACAATCTCTACCAAGCCAAAACCAGTGAAACTTCCTAATCTGTCGTTGAATACAGTCTCGGGTTCTTTCTCCGTAGCTTCAATGGATCCTACAGTGATATGTGATACTTCATCTTCAACAGTCTCTTCTTCTAATAAGCCAAAACCACTGAAATTTGCTAATCTGTCTTCTTCATCAAATACAGTTACGGGTTCTTTCGCATTTTCAAAATGGCGGTCATGAAGTTCTTTCTCACCCGGATACAAGTCATCCGTTGAGCTTGTATTTGAATTCCCAGGCTGGCTTTGGTTGCTACTATCCTCCTCCTCCTCATTCTCTTCATTATCCTCGGGACTCTCTTCATCTTCGGGTTGAGAACCATTGTCTAGCTTTGTGAAATACGGAAGATCATCCATAGCACAAACTTGTACTTTTATATGTAGAGGTAAACTTGGAGATTTACCACCGTGGTGTGCATACTTTGACGAGAAATAATTGACTGTGAGGTTTAAACTGATCACCAAGAGCCACAAAAAGATATATTAGTTATGTCGATAAGGAAATGGATATCGAAGTATAGCAACATACCTATTCCAAGCTGGAAGATTTAACATTGTATATACAAGCTTGATCTTGCCGGCAATCCCAGAGAAGGATTTGAAAGCAGCAGCAGCTTCTCTCACTGCAACCGATTCCCTCGGATGCTGCCAAGCCCATTCAAACTGCAACGGGGTTTCTTCGTTAGCCAGACTAAATTTAACAGCTAAACATTCTATCCTTAATCATAAATGAGAGGCCAAAGCTGGAGAACAAATGAAGTAAAAACCGAATCTTTTGCCACGAATAGTAAATATTAGTTCAAGAGTGAAGCTTTCGGGTATTCGAAGATAAGATCTTTAAGTCGGTATAAACAAAAGGACCTGAAGAGCAGAGACGTTTGTGGGGAAACCATAGATACAGAGAACCATTTCCCATGGACGTTTTTTCTTTGTTCTCCAAGCACCACTAGTGATCTCTCCATTGTGCTGCCTTATTCTCCGCCTCGGGTTTACCGTAAACCTGCAAACAAGATTATGCAATCAATTACTGAAATTGATTAGAACAGTAACTATGAAGAAGTAACCAAACATCTGAAATTCAAATTAAACCCTCAAAATCCCATATTTGATCTAATTTCAGACGAAAATGAATTCAATCAAATAAACCCAAAAATGATTCAACAAGCCACAACATCATTGATCCAACAGAATCTTCAATTCCAAATTTGCGAATTGGGGAAAAAAAACGAAAGCCAGAGATGAGAGAAAGAAGTACCCGATATAGGTTTGACCCTTATGACGAGGGCTAAGAGAGGTCAAGAGGTAACAAGCGAAGAAGCCTTTTCCCTCTTTTCCGGTGACTCCATCCTCACCGACGGGATCTAGGGTTTTCCGATTTCCCCTTTTCTCTCTCATCTCTTTCTCTCTTGGCTTCAATTCGACCGTTGAACGCAACGAAGATCCATTATTATTACTTTAAAATCCGTTTATCTCGTAAGGATGATAATGGGCCAACTATAAGGCCCATTATTTATAAGGAATGGCCCAATTTGGAAACTAGAATCCGTCTCTTGCAACGTTCATTATTAAGATACTAGGGCAAAACCCGCGCTCCGCCGGGATATATTTTTAATGTATGTTTGTTAAGTGATATATATATACGTATTTAAGCTTCGAATATTAGCTGAATTTACATTTCAATATGAATTTTATAACTTAATTTGTTTCATAAAAACCATTGCATAATATTTATTTTCATCAATAATGATTCAAACAAAAGTGTAGTCTCTATATAAATATATAAATAAATATATAAGCAGCATTTTATATAAGAAATATGTGGATCTTGGTTCAAGAACTAATCACATGTCTAATTTTACAATCTCAAAATCACAGCAAAAGTTATGATTCCACAGTAATAAACAAAAGCACCACTTCGCCAAACCCACCATCCATACAACGTTACTATGTTATTACATTATTGGTTTGGGATTAAATTAACTTACGTCTCTTGGTGTAGTTGGTTTAACTCTCGATTCAGTGCAAAAATCCAACTAAGTAACTTGGCTGTCTTCAGTGCGTTTACCAATCACTTCTTCTTCTTCATCACCCTCTTCCAAACGCTCTTCACCATCCATATCTACAATTTTCTCTACCCCTTCTTCTACTGCAACTACACCTTCATGAGAAGTAACTTCTTCCTCTTCTTGGCATTCCTTTGTTGACAAAGTGTCAGGGAGAAGAGATTTTAGAAGATTAAAAAAAAAACTCTTAGGTGCCTACACTCTATCAAAATGATGCTCAAATCTTGTATTTAGCTTATAGTAAAGAAATTGGGGAGACTATACGGCGAGGCAACCACGATTCCACGGTGGAAAGATCGGTCGCCAGCGGTGGAGTTATTCTCGGAGACTTAGCGACTAAGTTTTTAGAATCCAAGGGTTTTTACATGTTTTTGTGTTGTAAGACCATCGTCAACAATGGTCTCTTAGTATAGCTCTTATGATTTGTTTTAATATTAATTTTGAAAAATTTATACTTAAGAGGTTGTGTAATGGTTTTAAATTTTTTGTGTGTTCAATGGTAAACTCTTAAGTTGTGGTTCTTAGAGAAAAAAAAATGAATAATTTAAAAAAGAAATAAAGTATAGAGATTTGTTTTGTGAAATATGAACTATAGAGATTTCTTAGATGATTAGTGTTTTTTTGGCAAAAATGTAGAATTACCGATTTGTATATTTAGTAAAAAATTGATTTTAGATTCCAACGATTTTACTACTTGATCATTTAAAAAAAATGATTTACTTACACATGAATATTTGCTCATGTTTTCCTTTTGAGAGTGGATCCAATATATCATAGCATTAACATATATTTTGAACAAAAAGATAAGAATATCATCGTACCATCGTATAAGAATATCAAAGGAAGAGATATACGAAAAGGCATAGTTGAAACACTAATAAGAGGATTTGAATCATTACCACACCAGGATTCACTCTACCACTTTTAATGCAGCAACCAAGAGAAGAGATCTGACTACAGCAAGATTCAACTATCAAACACTTAATGATACAAATCAACTGATTGCTTCAGACGCTTGACTGACTTAAGAGATCCCAATATCTTCTCATTGACTTGGGAGACGCTTGTATCCATTGAAGAATAACACCCATGGTCTGAAACAGTTGGTTCGATCTTTGTGGTGTGCAGCCTCTGGTGGTTACCAACTTCAGCCAAGACCTCATTTAAACTACAAGTAGCAACTACAGAGGCAAGACTTGAAAGTTGATCTTCTTGTAATCCCTGAAGCCTCTCAAGCATCATATCCATAAGCTTCTCCCTGCTAAACTTTCCAAAGGACTGCCACCTCTTGACTTAGAGCTGTCTCATTTTGAAATATGAAGTCTCCTCACATTCAGCCACTTCTGCAAGAGCTTCCCAATCTGCAACAAAATCAAGGTCATTTAAACATACACACATACAACAATCGCATGATAAGGTTAATGCATCCTTTGAGTTACAACATGAAACATACCATTATCTGAAAAATCATGAGCAGCTTAATTATTGCTAGGTACGTTTGTGGAATCCTTTGTTTTCCCTTTATAGATCAATGAAAGCGATCAATAACAGCATAAAAATGCTAAATCAGATAGATAGAATGGGAGCATGTGAGACATTTGTGTCAGACTTGAGTCCATTGGAAGCAATACTTTGATTCTCTACATCGCCGGAATCTCTGCAATCATAATCCACAAATGAACCCAAAAATCGATGAAGCATATACAATCTCCGGCATTAAATCTCCGCAACACATTTCTCATATCTCTCCCAATTTTTTTGATCAAACAAAACATTTAGTAGTACCTTGAAGAAGCACGATCACAATCCAACGTTCGTTGCTTAATGAGAGAAGAACGAGTTCGAAGCTCATCGGATTTTAGGGAAAGTCCCTGAGAAGAGTAGAGATCCGCCAATTGCGTAAGAGCGGCTGCTAATTGCAACCCAAACTTTGTTCTCTCGCCGGAGGAGGAAGAACCCAATCGTGACTGAAGATTGGTCTCCAAAGACTCGAGAAACGAGATCGCCGCCGGCTGCTACGAGATCTTCCACGCGCTCGCTCCAATTTGGTTTCACTTATTCTTCCTTCTTCGTTTGATTCCAGCAAAAGAGAAAGACAAAGAAGCGTGATTTTTTTTTTCTTTTGCTAAAAGGCGGCTCTTCTAATTAAACCATATTATTTATTTTATTTTATTTTATTAAGATTAAATGCTAAGAGGCCTCTAAAACCCTGGAGTTGCTTAAGTGGGCTATTATTTTGGTTGGACCTTGGCCAATGTTTATTTTAAAATTTGATCAGAAAAAATGACGTAGAAAAATAAAATGATATTATTGGAAGACAGAACTGAGCTGTATTATTTGAAATATTCTGATTGGGTATCGATTTTAACTGAGGTGCCACCTTCAGAACACTCCAAAAAGCTAAGGTGTCAGCACTGGAGAGACTTCTGCTGTTTTTATTGTATTGATTTGCGTTGAAACACCACCTAAAAACCCCAAACAGTCTCAAATTAAATTGATAGTAATTACTGATTATTTCTATTTTGGCCATATATATTCTGAGTTTTGAAATTTGTTTGTGGGATGATAATATATTAATATTAGTACAATGCATTAAGTTACAAATATATGTTAGTAATTATTAAATAAGTTATATAATTTATTTTCTATATTTTATTTTACTTTTTTTTTTTGCTAAACATGTAAATTATTTTATTTTACTTGGTTAGCATGACGTTGTTACCCATTAGATAGGTCTCCTAATGATTTTGGAGGTTATGAAATTTGCTCACTTATATCAAAATTTTCCACAACTAAAATTTCAGCTTTCAAACTCTCTCCTCATATTATATCCTCTTTTTTTTCCCTTTCCCATATAATAAATGATTTATTAAAAAAAAAATTGAGTTTGTCTATATAAGAATTTATTTTTAACTTTGGCTTAGTAGAGATTTTGGTTTATATTTATTTCTTTTTTTTTTAGCTATAGTAGACTTTGATTTTAGAGAGTTTGGTACAAATAATTTTTTTTATGTGGAAAAATAAAGAGTTTTGGATTTTTGATATCAGATATTTTTGATACAATAGAATTTTTAATATTAGTTTTCTGTGGTATTCAATCATGTCTCAGTTTTTTTCACTCGGATTTTCTTTATTGCATAAATTGAAGAAACTAGTGTTGAGAATTTTTACTCCTAATAAAACCGCTAACACACACTAACCAAAGAGAGTCATGTTGCTTCCATGATATTAGAAAGTTTTAAAGATTTACGAGATAAATTAGGAGCCAAGATTAGTCATGGAAATATTGTAGATAGGTTTATTTACTAATAATTTTCGATATCTAAGTTTAGAAACTTCGCTATATCAGTAGATATAATATTGTCATTGGTGTTTATATTAGTTTAGAAAACTTCAATTAAATCAGTAAGTCATAAAGTTGTTAGGAAAAAAATGAATAGTTTCTAACAAAAGTTGTTTATCTTAGTTTAGAAAAAAAATAGTTTACTTCAATTAATAAAATTAACTGTGCATGTCATATTGATTGCATGGACACATACAGCAAACGTATTCTATCCGTGTAGCTAGTTTTGCAAAAAATGCTAAACAGAGAACCGTAAGTAATTAGTGCCCTGCAAAACAAATTAAGAATTATGGTTTCGTAGTTCCTTCACGACCACAACTTTATAGCAAATAAATAACAAAGACTAATTTTCTTGCTGTAAATAAATAAATAACTTAGCTTCCACAGTCGGTTTCAGTTATCACATAGACAAAAGAAACGTGTTCTCTAACTCTAATCCTTCCTTACATACTTTATAAGATATTATGCTGATTCCTCAAAATTAATAACATCCAGTCGGGTAAATATTCATCTAAATTAGTTGGAGGATAATATAAATATGCTCTTAGTTTCATATATTTTCTGTTTTTGTCAAAGGAAAACCTGGCCCCTGATAGCTTTGAAACGTCCAATCCAGAGAAAGGATTAGTCATGGATTTAAAGAGTAAATTCCAGTGCTTGGTAGCTCTTGTCATACTCCATAGATCCACCGGTTTGCGTATCTTCCTGAGAATTTCTTCTCTCAAAATTTCATCAGGTAGATCCATAATTGTTGTCCTCTTCTCATTCGCAATGCCTTCTTCAACCCCAACCCTTCTTTTCATCTTCTTAAACACATGATTTCTTCTCATCTTCTTCTTCTCAATTTTCTCTTTTGTCATCTTCATCTTCCTCTTCCTCTTCTTCTTCTTCTTCTTCTTCTTCTTCTCAATTTTCTCTTTTGTCATCTTCATCTTCATCTTCATCTTCTTCTTCTTCTTCCTCTTCATCTTCTTCTTCTTCTTCTTCTTCTGTATATGATGAGCACTCTCTCCGAAGATCTCTTTAGATGTTTCTTGTTGAATTTCCAAAATTAATTAAAGCACTATTTCCTTAGTTCTACTCCTTTTCTAGTTGAATTTCCAAATTAAAGCACTATTTCTTTTCTCGATTTCTCCATTTTTTTTAATCATTACTTTCCAATTTTGCTTGCTACACTTCCGTTATTGGTTTTTTTTTTCTCTTTTTGGAACAAGTGAAGCGTGTAGTGCAAGAAATTTCCAATTATACGAAAGACTTTCTTTTTGGATTTAAAGTAGTTTTACTTAAGTTTGATGTCCATTTTTCTATTTTTAGTTCTACAAATTTCCTTTCAAGAAAACTAATTCACGTTCAATTTCTGTATTCGATTTTCAATTTTGTTTAGAAATGAATTGTTAAAAAGACTTTGTTAATAAATAAGCAAAATTTCTAAAACGAAATTTATATTTTAAAACAAAGTTTAGAAGAATATATTATAAAACAAATATATTTTGGAATGTAACATAGTTATAAAAATAATAATTAAGAACTATATTTTTCTACTAAAACTCCATTCGAGATTTACCTAGGGTGGTCATCAGTTAACTAAGTGGGATTATATCCTGGTAATTAGTTAATTCAAAACTCCTAAGATTATACCTTATTGTATAAGTGGGATTCCAATCAAACTCCAATCAAAAGCTAAACCATCCAAACCCCCGCTTATGTGACATTTAGTAACTATCGAAAGAAAAAGTGTATATATGGCGGTGCTTAAGTTACATTAGAAATCTGCAAATGCCTTATCACCAAGTAGAACAATGACGATAAACGTTGTAAAAGATAACTACATCATAAACTTGTGAAATGACTACTAAGACTCAAACTTTAGACCAATTTGGAAAACTAAAAATATATATGTGCCCCTCAGTGGTCGAAGTCTTAGTATCATCTGACTTCTTCGTCCATTCTTGTTTGGTTCATTCTTGTTTGATATCAATACCGGTTTTGTTTTTTTTTTAGAGTGGAACTAACGAACTCAAACCTAAGGAACCATAAGAAGGATTCACTATATGAAAAGGATACCATAAATTCATGTCCCCTCTAATCGTCTTTTTTGCAACAGGGGAGTTGAAACGTTGTCTAATCTCTTCTTTGAATGCGCTTATGCTAAGGAGATTAGTGAATTCTTCTTCTTAACATCTACCTTTACGCCAGGTCTAGATCTCCTTGGAACTCTAGGTTGGTCAAAAGCTCCTTTTTTAAACTTTGATCTTGTCACTATATGCAAGCTCCTCCTCCAGGGGTCATTTTATGAAATCATGAAACAGGGGAACACAATGCTTCACGCCTCAGAGGAGAAACCGACTGCTCAAAATCATAAAAGATGTTTTAAAGTATCCTCAAGTTGTCAAGTGTAATCTGGCTGGTCTTGATTCAGATGTCTCTTCCCATCGAAACGCTCACGCACAAAGTCAACAACAGCTACAACCATCTAAACATTCATACATCTTTAAAATTGAGTACAATCGAAACAAATAAGATCAAAATCATGTTTTGATTGTAGTGACTGTTTGGATTTTTTTGGTTTGTCTGTGTGATCGGCTAGCTGAGGTTTTATAGAGAGATTTTCGTAAGAGGCTATGATTTTGAAGGTAGTGGCCATTAATTTCGTTTGATGAGAATTGGTGTGAATAAATGGAGAAGTGAAGATGAAGTGGGGAATTGATTACATTGGCAATGGGAAAATGAATCGATACAGTTTGTAAGGATAAAGACGATGGCTCAATGATGACGTAGGGTTTCTGGGTTTTTCTTCTTCTTTAGTTTGAACTGTTTAGGTTTTGAGATGGGCTAATTAATATTGGGTATAATGCGAATGGATTTTTGTAGGTTGGGCTTCTCTTATATTTTTTTTTTTTTGGAAAGAGATTGGGCTTTGTCGTAGGCAAACGTTTTTCTTTTAATATTTTTTTCCATGCTGACGTGGCAAGTAGAGAAAGTAGTTTTAAAATAGCTGATGTGGATGGCTTGAAAAGGTTCAATTAGTTCCTTTTATTAGTAAGAGATTCTTTTCTATCATCACTAATGCATCAACGGTACTTTGTGAGAGACTTGTTCCTCCCCAGATCAACGAAGATTCAGAATCTGTACATTTTTTTAATAGAAAAATGTTCTTATAAAATCTATTTAACTTGGAGAAAAAAAACTGATGAGATTCAATAACTATCTCTTCTAATTGGGTGAAAGAGATGATATTTAAGAGAGTTGTTTGTGAAGAAAAATGACAAAACATGGCGATTTCGTATAGAATATAAAGCATTAAATAGGATGATTATCCCGAAAAAGTTTTTAATCCCAATGATTGATCAACTTTTGGATGAGCTTAATGGAACTATGGTGTTTAGATTAGCGATAAAATCCTTTCGTTCTTATCTTCTTTCTCTCTTCTCTCAGCGCAAGATTTTGAATACGATTATGAGTCCAAATACACAAAAAGTTTTTTTGAGAGATGAGATTCAAATTGGAGCTCCTCGCGACGGCGAGGTTCAAATCAAAGGCCAACGTCCATACCTAACTCCATCTCTTACGCCGATTACGTGACTAATCGCAATTGGAGTATCAAAACTTTACCTAAAGGTAGGTTATCATCAAATCAGAATGAAGGAAGAAGATATTGAGTAAACAGAATTCAGAACCAATGACAGTCACTACGAATTATTGGTAATGCTGTATGGGTTAACAAATGCTCTGACTACTTTTCAAGCTCTGATGAATGAGTTATTTAGGCAGTATATGAGGAAGTTCATATTGGTGTTTTTTTGATGATATTTTGGTCTATAGCACTGATAGACAGAAACATATAGAACATTTGAGCATTGTGATGCTATCGTCGGAAAGATGAAAGAAGCCATTTTAAGTTGATCTTTTAAGTCGTCTGATGATTGGCCCAAGTTTTCGTACGTACATAATTTTCTTTAACCACTTTGAAGCTCTTAGAATGATTTAAATTTGAATACTTCAAGATCATTATCTTGCAATCCACCTCTAATACAATAAATTATTTGGTCCATACAAAAGGCCACTTCCGAGATATACTTAGGTGGATAATGGTATCATGTCAAACGATTAAAAGAATAAATAGTAAACAATTGTTACTTTGCTAATTTGATAAGTTAATTTCACTCAAAAGCCTAAAATATTCATTTAGGAACTTGACTCAAAACAAAATAATTTAAAAACATAATAAAAAAAAACAAATCTAAGCAATTTAAAAATAATTTTGAATTTTTTAAGGAAAAAACTTGTATATTAAAGAATTATAATATATTTGAATCTAATCTCAAAAAAAAAATTATTTAAATTCGATCACTATATGTTTTAACTGATAACAGATAAAATAGGAAAACTTACATAAAAATACACCAACTATTTTTTTATTTTCACAGATACAAAAACATTTTATTTTTAAAGGGGTGTTTAAATTCATCAACCACATTTTCCCTATATCTACTTTCCTAATTCACACCAAACAACATAATTTGCCACATTTTTTTCCCTTTGCGCCTAGCTAAAACCAAAAGGTGGGCAGAAATTGTAATTTGAGCTATTCAATAATCATATAAAATTAAATTAAATAATTAGTTAAAATTTGAAAATTGGCCTAACAAATGATGTTGAGATGAATAAGAAAGGCTGGTGCTTATGATGATGCTTTAATAATGATAATGATTCCTTAACCTTCACTCATTTTGAGTTGTAATATCCAATCAAGTGGACAATAATAGCTTCTTCTTTTTTCTTTATAAAGCTGCAAACTGTTTTTAATTTTTGAAGTTCGGTGAGGCTATACATACTTTTTAATCCTTTTTCATCACTGGATGTGGAACTCCCATTCAATTATTTCATATGTTCAATAATAGAGTATACAATATTAAATTGAAGAAGCCATATTAGATAGCAGAAATCTGAAACTGGCAAGGTAAAAGTTGAACAACAGTCTTTACTAATTTGGTCCTCTTAGAAAAAAATTTTGGTATCAACTTTTCCTGGTATCACCATTGAATGGACCTAAATTCTAATCGACTATTCAGAACTAATTAATGAAGATTTTACCATATACAGATTAACCACTATTTTCGCGAATTTAGATGAGTTTGTGTGTCTTAGAGATTATTTCATTTTGTTTCTCCAGTTTTTTTTTTCTAATTCATTGAATTAATTCGCTCTCAGTAATTTATTCATCCAACTTGGCTAATATACACAACTTATATAATTTGCATGGTTGATTAAAAAAATAGTTATGTATGTGAGTAAAATTAATCCAAACTATAAATAGAAGAATATTTTCTACATTATACAAAAGAGTAAAGTATCTACAAATGCAATTTTAGATTTGTTGTACATAGTAATCAAAAAGCACAAAATAGATACCTACAATTTGGTACAGTATTTAAATACATACATTAATTTTTCTTTTCTTTTTCTCTGTTTTTAATTCTGAAACAAAAGTAGTAGAAACGCAAATCAACCCTGCCAAATCCAACCAACCAAACGCGATTAGCGTTTTAATTCAAAAGCCCCATAGCGTTCTTTTAAATAACTGCGTTTGGCGACATCTGATCGCAAACGCGAATAAGTTGTACCCTGAGTTTATCATTCCACATCTCCTTGTAACAATCACCATCACCACCTCTCCGCCGTGCCTCCACCACCACAAGCAAATCATTCAACCGCGAAATACAAATCCCGATAACAAATTTCCCATTTTGCCCTTCCATTTCAAACCCATACTCTTCTTCCTTCTTCTTCTTCATCCTCAGATTCTCCTCTCTCGCAAACCTCTCCACTTCCTCCGCCAATTTCTCCGGCGACTTCTCCGACAAAAACCTCTCTGACTCCCCAATCGAATTACTACAGCCATCAAACAATCCAGACAAATCTAATCCCGACGAGTAAGAAATCAAATCAAACGCGTTTAAACTCTTCACAGCTTCTTCCACTTTCTGATCTTTCTCACAATCATCAATCTCGTCATGGAACTTGATTTGCTTAAGACCTCCTTTAACAAACCAAGGATCTTTAAGAATCTCATCAATGGTGATTCTAGTCTCAGGATTAATATCTAGAAGACGAGAAATGAAACGTTTCAGATCTTGAGACATCCAACGAGGAAAACGATACTCTCCTTTATAAATCTTCTTGTACATATTCATCAAATTCGGATCGTTAAACGGTAAATAACCGGCGGCTAGAACGAACAAGACGATTCCGCAAGACCATACATCAACTTTAGCACCTTCATATCCCTTTTTAGATAAGATCTCCGGCGCAACGTACGCCGGAGTACCACACAAGGTATGTAATATCCCGTCGGGTCGGATCTGATCCGTTAACGCGCTAAGACCGAAATCGGAAACTTTTAAGTTTCCGTTTTCGTCTATTAACAGATTCTCCGGTTTGAGATCGCGGTGGTAAACACCGCGAGCGTGACAATAACCGACAGCGGAGATTAACTGTTGGAAATATCTACGGCTGAGTTCTTCGCTAAGACGTCCATGTTTAGAGATTTTGTTGAATAATTCACCTCCTTTAACAAACTCCATCGCGAAGAAGATCTTCGCCTTTGTAGCCATTACTTCGTGGAGTCTAACAATGTTTGGATGTGATAATCGTCTCATGATTGAGATCTCACGTTTGATGTTGTTGGCTAGAGCTGGATTTGTTAGGAGTTTCTTCTTGTTGAGGATTTTCACGGCGACGCTTTGACCGTTACGACGATCACGTGCGTGGAAGACTTTAGCGAATGCGCCGCATCCGAGAAGCTTTCCGAGCTCGTATTTGCCGAATAAGGCGGCGTTGTTATCGCCGCAAGGGATAATCTCGATCTCTGGCATGATTGATGAAGCCAGAGATCGATTTTGAGATGATGATTGATGAATTGGAAGACTTCGCCGGAGAATTTGAATCTGTTTTCGTTTGCGCGTAATGCAGATGTGAGGAACACGTAAGCGAAATTCTTCTTCTTTGTTTTTTTTTTTTTTTTTTTTGGTTGGGGAAGTTTTTTCTTTGTTGTGTTTACTTTTTATGGAATAAGAATTTTAAAAGGAAGTGGTTTGGTATTTAAATGGTGGAGAATTTAAGGTGTGACGCGGAAGCTTTTTTAAAAAAAGATAAGTTTGATTAGAATAATGGATTAAGGATAAAAAAGCAATTAGAGATGCCTAAAAAAAAGAGTTTAAACTGAAAGCACTTTTTTAGTAACCGTTACAGAATTTATTTGTTGTCAAATTCAAAAAAAAAAAAAATGTTAAAGGTTTTTAATGTTTTTAACAATCCATATATTCAACACAAGAAGCCAAATTTAACCAATAATGTAATTGATAGTCTTTAATGTTAAAATTCATTCAAAAATAATACTATAAGTCAACTGTTAAAAATCTATTTTTGAGTCGATGCATATGTATATCTAGTTCCATAAATCATATAGAATGAAAAAGTTATATTAAAAAGTGATTATTGTCGTTCTGTTTCTTTTGTACAATCGATCTACAGTGTACACCCAATTGCTTTTATTATGCATGACAAATTCGATAAATTATTACGTGGTTTTCGTACTCACTCAATTATTATGTTGTCGATAGTTTCTACTTCATTTCCTTTACCTACGCGTGATCTTATCACCTAACATACTGTCCCATAACTCTTCTAGTACTTTTTACATCTAGAACAATTCAGAACTAGATCATGACCCGCACGTACGTGCGGGGTTTCATATTTAAATTTTTTTTAACAAAATTTAATTCAATATAGATTATTTTGTTGTTCTATGATATATATTTTAGTGTATTAGATCTGGATCCACGTACGTGTAGAAATATTTTTATAGAAATTGTTATATAGATTTTAAAAATATAAAATATTTTGTTGTATTAGTGAACTTCGTAATAATATAAATATTATAAAGTTAGAGTAATGAACAAAAAATTCAGTTGCGTTAATGCATAATTATATTTTAAGATCCGGACTAATTTAGTTGCAAAAGTTAAATGGTGTTACATTTTTATTTTCTTAACTAATCAAAACAGTTCTAACAGTTTGATTACATATGTTAAATAGGATATGAATTCGGTTTTAGTTTGGGTTATTTCATGTATATTAGCAAGGCGTAACTATTTTGGAACAGGAAACATATCATGTCCGATATCTGTCATAAATTCTTTGTCCCATAACCTGTCACGTACACGTAGAATAAAAATATTACGGTCCCATATCTGTCATAAATAGAGTATGTGTAACTGAAAACGTATGTACATGGTTATGTGTAAACAAATTTATTTTATATAGTGCTCATAACCCGAACTCCTACCAGTTGGGTATTTAGTTTGATTTTTAATATATGTTCCTCTTCCATCTCGTCTCGTAATTTCTATTTCCATTTTATTCCATTAAAATTATGCTCCAAATTCTTGTTTGCTTACCTATAAATACCATACAATATATACTGTGAGTTTTGCGGATTAATATGTATGATGTTAAAGTTATAAATATATTTTAACAAATTTATTAATGTTTCTAGCTAAATTTTGCATATTTTTCTTTTCATTATTTAATCATAATTAATTTGATTTTTTGGACTAAAACTGAAATTTGAGATATATCTATAAAAGGGATATGCTATTGCCGCATAATTTGTTTTGAATGCAAAATAAATAATTAGTTCACATTATTTCGAAAACTATGTGCAATATATTATGGATTGGTGTAAAGAAGATCCGGTTGAGAAGAAAAAAAAAGAAAACACAAAATATTTCGAAATTAATATGTACAATCTATTGTTTAGATATTTCCGATACTTGCTCTAAATGAATGCCCAATATCGTTTTTTTAGAAATTGTGAAATAAAATTTTGTTTTATATTTCAAAATTTGTGAAAATATTATAACAAAACTGAGTCTTAAATATTTGTATTTAATTTTTTACGAAATTTCAAATTCAATCTTAAAATTCTCCATTGATAAATTTTTTAAAACTATAGTGTTTTTTTAATTTTGAATTAAAATGGTATGATTTTTCTTTTTATTTTTGATATAGAATAGTTTATTAGGATTGGTTTAGATAAAATTTTAGTTGGATATCAAATCTTAGTTTTTTAATTTTAATTGGTTAACAACTTTTTAGAAATTTTTTTTAAATTTTCGTCCATAATTAATAAGAGAGAGAAAGTGAGTTTAATTTTTTGGAAACTAATAATTACTTTAAAGAATTTTATTATCTTTAATGAATTTATTTAAAAACTAAAACCAATGGCATTTTTGTAATACTTTACACTTTATAAGGTTATTTATGTTTGAGTGCTTCCCAATTAATAGTATAGATCTTGTATATTATAGTTAGAAAAATATACATCAATGAATAAGTATTTCGTATATCAGTATTTGCGTGTCTCATCGCATGTGGTTTTTATTCAACTCTTAGGTAATGAAGATAGCGACTTGGTTAGAAACTTTAAATTAATAACAAAACATGTTCCACGAGACAGCGGCAGGTGTCTCTTACACACGTGGCAAGATCAGAACGGTGGAGCAAGTGGACGGCTCGACGCCGGCTTCCAGCTGGACGGTACAGGATTGTGGGCCGGCCGTTGAAAAATCGGTGCAGCTGAGATATGCTTATATAATTTATTTATTAATCTCTGATTGCAGACTAATTATTCCTCTATTATTTAATTTGATTGACTAATTATTTCTCTGTTATAGACTTATAGCCAGAAATTAATAATCTTTGCTCGCGTCGGTAATCTGATTATTTTTCTAAAGTAGAATAAGAAATAACATGGGCCGTATACCATATTCACATCGTGATTGAAATTTCACATAAAAAAAAAAGCTTTTCAATAGAAGAATCAGTCAGTCAATGACTTTATACAAAAAAAAGACCGACTTTTAAATTGTTATATGGGCTATGTGTGAATGGTGTAAGCTGTATGTGAATACGTAATAGTAATACGTTAGCATATATTATCAGTATATACGAATAGATTACTTGAGTGAGTTTGATATGACTACAAAATTTAAATAAATTAAACGAGTCCCGCTGCAAATAGATGTTTATAATTTTACGTGGATGCATGATCGATTATATATGTGCGAAGAAAAAATGTTTATTGGGCTTTTGGCTTATTCCTATTAGTCCAAATGTTACGAGCCTAAACCTATGTGATATTAGGAAGCCCGTACGTTGAAGAAGCCAATACATATTTTTTGTTTGACACCAAAATGACATAATTAATAGCATGACATACTCATGAATTATGTAAACGAGCATCATCAATCAATTCATCAGCAAAAGTTTCACGTAGGGGTTGTCCTAGCAACATGTCTAATGTATAATAATTAATAAATATTTGAGTAGAGACATTAGATATGACGACGAACATGCATATAATTCATTATATAATGTATATATGTGAGTATATATATTATAAAAGATCATGGCATGTACAACTTGTTGCCGCACTTGCATCTCCAAGCTTCGGGATAGTATTCGGCGGTGACAGGCGTCCCCGGAGGCACCGGAACATGCACAGGCTTGCACGGCGTGCATCTTCCACACTTAGAGGAGCACCGTGGCGGAGATGAACCCAGTCCCCTTAGAATCCTCCGTAGCTCCACCTCCTTGCTCCGGTCACCTAATTTCCTCGTCTTCTTCATCACTACGGTACTCTTGCCTTCCTCCTGAACACATACTCAAAACCATATATATTATCACATTTTTCATTACTTAATATATCAAACATATACATATCCTACTATTTTCTTCTTTCCCGGAGAGAAACACATATAGTAACACAAAACCAAATGATATGGTTAATCAAGAATACTTAGTATTTTCTAATTAAATTTCAATAATTAGTATCTTTATAATGAACCCAACTTCAGCTGCTGTCAATATAAGATAGTGAGAGGACGGTGTTACATCACGCTAACATACGCATATTATTACTAAAGTGCGCGGTTTAGGTAAAAAACATTTTTTAGGAACAGGGTTGGGGAAGTGAGACAAGACGCGGGAATACCGCTCCGGAAAAAGCGCTACGCACATTACCAAAAAAGGGCAGAGAGATTGAGAAGTTCCAAGAGGCTGTCATACGTTAACGTGCGCCGTGGGGGCTAATATTACCACTCGATCGAGATCGTAACACAGACAGAAGCAATGCAGGGTCCCACGAGAGGTGAACGGACCAAAAGTTGAGTACTGTCCTTGTCCTCGTGTGCGCTG
The DNA here is from genome assembly GCA_019202805.1 of Arabidopsis suecica. Taxonomy (NCBI): domain Eukaryota; kingdom Viridiplantae; phylum Streptophyta; class Magnoliopsida; order Brassicales; family Brassicaceae; genus Arabidopsis; species Arabidopsis suecica. The sequence goes on from CM032908.1 coordinate 9,171,321, forward strand.
AAACGAATCCGACGGCTGAGAATTTCTTTAGGAGTACATGGCATCTCTGCATGACCAGTCAGTCTCGACATGCCGTCACAGTCGCTGACTGTTCAAGCGCAGTTTAGCCACACCCCTTTTGTTTGTGTAGTCCTTTTTAAAGACCCCCACATTATAAGCTTATATTATTTTTAATGTCTTTAATGATGATTCAACATCAATCTTGTCTTCCAAAGATACTTGAATCAGGAGAAAATAGAATTTAGGGAGCTTTTTGGATTTTATGTGGTTATAGTTATTAGATATAAGTATAACACGGTTTTTGATTCCCTTTTTCCTAAATAAATTTTTGACTCAAGCCAACAAAAATAAAGCTGTATTTTCTTATAAAAAAAATATTGGATCACTCAAAAAAAAAGTAAGAGCTAAAAAGCTTACGAACCTGTGGATAGAAGTTCCCTAGTTTCCCAGAGTTAGAATTCCTAATATCTGCATTTTACAACAATATAATATAAATGGTACTGTAATGATTATATGATACGTATGAATCAAATATTCAAAGATATTTTTGTTGGAGAATGACAAGGAAAGAAAGAAAGAGGACTTACATGGAGAAGAAAGCGAAGTGGGAGTTATTATGAAGGTGGTAATGACACAGAGGACGAAGAAGAGTAGTAATACATAGAAGAGACTGAACTTGGCTCTCGTGTTTTCTGATAATGGTAATGATGATGGTAATGATGATGACAATAATGATGACGATGATGATGGTCTCTCGAAACCCATGATTACGAAACTTTCTGAAAACCCCACCTAAGAAGAAGGTAGCAGAGACTAGTTATGAACTCGCTCCTCTTCCATGCAAAAAAAAAAAAAACTTGGTGGGTTTATAAAAACGGGAGATGAAAATGGAAATAAAGAGAAGCTTATTCAATAGGAATTTTTTATGTATTTTGTTTTTTTTTATGAATTGGGTTTTCTCAAAAAACGAGAGTGAGTAGTGGAAGTGGTTGATAGTGAGAAAGAACAAATGGAGTCGACTATGAGAGAACAAGGAGGGGTTAACTGCAAAAATCTGATTAAATTTGGAATTTTTTATATATAATAGGATAATAAGAAAAGAAAAAAGAAGATAGTATATGAGTGGGAAATGAGAGAAAGAGTGTAAAAAGAGAGAAGTAATTAAGAAAGGTACCTAAGCATTGCTAAGTTTGGGAGTTAGATTCTCCTGCACCCTATTCTCTCTGTCCATGTACCCTTCCTTTCTCCAGAAATTGCATTTAGCAATCTTCCAAGCTATACATATATATACACTATTTTATTCCTATGTGTTTTCTATGTTTCTTAATTAAGTTCTTTCATATGCATGTATGTAGTATATACTGTATACACATCTGTGGTGTGTGTCACATAACGTTAATAAGATATGATTTCACGTGATTAATTAGTATAACCTCGATTTTGTTTCTTTCCAATTAGGGTTTAACATAAGTACTCAAGAATTAGGGTTTCATTTAGTTTATTATTGTTGGGAAAAATGACTGCTAACGGAGTAGTAATTTTTTTTATCATAATTAAGGTAGAGAGATGAGAGGTGATTGATTTGAAGAGAGAGGAATAAGGGAGGGCCGTAGGATGATATATGAGTGAGATTCCAAAGGCAAGGAGGTATGGACAAAACATCCCAACAAATGTGTAAGAAGGGTTCCATGTTCATTCCTAAATTACACATTTATATCTGTAATTTTTTAACAATAAATTTTTACTCATATCAATTCACACAAAGTTTACTAAAGAATCTAAATGTGGTATAAATGGAAAAAACAATAAGCAGTTGAAACGGTACTGTAAAAAATATAAAATGGCAAACAAATTGCAATATAAACTTTTAACAATGGGATTATAGTAAAATTGCTATAAAAAAAAAAAATCTGTTTCTAATGATGAATTTTAGATCAAGCATCAGCAAGACAACTAATTTTTTGGAAAAACTTAAAGGTTATCAAATATATATATCAAGGCTTCTAACTTAATTTCTTGTTACGTTTGACAACACTATTCTTATGCGCTGTAGACCAACAACATAATCGTAATACCAAATACTTTATTTTTGGAAAGAACCGTATGACCTAAGTGTAAAATTTTGTTTTCTATGTTGAATTGGTAATATTAAATCCAGTGTTGGTAGAATGCGTCTGATTACAACTATACAATTGTCGTTAGGACATACAATATAGCCTGATAGCCGCCTTGAAAGAATGTGAAGTTTCATAAAATACCATTTTTGATTGATCACTTTAAAAATTACCATCAATTTATAATCTGTATAACAAAAAAATTACTATATTCTACCATGATAGCCTTAGTGAATAAGGGGTCATTCTTTTGGATAACATCGTCATTAATTGCTGGATTTTTGGTTGTTTTTCCCCCTTTTCTCCACCAACATGAACCGTCGCTGATGAAGACTCTTCAAGAAACAGTTTCTTCAAATTAAAAACACGTTCGAACGAGAAAATAGAACACTCGAATTTAAAAAGATTTTCTCTGATACCACGTGAAAGAATAGTCTTTGGTAGATCATTTTTTGTTATTAATCGTGTAAGGTCCAACTATATATACACAAACATTAATCGATGCTATCTCAACATGAGATAAACTGATTCAACAAGAGGAAGTGGGCAAAGCTCCATCGACTACTATATCTACATTATCTTATACTTTTTTAATCCTTTATCAGAATAGTATCTCCCTAACATATTTCTATATATAAAGATAGAAACCGTGTAGAAAAATAGAGAAGAACAAATCTATAGGGATTTTTTTTGTGTAATATAGTTTTGTTTAAATTTGAGACATTAATAGTTTAAAAAGTTTTTTTTTTTTTGTTTTAACATTTTCGATTTATGCATATGTATTCTAGTGGGTTGTACTAGAGGTACTAATGAAATCATAGTTGTATTCATGTCATTTACAGTTTAAATATGGATATATATATGTTAGTTATATTGAAACAAAATCTTTGTGGAGAAAAGAAAATTTTAAAGGTAAGAATTATTTATAAAGTACTTTCTTTTAAAACTATTAAAAGTTTATACATGATATTTTGTATATTCTCATTTTTGTTCCGGTACCGTCTTCTTCACAAATATTATGACGTTTTAAGAATAATAATTTCCCAATTTAGGATGGTATGATTTCATGTAACTTATTTAAAATACAATTTTATTTGATTCGAAACCTTAGAGATGAAAGCAGAAAAGAATTGGTCGAAAATTAGGTCACCCGTTCTGCTAACACAGGTATAACAACACATGAGCTGAAATTATACGTAGAATGGTCATTGATCATATTTTTATAACTATTATGGTTGAATTTTCTTAACTAGTCGACTAGGAGAGAATACAGAAATCTTCATGCATAGGAAAATATTGGGAGGGCCGGTCACATGCCAAGGTAAGTATCTCTATCCCTGACACACCACTTCTCAATTATTTTATAATAAGGTTTAATACAAAGATCTGACACACTGTATCCTTTTTACATTTTATCATGTTATTGTTATTTGAAATTTCATTTTGTTTCTTGACTGAGACAGATGGGACTTGCATTGTTTCCTATCTATTATGTACTGATTCAAAGATGTCAAGAATCATGCAGAAAGAAAAACACTATTTTTTCTTAGGCCAATAAAATAAAGAGAAAATACATATCAGTCTTAGGATTTGAATTATCACGCAATCACCCTTTCAAAAATATTTCTAAAAGCATAGTGTAAAAACAATGAGAAGAAGAAAAAAATAACACATTCCACAAATCACAGGCATTTTCTTTTGCAAGAGGCATAACTTTACAACTTATTTTTTCTCATAAAAACAATCAAACTTATTTTATAATAATAATAAAAACTTATTTTATAATAAGGTGTCACTTAAACAATCTTTAAAAAGAGTAGTTCTTTGAAAATTTAGGAATAACACTTGAGATTTAGAGTTTAGTTTTTAGGATTAGAACTTAAATTTTAGGGTTAGGGTTTAGAATTTTGGGTTTAGTGTTTAAAGTGAACAAGGGTTTAAGGTTTAGTTTTAGGTTAGGGTTTAGAAATAGAAAATTTAGCGTTTAAATTTGACTACTTTGTTAATTTTAGAAAATATAGACTACCCTCTTTTTTCTGCTCCAAAATAAAAATAAAAATAGACTACTTTCTTAATATTCTCTTCTTTTAAGAGTCCCATAATAGTAGTGTATTATTTTGTTAAATCGATTATTTTTTAGTCCAAATTTTATTATTATTTAGAATGCTAGAAAAAAGTAGCTAAAATTCTGAAAATACAAGATGTTGAGATGAAATTTTCTACATCAAACTTCTTCGCTAACATTGAAATCCCAACGAATTTTAGAAATTTGTCACTGTTTTGAGACAGATTTTAAAACAATTATTAATAAAAGAAAATAGATGGCCGGTAGAGGCGGATAGGACATTGGTAGTTTGTGGGCCGAATGGTGATGGATCCAACGAGTTAATGTAATCTCTTTAATTAATAGTATAATTTCTTCCAAGCTCACAAGATATATAGTTTCATCTTCAATTTTGAACATGTCTTTAAATTGAGCTGATTCTAGCAAACGATTTTTTTTTTTTTTTAAACTTATAAAATGGATAGGTAATTTTGACAAGAAACTTTGCTTGTTGAAACTTTATAGTTGCAATTTCGCTATTTAATTAGCATGATATACAAATATAACTATATTTATCAAATTTTAATTTATAAACAATCGAATTTTTATTATTTCGATAGTTTTTTTCTGCCATATAAACTATTAAATTTTAATTTATCAGATTAATTTTTCTTAAAAGGTTTTCTTGATTTTAATGACACAATAGTCAACCAATATTAAAACTGTCCAAAAAATTAATTATGATCTTTTCTCCACAATAATAATTTATTTTGTTAGATTTCAATATTACTATATATATTTATAGTTTCATCATCAGCAACTTAATGTGTCTTAATTGATAGTAGATAGCCTTCTTCGTATCTTGTATGATATCTAGAATAGATCTCATCATGCTTATGATATCTAGAGGGTAGATCTCTTGTCATACTGATAAAACAAGTCCGAGGAAGAGGAAAGTGATAGAGGGAGAGAGAAGAAGAGGAGATGGCAAAGTATGCAAATGTAAGGACGCCAAAAGTTGAAAAGAGAGAAGAAATAGAAAGAGACAAGAGATGCACGAGCGTTTTGAATTCATGCCTTGTGTGTTTTCAGAATTTGGACCACTTTCTCTCTTTTTTTTTCTTCTCCTTCACTTTTTATCAATATATATAGTTGAAGAACAAATATGTCTAGTCTTGTGGCATTTACAAATGTTCCTCTTTCTTCACTTGAGCTCATTATTGGTAAATCATATAGTTTTGATAAAACTCGCCTTAAAAATATTTTGCTTGTAATATACATTATAATTCTAAACTATGAATGAATTTATATGTTTACGTATCGATCTCACAAAACATAATTTACAAGATATAGTAATCCTAGGCACGTAGAACTGATCGCAATCTCCACTTTTAAGTTGAAAGTTTATGTTTCCATTTGAATGGCGATTACACGACAACTTTGTGATTTGTAAGTGAAATCATAACAAAGAAAAATAACAGTTATGGGCCAACAAGGCCTAAAATAAGGCCCAGTAATTATTTATATGTCTCAAACGTTTTGTCTTGGGACCGAGACAAATAAGGACAGAGAGGAGATTACAAACAAACTCGCGTGCAAATCTGCAGCTTTCACTACTTTTTCTTAAAAGTTTGAACATTTGAAGAAAGCAACAAACAAGAAGTGAGTGTAATAGATTCACTGTTACACTAATAAAATTATGATTAACAAACAATTTTTTTTTTTTTTTTTTAATTATTATTAAGACAGACTCCAAGAAAGAAACAGAGGGAGACAAAGGTTTTTGTTTCTCCGCGTCGGTGTCTGAAGAGATTCCTGAGGGGTTTTTCTCTTGGATTCTCAGAATTTATTCAAAAATACAATTTTAAAACTATTTTTGAAAACTGGTGAAGATCAAAGTTTTCGATTCTCGGAAATAAAAGAAATAAAAAACCAAAAAAGAGAACTAAACGCCAATTATAGTTGATTTATTGTTTAGGAATCCGAGAATCATCTCACCATTAACGAGGCTATTTATTTTGTCTTGTTAATTAGGAGCAAAATCTAATAAAGAAGAATATAAACGAACCTCATTCCAATGTTAAGCAACAAGCATTTTCTGTGAGTGAGAGAAGAACCACAAAGGCTCGAACTTTGGCACTTCCTCGTGCTTAGCTTTTGCTTTGGCTGCTACTAGTGTACAAAAACAACAAACAGGTGATTTTGTTTTGTCTTTCGTTTGTTCTGTATCGTTTAAATCGTAGCTTCCTTATTGTTCTTGTTGTTGTTGTTCATCACTTGAATCTTTAAATGTCAATTTTTGAAATCTTTTATGCTCTGTTCTTCTTTAGCTTTCACGTTTTTTGGCCAGTTGGATTAGTTAACCAATGAATGGTTTCGTGTTCTGGCTTTGATTACTAAATATTGAAGATTTGGAACTGAATTTGTCTTGTCTGATGAAAATTTTCAATCTTTTTGGGATTTTATTTAACAGAGATTGTACCTTTTTTTGTTGGTTTAGGGTTTAGGGTTTTTTTCTTCAATCAATGGAGAATGCTGTTGCTAAAACATCGAGTCCATCTTCGAATCTATCAGAAATCATCTCCAAATTGGCTAAAGTCTGCAAATTTAGATCCATTGGTGTGTTCCCTGACCAAAAGCCGAATTCGAATGAGATCTTGGTGGATGATAAAGCTAAGGAAACTGAAGTTTGTGATTTTAATCACAAACCTTTTACAAAGTTTCGAACTTTTCGTTGGGGTGATGATGAGATATCGAAGCTTTTCGACATTGTTTCAGCGCTTAAGCTAGCGTATGTTGAGTTTCAACAAGCTCATTTACCTTATGATCCAGATAAGATCATTGAAGCAGACAACCTCGTCGTGTCTCAGCTCGAGGCTTTACGCAGAATCAAACGTCTCTATCTCAAAACGAAACAGCTCAACGCGAAGAAGACCGAGTTTGCTGCTTCTTGTTTGAATGGATTGAGAGATGAGATTGAAGTGAATGAGAAGGAATTGGAGAAACTTAAGGCACAAGTGAGAGCAAAGGAGAGTGAGATACACTCTTTGAAGGAAAGATTAGATTGTTTGGTTGCAGAGAATAGGAAACATGAAGAGAGGATTGTGAGTGTTTCTTCGTTTGAATTCGCTTTTCGAGCTGCTTCTAAGGCGGTTCACGACTTTTCGAAGCCATTGATCACTCTGATGAAAGCTACAGATTGGAATTTGGACAAGGCAGTGGAATCTATAGTTGGAAATGTAACATTTGCTAAGACCTCAGATAAGAAGTATGCTTTTGAGTCATACATTGTTCGGAGAATGTTTCAAGGCATTAAGCTTAATCCGTTTGATGTGACCGAACTAATGAGCTTCGATGATCCATTGGACGCGTTAACAACATTTCCAAATTCCGCGTTTTCAAGATTCTGCGGTCAGAAGTATCTTTTAGTTGTTCATCCATCGATGGAGGCTTCATTCTTTGGGAATTTGGATATGAGGGGACTAGTTTTGCTCGGTAAGCATCCAAGAACGATGTTTTATCACATCTTTGCAAAAATGGCAAAGTGGGTATGGATTCTTGGATCGTTTGCAGCTTCTTTAGATCTTAAAGCAAAGATCTTTGTGGTCAGAAGAGGAACAAGATTCTCAGGTGTCTACATGGAATCTGTAGTGGGCGATGAAAAAGAAGAAGGACAAGGCGATTTAAGCGTCGAGTTCATCACAATGCCGGGGTTTAAAATCGGAGATTCAGTGTTTAAATCTCAGGTTTATCTTTCTAAAGCAAAAGAGTAAAAAACCACTCTGCAGATTCGGTTATTTCAATAGTTTTAGGTAAAGAGCTCTCTGCTTTTTTGAAAGTTTTGTAGGTAAGTAAAATAAATTCTTTGTCCAAGAATCATTTGGTTTGTATCATTGTTGACATTCAGTTTTGGTCTATAGATAATAAATCCAAGTTTCTTCATTATGTGAAACTTAAAAAGATACAATCTTTTATATGTCTTCACACATGAGCTCTCCATAAAATCTGTAGGCAAGATTAGTGAAAACATGGCTTTTTAAATTTTAAGATTCAACCAACAGAAGAGAAGCTCCTCTATGTCCATTTAGTCAACCATTTTCTCTTCTTCAACAATCAAATGAATCAGAAAGTTTTCAAAGCTTCTGCAAGCATCTTCTACAGTATTGTCTTTGAATGCATCTCTCGAACTCAGCGATTTCTTAGCCCGTGCTGCATTAGCAGGCGTCCAAATAGGTGACAGTGCTAGTATGCTTCATGATGGATTTCGTTATTTCTCCCTCTCTCTTCTCATCACATTGATTTAATGTTTTATGAAGATACAGTATGCAAGTATTTAATGTCAACATTCTACAACAAAGAAGAAGAGAGTATAATAACATAGCTGGCCTTATTCCACATGTGAAAGCTCACATTTGGAATCTTGGATTGGGTTTGTGATAGAGAAAAAAGACTATATGTTCTTTATTATTATGAAGGCAAGATCCCCCACTGATGCAGAAACCCTTTTCCAGTGGTTACTTCGAGCACCAAGAGTGCTAGCACCGCTAACATAGCTGCTCTTCCGTTCCATGTTTCTGCACTTTTTGTCCATCCCCATTCCCACATTGTCACCGGCGCTGGTAACTCCCTCCTCTGTGAATCATATGTTGCTAATAGTTCTTCTACACTCCCAAGCGGAACTAACGACTGCCCAACCAAAAAAAATAATAATAAAGATTTACTAATCTTTTGTGGAGCTTCAAGTAGATAAAAGATGAAGAGTGTTGTTACCTGTCGAGCTTCAAGGTTTGAGACTGCCATAGCTCCAACATATGGAAGACTTTCCACAACAGCATCTGCCAAGTCAGATATAAACATGGGTTCTGTTCCTAGCGCAGGTACTCGCCCCCAGTTTTTGATACCAGACTTCAAAGCCAACTCTTTATACTCAACATCTATCTCCTCCAGAGTTTCAATGTGCTCGCTCACAAAACTGTTAAGATAGGAACAAACTTGAGTTTCAAATAAGCAGAACAAAAAGTAAAAAGAGACAGAAGATTTACCTTATGGGTACAGCCAGAAGATTTTCAACACCTTTTTTACCAAGTTCAGTAATGGCTTCTTCAGTATATGGTTTCAGCCATTCCACTGGTCCAACTCTGCTCTGCGGGAGTGTGTTGCGGAGACATAATAAAACAACAGAATGAGTGAAATTTTCGACAAAGAGCTAATTCGACAAAAATGGAAAATACCTGATAAGCAAGAGTGTAAGCATTAGTTATCTTTCTCTTGTCTAATTCCTCCATGATCAGATCAACACATTCTTCCATCTCTGCCTTGTAAGGATCACCGGCTTCTTCAACATATGCAAGAGGCACGCCATGTGCACTGAAAAATATTACAACCTGTAACATATATATTTTGGTTTGAAGCACGTCTTAGGATACTTGAATTGGCAAAGCCAGAAAACTACAAAAGATTCCACTAGAGAATAGTTGCATATATAATCGAGTGAGCAGACACAAGATTGTCTACCTGACTAGGGGAACCAAATTTTTCCAACTCGCTTTGGATTAGATTTGCCATTGCCTTTATATATCCCTCCCGCTGATACCACGATGGTATAACAGTATGCTGCATGTTCACAAGATACTCGTCCTCTCTATGTAAATAGTGAGTCCAGCAGATAAAGTTAGTTAGATAAGATATGGTCTTGGTATACTAAAAAAGAAAGATTTGCAAGTCTCACCTAAATATTCTCTCCAAGAGTCTTAGGCTTGAACCACTAGTCGATATCGAAAATTGAGGATAAAGTGGTAGAACAACTAGTTTTGTAATTCCATCTCTTTTTATCTGAAACAAAATATATAAAGAAAATGAGTAAGACTCACAAGGTGGAAATTCAAGGTGTTCACACAATAGTTCAGCTTGAAAGGAAATATCTATATTTTGCAAATGATGTTTGATAAAAATAAATGTTGTGATCCATTGAACATGCAAATATGAAAAGATAACATTTGTGTTTGAGAGGATCGAGCCTTAAAATCAAGATACCGAGGACCATATTTGACATACCTGTTCAATGGCTTCCTCAGTGAACGGATGCCAATACCGCATACCAACATATACCTTTGCTGGGACATTTTTCTCCCAAAGGGACTTTCTTAATTCTTCAGCCTGGTGAAGATATAACAGGTACATCATAAGAGCGTAGAGGAAACTATGGCAGTAGTTAATAGAATGATGAGCAAGCTAAATTACTAAAAACCAAGAACAAAGATAGAAGAAACTATATACGTGAGGAGTTATATACATACTTAAGTCTTACCGCAATCTCCAGTCCATAAATTTTGCATCATCTCAATAACTCACTACTCTCAAGTTAAGGTGTCTCACACAAGCACAAGAGATTTACAAATGGAAAGGAAACTGAAACATTTTGGTATACTAACTAGCCATTTTAGTTGGATGCAAGCAATGATTGAGAAATGTAAGCCTAGAATAGTCAAGCTATTTCTAACCCGTTTTGCTTTCAGTACTTGAAAGTTGAAACTTGGACAAAACAGAGAAAAAAGCTTCTAAAATGACAGAGGACAAGAAAAGCAGAGTAATTAAGTTCATATTGGCATATGAGAACTAACCTGTGCATCAGTTATATGGCGAAGAGGAGAACCTCCACCAATAGATGCATATCCTTCCTTGCTTTTGGGAGCCCTTGCTACTGATATAAACTGTGCTAATGGCTTCTGAAGAAACTGAAAGAACGGTGGCAACCGTATAATGTCCTAAAAAACGATTCAACAACGAACATAAGTCGTATAAAACATGTAAAGTTAGGCATGTTCTACACAATCAAAAACATTTAATCAAGCATTTCAAGGAAGGTTGATAACAGGGAGATATATACTATACCGGGTCGGCGAAGAGGTTAAACAAAAAAGGTTGAACATCATCTAAAGTCTCAGGACCTCCAAGGTTCAATAACAAGACACCAATTTTGGCATCATCAGTGATAACAGAGGCAGATGAAATAGCATCACTGATAACAGAGGAAGATGAAATGTTTAAAGGGTTTGAAGTAACCAAAGCTGCTCTCAAAGGCAATGAATGTTTCCCAAGAAGCCGGTTTGATGAAGTAGTAGCAAATGCTTCAAAGGGTAATCTTGAACAGTGTACAATAGATCTCTGTGAATCGTTACTCAATTGTGACAAGAGTCTGCATACAACAACAAAGAGATAACTAATCAGTTTGCAATGTGAAGCTAACAGAGATATAAACATCCGAAACTTACGGAGGACGAAAGGTAGAGTAGGAGGAACAGGAAGAAGAAGAGCAAGAAGAAGGAGAAGCAGTCATGGCTGGGCAATTCATTGCCAAAAATTGAAACTTGAAGAAACCTTAAAGCAACGATTGGATTTGGAGGAGCTCACAACAAAAATCTGATTTATATTTCTTCGATTTTTTTTTTTTTTTCATTAAATCAGACAAGACACAGTTGGGATAAAATGAAAGGGGCTTGAGGAGTGAGGACGGACAACCACACGTGTCCACACAATTGTGATAATTTTTTTATTTATTCAACAAAATTGCAAGAGACGAGTTTGGTAAGTGAATCCGGTTGAACCGGTTAAACCGGGATTGACCCATGATTAAATTGCTTATCCGGTGTCCGGTCCGGTTTAAAATATTTAACGAAACAGATTTTTTTTTTTAGGAGCCAATAACCGGACAATATATAAGATTTCTCCATGATCACTTGCTTTGTATCTTTGTTTCACATTCAAGTTTTGGTCTATAGTTGATAAATCCAAGGAGCTTAGTGTTGGAACTTGTTTTTGACAAAATGGTTTTGACCATTGTTACGGTGGATTTTTCGGTGAAGACGTTCATCGGAATGACCGGTTCTTGGGCACGATGGAATCGTTGCTGCGAGCACTACATGATGGTGTATTGGAATGTCAAAAACGGAGTTCGTTTGAATGAGAAATGGAGGTCCAAAGTAACTTGCTTGCATAGCTTGGAATTTTGACTTAAAGTCAAAATTGTATACTTTGGAAGTTAGAGGAGAAATCCAAACATACATGGGTTGGATTTGAGATTTGAAATTTGGGAAATGGGCTTACAACCCATATAATTATTTTATTTTCCCAAATTTATTTTGATTTAAATTAGTGATTAAATAAAAAATATCTACCTTAATGATTGTGTGTAATCAATTGAGACAATTAAGGTCAAAAACGTTTTTGACTTTATCGTGAGATTTAAGTCTTTTGATTGTGTCATTAAGGTGATATATTCTCCTCTTTGATGCCATGGACGTGGAGCTCTTGTGCTATAAAGTCATGGTCATTGTCTCTCATTCTAAGGATCGTTCACCGACATAATCTCCTTCCTCTTCTTCTCTTTTCTAGTTCGAGTCTGAGAGTACAACACAAGGCTAGTGTTCGTTTAGCTTTTGATTTGAGTGTTGCAATCAAAAGGAGAAACAGTTTTATCCTGGGACTCTAATTGTCATCAAACCGGCACACTACGGGGCGATTTTTGAGTTAAGGAAAGAGATCATCAAAGTTCTCGACTCTGTTTACCACCGTCAATCTCCGTTCTTCAATCATCCTTTGGTATTGTTGATATATGATACTTGTTCTATGTTATTTACTTTACAAATATCAGATTGTGCCCATGTTGAAATATTAAGGTCCTACACTTAGGTAATCACACGAATGTCTGAGTTTCGCAGTTCGGAATCATTGTTTCTTCTCGGGATTCTACTAATTGGGTTTCACTTATGGTTTCTTAGTTGTCTTTTTGTTTATAGATTGTCAATTCTTTTCTTGGTTTTTCGGTCTTTCGGCTCTTACTATATCTTTGTATTTTCTGTCAAAATTTTCGAAAATGGTATAAATACTTAACATTGACACCAAAAAAAAAAAACCAAGTTTCTTCGATATTTGAAACGCGAAAACATACAATATTCTTTTATAGTTTTCACACATTTCAATTTCCAACTTTAAACTAATAAACTTAGAAACCTTAAGATGGTGTATTCAATAATTGCCAAACCACAATTAGTTTTTGTTTTGGTTGACAAATACAGATAAAACTTTTATTGTTCTGATCATTTATCATATTTTCATTCACCTGAAAACAGGTCTCTGCAGAGTTCTCCATAGAATCTGGAGACAAGTTCAATGAAGACAGGACTCTTAAGATTCTTCCAACAGAAGAGAAGCTCCTCTATGTCCATTAAGTCATCTATTTTCCCTTCTTCAACAATCAGATGAATTAGATAGTTTTCAAAGCTTCTACAAGCATCTTCCACCGCATTGTCTTCGAATGCTTCTCTTGAGTTCAGCGATTTTCTGGTCCGTGTAGAGTAAGGCGTCGTGATGGGTGAAGTGAATAGCTTCTTGGCTGTTGCTGGCGTGAGAGGTGAGTGCATAAACTTGGAATAATCATCATCGCTCACACTAACTGCAATGGCACAATAAGAGAACAGAGAGATCAAGAAGCTGATAAATTCAATGTTAAACTTGCAATAGATGTGTATAATAATTGTCTTACAAGAGGAAGTTCTAGGTTTGGTGTTGCTCATCTTTTGGTTCTTGCTTGTGTTGAGAAAACAGAGACAAGAACAGATTGGCTTTTTGGGATGATGATGTTGATGTCTAGGTTTGACATTGCCATGACGGGCACGAAGAGGTCTAATAAAGACAGGTCTTTTAACTCTGAAGCGGAAGAGAGAGACAAATCTGTTGCATGATTTGGAAAGCTTTGATTTGAAGTTAATCAAAGTTGTTTTCACTCTCATTGTCTTGAACCTTTTTTGATGATGATGTTGTTGTTGTGATCCTCTTTGGCTTTTTGTTTTGTTTTGGTGTGTATAAGGTTAGAGGATTGGCTTGTGTTGCGTGGAGTTCACGTCTTTGGGTGTGAAAATCATGATGGTGGAGTCCCATGAAGTTTTTAAAAACAGTGGAGAAATAGTTTCTATTGCACAAGTGTTTGGTGGCTCTTGCTTATAAACAAAATCCAATATGATGAAACTGGTTTTGATTTTGTATATGAATATTCAAAAAGTCGTTGATTGATTGGTGGGTCAACGCAACAGCATATGTTGAACATAAACCAGTCCCACGTCTAGTGAAAATATCTCAACTTTTAAATATGAATTAACCCTATGAAGTCATGCTTTAAATCTTATTAAAAGATAGTTGCCAAAACAATTGATCTGGAAAGAGGAAATGTATAGAAAGAAAAGAGTATCCTCAAAATGTTCGGCGTTAGTGGACATAGTAGACCAAAATTTTCCCATATTCATCATTGTGACTCAAAAGTTGATCCCACTTTATTCAAAGGAGAAAATGGATCATATTTGATTATCCTAATCTCATCATTTGTATATCTGTATCACCTTAGTATAATTATATAAAGTGGGACAAAAACTAAAGTATTTCTACCTAAAAACTTAAGATAAGGTTCAGACTTTAGCAAATTTTAAAGAAGCATCGAAATGAAACTATTGAACTTGGTTATAACATGTACTTTAACCAAGATAGATTCGTATATGTAAAATGTTTTCGTTGAATTTTGTAGGTATTTGTTTTTATTAATAAATTTGATTTGTCCGTTTAGGACTAATTAAAGGCTGCAAATGGTGTGGAACGTTTTAATATCTTCATTCAAAAAGCTTATTCAGAAAAAGAAAAAAGCTGCATTTTTCTTTTGTAATTGCCATTTGGTCAACCTCTTTTGTGGATTCTTTAAAACTGTTTACATTTTGCTACTCTTTATAATTAGTTAATTACTTTTTTCAGTTATTTTATCATTTCGATGAAGTATATAATCCTCATGAAATGATGTTAGAAATCTGTCAGAAATCAGAATCAACTGATTCTATGTTTTATATACTATTCCACTAATTTATTAATATTGTAGATAAAAATTTTGTTTTCAATTTTTAACCAAATATGTTTTCAAATATTATTTTAATCAACCAAAAATAATTTCATTTAATTATGTGAACACAAGCGTGTAAATGTTGATAATGATACCAAATAAAAGACATTCTTTAACCTTTATCTAGTAGTGAGCCCCACTAGTTTCCAATTTTAATCTTCAGTTTCTTCTCTATCTGTCACAGACTCACATAGAGACTTTGCTTTCTCACCTTCTTCTTTATCTAAGGAAACAACAAAACAGAGGTTTCTTAAGAGAAACATCACATAATCTTGTGAAGAGAGATGGGGAATTACAAGTTCAGAATTTCAGAAATGCTTCCAAATGCATGGTTCCACAAGCTCAAAGACATGACTAAACACTCTAAACCGAAAAACAAACCTTCTTCTTCTTCTTCCTCAAACACTTGTAGCAAGAAGAAACCTTCCTCAGATTCTCTTCCTCATCATCACTCTTATTTCTCCAACAGCTTAGTAGCTAACAATCCTCCTCACTATAATTCACCAAGAAACTCTCTTCACACAAAAAGGATGAGTAAAAGAAAAACACTTTACAAGCCATCCCTTAAACCTTTGACTCCTCCTCCTCTTGTATCTGCAAGTTTTAACAAGAGCAAGATCAACGGTCAAGATTCGTCTTACAGCATGTTCCCAGCTCTTGAAACCTCCCCTGAGTCTTTTGTGTATAGTTTCTACGAAGAGGATGATGATGATGAGTTCGTTGACTTTTCCAACTTCAAGACCAACACAAAGAACAAAGCTTTCACCAAGCAGAAGGTCAAAGTGTATGATTCGAAAGAGAAAGCTTGTCTTGCAAGTAATCCGATCAAGAAACCGCAGAAAAGCCATCTTTCTGTGAAAATTAACAGAGAGAAAGAAGAAGAAGACGATGGTGAATATAGAGCCGAGAAGAAATATCAAAGGCAAGTTTCTAGTGGAAGAAAATCATCTGCTGGGATAAACCTCAAAAGAGTAAATTCACCTAGAATTCAACTCTCAGGTACTCGTAGAAGTACTTCTAGAAGATCATCAGAGAGCAAACAAGATGTTCTTGAGAGCTTCGCTGTGATGAAGCAGTCCGTGGATCCAAAGAAAGATTTCAGGGAATCAATGATTGAGATGATAGAAGAGAACAACGTCAGAGCTTCAAAAGACTTGGAGGATCTTCTTGCTTGTTACCTTTCTTTGAATCCAAAAGAGTATCATGATCTTATCATCCAGGTTTTCGAACAAATCTGGCTTCAACTTACAAAAACCAAGTAAAGAAAAGAAAAAAAAAAACTCTTAATGTAATAGTAGAGTTAACCTAATGGTCAAATTAGTATCAATATTTGTCTTGTGAAATTTGTAATTGTTGACTTGTTGTTGATGTTCATAAGAAGTTAGATGGAACTGTGGAGATTCTCTTTGAATCCCACATTTTATGTATTTTTTTTCTTATTTATTTCTCTTTTGTAAATGTAAGCAAATAATAAAAGTTGTTATCATATTGTCGTTTTAATACTAACATGATCACTAAGGGCGTGAAACCACTGTTTAATTAAGACAGAATTGATCACTAAGCATATTCTTGTTTTCTCTATGATTATGAACATATAAAAACTACTCACAAAAGATGCATCAAGATTTGATTATTTCTTAGAATATGAGGATGGATTTGCGCCATTATCATTTGAATATTTTGAAATTACAAAGTTGAAAATGGCGGTAAAAAGAGCAACCAGAAAAAGACAACAGTGAAGAGACATGAACATTTTGAAAATCCAACAAGTACGGAGTATATATATAGATGCATGAAGAACATTGGATAATTGTTGAAGGTAGAGAGAGGACCACACTGACACATAAACTGAGATGTGATTAAAGAAGAAAGAAACAGATATGAGTTTTAATCCTTTTTCTGTGAAGAAGAAGGAAGAGTGAAGAAGAAGAGGAAGAGGACCACTGTTGAAAATTCCATCCCCTACCTCTGTTGGCTTATCAAGTTTCAGCAAAAGACATGTGATATGCTATGGTTTCTGAGTGAATTTTCTTAGTTTACGAGCCAAGAAGTATTCAAATCAATGGGCCTAATGGATCTTGCAGTTTTGGATTATAAAGTTTACAAATGGAAAAGGTGCTATATCATAATTTTAAAGAAGTGTGTCAGAGAGAGAACTTCATAATCATAAACTACACCAATTATTACGAACAAAACATGATTCACACGAACTTCTTTTCTATCTTGATCACCTAGCTTCACAAACGATTTTGTTCGCATAAAACTACACCAACTTTTAAATTTAGCTTTAAATTAAATATGACCGAAACGAATCATTTTTAAAATAACAGTTATATATGAAATTGCATTCCAAATTTGGATTCCTTTTTAAAAACTTGTGAAAAATAACAAAACATTGTGTATAGTTTCATGTCGATATATGGTTGTTTGTGTAGTTGTCTACTATTTTTTAAGTTAATTTGTTAACCATTTTTCAAATAGGAATGATGAGAAAAATTTCTATAACAAATTATATAACCTAGATTATTGTATCATAGTGTTTTTAATAAATCCGTTTATCCAAAACTTGAATTTACAGTAAAACCTCTATAAATTAATACAATTGAGAACTTGAGATTATGATATTTTATTAATTTATCGGGTTATTGTTTTATCGATACTAGAGGAGTTCGAGTTGTCAGGATATAATTAGTGCTGTATTTATGGTGTTGGCAAAAAGGCAATTGTCTAAGCCACCAATTTTTTTTTGATTTTTAGGCCACAAATTTTATTCTTTTAATGACTATTAAACCACATTATTTTGTTAAGATAATCATCCCGCCCAATGTATTTGAGAGCTTTAAGGTGCATGTTGGAAGTAAAGCCACATAAACAGGATTTGATATTTGTACAAATTGTGCTCAAGAGATGATCCAAAGTAAAACTCGTAGGACAATTTTACTTTGACCATAACATAAACCGTTGTCTAAACCATGTGTTGTAATTCTCACAATCTCTCTATCTCTTGTTTGGTTTTTAGTTTTTTTTTCTTTGTTCAAGAGACAAAAACAAGAAACGATTTACTCTTTAATCTTCTACATTGATTAACTTGGATGATCCTTATTCCTCACACAACACACTTATACTACTTTCACCAATGATGACTTCTACTACTTAGACTCTTACACAAGACAAGTAGTCACCCTACACATATTGGAACTCTCATTCCTTGATTCACTCTTTTAGACTCTATGTTGGTATCTGCCTTAAGTATTCACTGAATCTGACAAGTCATGCCTGGAAGACAGAAATCTCAGGGCTTAGGCCTTCAAAGTGGGAAGAAAATTATTGCAAGACGTTGTTAATTGGAGACATCATTGTAAGATTCTACGGGAAGCGGCTAACCTTCTACAATGAAGTGACAGAAACCATGATGAATGTTGAAGGCTTGTCAACCTTTCCTAAAAATTCTATAGGAAATTCTTTCACTTTTTTAACATCGATAGGAAATATAATATTATAGTATAAAATTCTAAGCTAATAAAATAGGTAAATTAAAATATATATATATATATATATATATATATACATATATATAATTAAATGGAAGAAACTACTCCTTCTATTTCATATCTATATATACATTTTTGGAGTACACTTAGCAAATAAATCCTAGAGTTGCTAAGTATTTACAAAGAATGCCATTGGCATTAATTATTTAATTTCGAAAATTTAAATCAAAGATATTAATTACCAAAACAATCTTAACATAATATCTTAACCATAACTAATCCTTTCCATAATATCTTAATGATATTAATTAATTTTGACAAAATCAATTTTTTTAAGTAATTCATTTTTTAAATATATTTATTTTAATGTACATTAATTAAATTATGGTTACTATTCGTTATTTTACAAACTCATTTTGCTATATTACTTATTATAAACCAAACTCATTTTGGCTATAAATAATTTGTTTAGTTATAAATTAGATTAACTCCAAAAAATATTATTACCAAATATATAAATATTATTTATGTCTACGGAATAATATGTTATTTTAGATTATTATTATTTCATAAGGTTTCAAATATTATGAATATTTTAACTTTATAAGAATTTTAAATATTATTAATTTTAAACTTATAAGGAATTTAAATATTATAAATATTTAAATTTTATAAAACTTTTAAAGTATCTATAATATTTCAATTTTATAAAAAAGTTTATATATTAATAACATTTGAACTCTATAAAAATTATAAATATATATACTATAGAGACAATTTAAAAGCAAACTTTTAAATTTACTCGAATTATATGTCTTCTAAATAAAATTATTATTAAAAAGAAAAATAACATGATGTTTAATTTCACGGGACGGGATTATATGGTGTGACGGGTTTGTGTCGATATTAATACGGAACGATATACTACGAGTGAAATCTTAGAATTAACAACCAAAATACAATTATGAAGTTTGGGTCGATATTAAAACTTTTATGAAGTTTCAAATATTATAAATATTTAAACTTTATAAGAATTTATAAGAAGTTTAAACATTGTAAATATTTTAAGATGATAAAACGTTTAAAGTATTTATAATATTTAAATTTTATAAAAAGTTTATAATATTAATGATATTTGAACTCTATAACAATTAAAAATATATATATATATTATGGGAGCCATTTAAAGCAAACTTTTAAATTGACTCAAATTATATATGTCTTTTAAATTAAAATATTATAAAAAAATAATAACAAAATAATGTTTAATTTCACGGGACAGGGTTATATGGTAGGACGGGTTTGAATCAATATTAATACGAGGCGGTACTACGAGTGAAATCGTAAAATTAACTATCAAAATACAATAAATGCTAAACAAAACAAACAATATTAACAAAATAAATTCAACTTAAAATTTCAATTTTTAGTTATCAAAAATCGACCCGTGGGTTTAATGCGGGGTAATATATATAATAAGTACATTTAAATCAAACAAAACAATAGATAATTTTCAAAAAATTTATAGCCCCGCGGTGTACCGCGGGTTAAAATCTAGTTAGTTATAGTTTAAGGTTTTTACACATACTAGGAGAAAATCCGGGCTACGCCCGGTATACATTTGATAATTATACTAATTTAGTTTTAAATTACTTTTTACTTTTTTTAGAATATATACGAAATGATCATGTGATGTGATGTGGTATTTTACACTTTAAAAACCAGGTGTGGTACAATTAATTGTTCAGATTTATCAATGTTTAAATTTATTATTTGTAATATATATTTACAATTTAAATTTTATGTTTCTAAATATTTTTAATTAATAATTAGTCCATATAATATTAATTCATCTATATCATAAAATCTTATCATTTATTTTCAAGTAATCGTTATTATTGTTTTTCATTTCATTCTTTGTTCTAACTTCTTATGTAGTCCTCTAAATATGATTTTATAAAAAATTGCAGTAAAATGTGTAACTTAGATTTTAAGAAAATAATTAAAAAAATTTAGTGATACATAAGTTCTACGTACATCTATTGTTTTAGTAGTCGTCCGAATAGCATTCATGCTTCCATTTTTCACTGGATATTATACATAAGTTCTACATATATCGTAGGAAACGCTCAATGCCTTACTGTCAAGTGTCAATATTAGCAAAATTGGAAGAAAATTTTTTCCTACCAATTTTCCAGTGTTCTAAAATTGAATTTTCTATGATTATATTGATAGAAAACTATTTCCTACAAATTGTTTTCTATTTTTTACTAAATGAATTTAAAAAAATAAAATTAATTAAATTGTTTCAATATTATATTAATTCCGAAAATTATATTCAACCTGATGAAATAATCATTATTTAAGAATCCAATTAATAAATATTAAACCAAATTATTTGACAAAAAAAGAAAAGTCGAAAATCATTTTTGAAAACCAATTCTATCTACTTCTACATTGATGGATTACCAATGTGGAGTATCCTCTTGAATATGAGGTATCCATCTATTAAATCCTGGACAAGAAGAGAAAGTTGGAATCAATGATCAAGGGCAAGAAGCAAGCAACATAGGCAACACAATCAATTATCTGAAACAAATGACAAAAAGAAAGTCAATTGTGAAAGAAAAAAAAAAAGGAATCAACTGATTAAAGCAAGGAAGAAGCCAAAGAATATACATTTGTATGCTAAGTAAAAAATCATCAAGAGGGAGCAAAAAGACAGAGACTATGCACAAATTTCTACAATTAGTTGCTTGCAAAGGAGAGAAATTGGTCAAGGAAATGATCAAAGAGAAACAGAGGGACGTTGTGAAATTTTTTTGTCAAGAGTGACGGCAAAATAGCTCACAAAGAAAAATACGGTGAGTACTTTAAATATAACTAAGCCAAGAAGAATCTATAGTTTTCAATTGTCTCTAAAGTTTTAAAACATGCTCTTGCTTTAACTCTAATATCAAAAAAAAAAAAAGAGAGAGTAAAGAAGAGAATGAAAACAGAGAACTTGAGAGGAGAGGGAACAAACCTGAAGCTTGATGGAGAAGATCATGAGGATCCGAAATGAAACAGAGTGAAGAGACAACAATTCAACACCATCATGATAAGCGCTTCAATCCCACCTATGCAACAAAGCCAAAATCACCACCATCATCATTATTATTCAAAAATAATATGAAAATAAATAAAACCCAAGAGAGTCAAGAGAAAGATATATAACTACAACAAAACAAAAAGAAAATGCAGTGGCTAAAGTCTTCTTACATTCCTTAAAATAGCAAAAAGAAGATGACTAAACTTGCTAAGAGCTATCGTATCTCTTAATGAGTTCAGACATCAAATAAAAAGTACATCTAAGCGGTGAAGAAGGCTTTGCGCAACAGCATAAAATCAACAAAACTTCAATTTCGTATAACGTATTCAATTTCTTGAAAACACAGAAGCAAAGAAACGAAAGAGCCACTAACCTTGAACGACTCCCATTTCCTTTTCGACTTTTGCTTGCATCTCGCACAGGGTAGCATCTTCTTCCTCCATCTCTTTTAATCTCCTCTTCATCTCATCAAGCCCTTGATAAGATGAAATCAAAACCCCAAACCAAACAGAAATATACAAACGAAGTACAAGATAAAATCGAGCGAACACACATAAGAGACAGAGAAGCAGACCTTAACGGCGTCATCATCTGTCGCAAGCATATCCGGATCCAACAACTCAGAACGTGAAACCTTCGTCGATCTCCTTCGATTACTGCAGCGATGAAGATGAATTTGAGGTATTGCCATGGACTGGTGGCGACCATGGAGCTTAATAGTAGACACTTTGGCAGGGTCACCGAACAGTCACAGGTTTCTCTCTCTGATTTAGTTCTGCTTTTAAAAGAGATCGGAAGGAAGTAAATTGAAAAAAATATGTGGGGAAGATGAAACATCATGGAGAAAACGATACACTTTCCGCTACAATTGAAGCAATGTTCTGATGTGGCTTAGTTTTGAAATAAAATTTTGTGCTGATATTTATAGGGTTTTCATTAGGCTGACGTGGCTTCCTCTAAAATGATTTTGATTTTGCTGATGTTGATAGGTAGGCTTGAAACTATCATTTTTATTAGTAAGAGATATACTAATTACCTTGGAAAGACGAAAACCAAATTTGAAACCGAAAAAATATATTGATTTATCGAGGTATTAATATATATATCGAATATTAATTATTATTTTTGATATCCAATTCTGAATCAGTGAATGAACTTACATAAATCATAATAAAGAAAAAATATATATTTAAATTCTTAAATTAAAATGTAAATTACATATTTCATAAGTATTTATAAACGATAAATAAATAAATAAAAATCAAATTATGCCATCATTTTAATGCGAGCACACGACACGAGTGAATGCATAACCAATAAAATAAGATTTTTTTTTGTTTTTGTTTTGTTTTCTTAAATTCAAAATTGAAAGGAAAGGAAAAAAAAAAAAATCGAAATCGGAAAGTGTATATTGTTGTTGTTCTTCGATTCCTCGCTCTCCGCCGCGTTCTCTCTCTCTCAAATTCATCGGAAGCAAAGCAACCTTCTTCTCCGATCTTCGTCTGGTTCGTCTCTAAACCCTACTTTTTCTTCTATTCGCAGTACTTGTTATTTATTTCAGTCGAAGCTAGCTTTGTGTCGATCTCAAAGTAGATCGGAATCAAGTAAAAGAGATCGTTAAATTCCAAATTGTTCCCGATCTATTGCAATGCACGAGTCGTAGAATCTTCACCTACATTAGTCTAGATCTACTCGTCCAATTTCAAATTCGAGAAATCGAAATTTAGTTTAAAGGAAATCGCAAAACCTAGTTATGGAATCGTTGCGTCTTGAGTTGTTCTTTAGTGATGTAGGATTTAGAAAACCCTGATTTTGGTGTTTGTACTTTGTCAGAATCAATGGCAACGATTAGGAACTTGAAGATAAAAACATCGACTTGTAAAAGGATTGAGAAAGAGCTTCACTCTTATGAGAAAGAAGTTGAGAGAGAAGCTGCTAAGACTGCTGCTATGAAGGACAATGGTGCTGATCCCTACGATCTTAAACAACAGGTACGAATTTTGAAATATGATCTTCTTCATTTGTAATCTCTCGGTATTCGAAGATGATAAGATATGTTTGTGTTTCTGTTGTGTTCTTAGGTTGCATTTAAATTCTTCTCGTTAGGCATTTGTATCATGTAAAGCTAAAATGGTTACATGGTTTCCGATTCCGATTTCAGACTTGGCTTTTCCTAATTGTCTATGTGGTGATGCAGGAAAATGTGTTGGGTGAGTCTAGGATGATGATTCCGGATTGCCACAAACGACTCGAGGCTGCATTAGCTGAACTCAAGTCCACTTTGGTAACTACATTTTCCATTGTTATTGATTGCTAAGCATTGGTCTTGCTTTATGTATTAGTTTATAAGAAATGCAGAGCGGTGATTTGAAGTTTAAGAGCATTACATTATCACATTATAACTTTATGTATCTATAGCGATTGGATTAATCCCCCTAATGAAAGCATCTTAGACTCTTAGTCCCTCGTTGAAAAAAACGAAAAATAAGGACACATAGGAACCGTGAAATTCGTACTCTGTGTTTTGTCTCTAACGAAAACTGAATTTGCAGGCGGAATTGGAAGAGACGGATGAGAAGGAAGGTCCAGAGATTGAAGATGCAAAGAAGACAGTTGCGGGCTTGGAGAAGCAGTTTCACACTGAAGATGCCTGATTTATTGATTTAGCCATCTGTGAGTGCTTGCTCTGTATTCTGGAAATGGTCTAGTTAATCAATTGTAAGAATCTTCGTCTCTGTCATTTCTGTCGAATCGCATACACTAAAAATTGCGTTCTTTTAACTCTTAATACATTTTGGTGATTGTTCTATCATTCAAATGCCACACCAGCTATAATGTGTTATACCTGCAACTAAACGATTGAAAATTGATATAACTTGGACAACCATTATACCTTTTGGTTATGAACTACAACGATGATGAATCACACTACCGCAAACTAAGTTAAGACTAAGATCATGGTTTTAGGAAAGGTGATCTGATATGTATCAGATTCTCAGCACACAATCACTTGGTTTGCCAAGAGATTCAACAATTTTCTCTTTGATGAGAATAATAAAAACATTCAAGATTTGTTCTACATAACGATTTAAAGTTTGATTTCTTTCAAATTTTAGCTTTTTCTTGTCAATAACAAAAGAAATTAAGGAGGAGAAGAAAAAAAGGGAGAATTGTTAAAGCGTCGTCGTTTGTGGGAGAAAAAGTCAGAGTTTCTCATAATCCAAAATCTCTCAATCTCATTTGCCTTTCGTCCGACCACTCTTCCTGCTATTAAATCCCACCTGACAAATTGACAATCAATATTCACGACACTATATTATTCATTCCGTTTCACTGTTTTTACACTATATAGGAAAAGAAGAAATTTAAGTTTCTGTTCTACATTTTATTAGTTTTATCGACAACATAAAAGCTTTTGTAAAATAAAGTAAAAGACTCAAAAGCAATTGTTTCACATTTGTGTTTAGAGACGGTGAACTTTTTCTAAATATTGAAAAAGTTGGATACTACGATGTCATCATATGTCAAACACGTTCGAAACTACTCTACAATAACACATTATCAACCTTATTAAATAAACCTAATTTATGATAAAAGTGATGACTAATATATGCATACTACATCAACAATCATCTAAAGGCTTATTCAAAAACCAAATCAGAAGGTGAACCAAAAAGTTTCATGAAGCATTATTGAGTAATTTAGTTGATCTGGTATAACTGCTGGTTAGTGAAATTTTGTTTTAGTTTTTAACTTTTTATCAAACATAAAATCAAACCTTATATAGCAATTTTGTTTTCGGTTTTTCCCTTTTAACACAAACTAACACATATTTTACAGACATATTTAGGCTAAAAACGAATATTATATATTTGGAATAGATAAATATATAAACAGAAGAAGAGACTTCCTCTTGGAATGGGAGTTACCTATCACCGACAAGTCTGTACATTCGAGAGATGAGATCTTCCTCTTGTTCGGTCATA
Source organism: Arabidopsis suecica (assembly GCA_019202805.1). Lineage (NCBI taxonomy): Eukaryota > Viridiplantae > Streptophyta > Magnoliopsida > Brassicales > Brassicaceae > Arabidopsis > Arabidopsis suecica. The sequence continues at coordinate 9,196,983 of CM032908.1, forward strand.
CTGATAAACTCCCATTCGATGCTACTCACTTCTGCATTTAGGTTTAGTTTTATTCAACCAAAATTACATGAGAAGATACTTTAACGTTGACAAGTTAAGAGGATGAGCTAGTGTAGACTCCAAAAAGAATTAAGAAAAAGATTTGAAACTAATAAAATTAAAGAGAGACCTTCGGAGTCATGTCGCGATCTAGTGAACTTGGTTTGCCTAAAACTGCTACCGCGACGAAGACGGTTGGTATTATCCATAACTACTGGAAAGTATAAGAAGATTATGTAAATATAGAGAGAAACTGAAATGTAGAGTTTGGAGAATGCAAGGTAAAATAGATGTGAGGGAAACAAAAGTTATATAGAAAGAGAGAGAGAGAGAAATGATTTATTTTTTATTGGAATTTCTACATATTCCTTGATATTCTATCACTCACTTTATATATATATCCCGATCGAATACGTCAAAACAAAATATTGAGATATGTTCGATTTGTTTGTTACTATTCAAAAAGTTCATAATGCTCACAATAAATTTTGGTCAGATTTTGATTTTTGACCTAAATTCACAAAGGAAATCTTTGAACGTCATTCGATGGCTTACTTTAACTATCCATTGTGTGTTTATTTGGTGGTAACATCCATTTTTTGTTTTTATTTTTGATAATGGTTTTGTAATATCCAAAATTTAAGAGGAAATTTAACAAAGTCACTAAAATGACGTGTTAGTTTTATTCTTCTTGGCTAGTGAAAAACATCACATGCAATTACATTTCTCAATAAATATCGTGAACACGTAAATCCTACAAGTTATAATTTATATCACAGTTTTCCTTTTTATATTTTGGAAATTTTTACGGACGGAGATTGGAATGTGGATGAACATTAACTACAATTTTATTTTAGAGTTCTCCAATAACATTAGCTGAGATTTTTTTTCCACAAAATTTCTTCTTCATGAAAATTGGACAAAGTCCAAAAAAATTTTATGTTGTGATATAGATCTGTGGGTCGTAATGGTACTTATAAAGTCCAATAAAACTTTTGTTTTCTTGTGCCTTTTTCTCTTTAGATTCTTTGGAAATTTACATATGCATGCCCTACAGATAATTTTATTTATGTATCTACTCAATTATCGTCTCAGTGATGATAAATGCAGTAACTGTAAGAAACGGACGTATCAGTTTCTTTTCCTGTCAGATTGAAAGTTGTCTTAGAGAAATCAGTACTTATATGATGAGCATATCATTTTCTCAGCGTAAAATAATAATGAACCATTTATGATTTTACCCTCCATATATATTAAAGAAATAAGTTAGGAGAAAAACGGTCCTACGTATTAGACCAATTCAAAAAAATATAATTCCTCTAATTTATCATTATGTGATCATAATAATGGATATAGATTTATCAATCGTGACATAACATTAAAATTGATGGACTAGAACGACTTCATTGAAACATGCTTGCAGCTGTTGTCTAGTCACTTCAACTAAACTTGGTAAGAGCATGTCGAGACAAAATCATACATTTAATATATCCTATATGGCTACATAAAAAAAGATTTTATGTCGTGATCTTTATTAAGGTTTTGAAGGTTATTAATATGCAAATGATGGTTCTCAAGTAAAGCGGCTAAAATGATTCTAAGTGCGAAAGGACAAGAATTTTCGTTTAAGTGTTTACAGGATTTGATTGGCCTAAAAAGGGAAACATGGCTTAATGGCCCAACTCTTTTTTTTTTTTGGTAATGGCTTAGTGGCCCAATTTGATGAGCAAGTTCTAAAACTCCTATATCATGAGTCTTTGAGCTCTCACTTTCTGGAAACTCAGATAAGTTTGAGGGCCAAGATTACTAAGAAGATGGAGAGATGCCGAGCATGATATTTGAGGGCCGGATGGTTAAGATAGTGGAATGATTTTGTACTAAATGTTCGAGAGTCTTGTTGGCCTAGTTATACCAAGAATAATGGTTGAGAGCTGGGTGGTTACGAACAATAATGCATAAGGAACATGTGCATGAAATTGAATGTTTATGATTATGTGAGCATGAATATGAGATTGTATGAATGATTTAGATGTCTTAAGCATGATACTATGTGATTTGATTGAGAGTTGTTTGTTAATTTTGGTGATAGCATGTGGGTGGAAATAACCTTAAGTTACTCATGCATTCTTTTATGATGCAAGTAAGGAGTCGTGTATTATTTCGCGCAAAGACTATAGAACCATCTGCATTTGGACTAGAATTTTATATTAAAATTTTGTAGATGGAATATTTATATCATTTTCCCATGCGTTTTTAATATATATATCCAAATGATTTAGAAGTCAAATTCGGTTTGGTTTTATTTCTAAATCCAAATGTTTCATATATGACTCATTCAATCTGAACAAGAAGTAGAAATCTAGACTATCCACTGATCATCTTCCTTTTAAGCCGCTGGCAATTCAAAGATTCACAGACGTCTTTGTTCAACCTTAGGTTCGAGGATATTATTATTGGTTACTATCATGATTGTAAATATAATTACCAAAGCATATTCTGAAGAGATTTGTGTAAAGAATTTGTCGTTAAGAAAGAACTTATTAGGTTGTAATGTGACATGCCCATTAATTACAAATATTAAAGTAGATATGGTTTTAAAAGCCTAACCTTTGACTTGATGAAATCACCTTCTTCTTTTTCTCTTTCTAAAATAATTGAATCCGGGTATACGTACGTGTTTATGGGAAATATAGCAAAGTTAAGTGTATATATGTGATATTCTATCCTCCTGCTGTTAGTATTTAATTTACTGTCATTAGCCATTTATGTATCATTAAGCTATATGTTACATTACATATTTTAGATACCGATTATGATAAACCTCAGAGCTCATTATCGCTATCCTAACTGTCCATGTGGTGATCAAGAAAATGTGTTGGTGGTGAGTCAAACATGATGATTTTCGGATTGCCACAAACGTCTTGAGGCTGCATTAGCTAACCTCAAGTCCACTTTTGGTAAATACATTTTCCATCGTTATTGCTTGCTTAACCGTAAATTAACTCTTAAGCACAAATGAATTTGCAGACGGAATTTAAAGAAGGTGGAGGAAAGGAAGGGCCAGAGATTAAAGACGCAAATAAGACAAATAATAGAGGTAGCTAGCTAAAGAAGATGAATGATTATAACATCTGAGTGTTAGGTGTGTGTGAGTGGTCCTTCATCCTTGTCGGAATGGTAAACGCTAAAATTCACTATAAATAATTACTGTAGGAATATTCTTCTTCTTTTTTTTATGCTATCTACTAACTTAAAAATATCTTCGTTTACTCTAACTCTTTATTTTTTCCTATCAATATTTTGACGGAGTTACAAAATGTATAGCTGGAACAAGATGAGTAGCACAACTTGTAGAATTGACAATAACTTGGACAACTATATATTGACGAGAAGAATAAACATCGATCGAAGTTTTGTTCTACTCATCAACAACATAAAGCTTTTCTTGTCCATAATAACAGACAATTAAGGAGCAGAAATAGAGAAACGGGCAAGTTTGTGGAATCGGCGTCGTTTGTTGGAACAATGATCACAGTTTCTCATAATCCAGTATCTCTCTATGTCTTTTGCCTCTCGTCCTACCACTCTTGCTGCTATTAAATCCCACCTAATATTATTCAATTCATGACCAATAACATCTTATTAGTTAACTATTTCATTATGAATGTTTACATATGTTGTAAATGACATTATTAAAATTTGATAAATATATTTTATATAGTGAATTGATTTAATTAATAGAGATAGAAACTGAATGTTGGTTTTAAAATATGTACTAATTATAAAAATATATAAGAATTTCCAAAGCAACAGTTATTGAAATTCATATCAACGTTTATGAGCTAGCCAAGCATATTTGGAAGTAAAATAGCACTCTATAACATCACAACAACAACAAAAAAGAATTACTTCTACTTTAATTGCAAGAAATCATTTGAGAAATTTGGTTCAGAAATTTGATATGTGTGCATTCTCACCGTTGCAAAAATTATACTCCATCCGTTTTAATTTAGTTGTAGTTTAAGGTTTTTCATGCGTATTAAGAAAACATTCAATTTTTCTGTTTTATTCTTAATTAATATATTATTTTATTTGATATCATCAATAGCTTAAATAATAGAGATAAAATTGGAAAATCTGCCAAACATTTGCATTGAAAACAAGAAACAACAACTAATTTAAATGAAAATTTAACTTCTAAAACGACAACTAATTTAAAACGGAGGGAGTATGTCGTTTAAAGTTTTCCACACAAATAAATTTTTTTTGAAAATTTTCTGTTTACTATTATTGATTAAGACATTAAATAGTAAAAATAAAATTAGAATTGTTACCGAACATAAGCATTAAAAACCTAAAACAACACTTGTTATAAAGCAAATTTATTGTGGACACCGTTGCTTCACGTAAGGGTATGCCTAATCTAGCTCACACACAGAGACACACATATTATAAAGATAGCAATACATCGAGAATTTAAAATTTTATATGGAACGAGATATCTATACACAGAAGAAGAAGATGTTACCTATCACCAACAAGTCTGTGCATTCGAAAGATGAGATCTTCTTCTTGTTCCGTCATATTGGTAAACTCCCATTTCACACTACTTACCTCTGCATTTAAGTTAGTTATATTCAATCAAATATGAAATATCAAAGAAATTAAAAAGGAGAAGGTAGCTAAGTTAAATGGAAGAGTATAAGCCAAAAGCAATGTCGATTAGATATTAATTAAACTAAAGAGAAACCTTCGGAGTCACGTAGAGTGAACTTGGTTTGCTTAGGACTGCGAAGGCGACGAGGACGGTTGGTGTTATCCATTGGTATTGGAAACTGAAAGAAGTAAAGAGAGTATCAAGAACAAGTCTACTGATGATTTGGAGTTTGGAGAATGCAATGGAAAAAGTAGATGTGAGGGAGAGAAAACTATATAGAAAACTTGTGACGAAGAGTAAAGAGAGAGATATAGAAAAGAGGTCCCCAAGCTATCGTAATGAGGACTACTGGACCAGTAGACTTGTATTGATACAACTGGATAAAATATCTATATCCACTTCAATCCATTATCTTTGATACGATTTGAAAAAAAAAATAATTGTAAATTACGTTATAAATAAAATACTAAAATATAATATTTATCAAAATTGAAGTAAACTACAAATTTAAAACTTTGGATACATGCTTCCCTCTCAAATTAACGGAATGAAAAATATATAATCACGCAGTAAGAAATGATGGGGATGAAATGTTTTTATTGGAATTTGCATGTATTTGAATCCGAGGACTCACTATTTTAAAGCGAAAAACTTGCTCAATTTTTCTATCACCTAAGAGGCTGAGACGTTTATAGTGATCGTGAAAATGGTGGTAATTTCGATCATTGATCACCTACGTACATAGAAACAAATTCACCACTAATGCGGCATGGACTCATCTTACTAGTGGATTTTGGGATTTTTATGTAGAAACAATCAAACTGATCTAACATAGTTTTTGAACTAAGTCACAGAAATAACGTGTTAATTTATTATTCACTATAGTATAACGCTAGTTCTAATTAATATATTCTTTTTGTTCTTTATTATTGTAATTTATAGGAAAAACTTTTGTTTCAAAAAAGATAGATATTTTAATTTTTTATGCATTATTTTATTAGTTATTATTGATGAATTGTAAACTTCAAGAAAAATAATTGGTTTAGAGTTGTAAAAAATTGTAAATCATAGAAAATAATACATTTACTATATGTTTTCTTAATATGTGTAAAAATCCTAGAAAATACATTAATAAGGAACATATAGGAAGTATATGACAGCATCCAATATCAATTATTCTCACAGTTTTTTCTTTTTATATATAATTTTGGAATTTCTACGGACGGAGATAGATGTGTTCCTGTGAGATATTAAGTTACAACAATATTTAGTACAACTCTATTAGAGTTTTCCAATATCATTTAGATTTTTTGTGTACTCGTATATATAGCCCAGCCAGTAGCCAGTGTGCCAAACGGTTTGTTTGTACTTTTTCTTAACACTTTTGGCATTCTACACATATTACCTTATTTGTTTATCGAAGTACACATATTACATTCTACACACTTTTTTCACTTTTGGCATTCTACACACTTTTTTTTCACCTTTGGCATTCTACACACTTTTTTTCACTTTTGGCATTCTACACACTTTTTTTTTTCTTTCACTTTTGGCATTCTACATATATTTAAGACTGGACTCAATAAATGTCTCTGTGATAATAAATTCAGTTTCTGTAATAAGAAACTGACAGGTACGTAACAAGCTCAATTATGTTTCAAGGTTTCAAGTTGTCTCAGAGAAATCGCTAAGAGCATCCACAGTGGGGTAAGTGTGAGTGTGGGTGTGAAATTTTTTTTATTATTATAATTTAAAGAGAGAGAGAAAAGAGAGAGAGAGAAAGAGAGAGAGTGTCTTACACCCGAGTGTAAAGTTACACCCGGGTGTGAGGAGAAAGACAACTTTTCTCTTATTTTCGATTATTTTAATGGTCACACCCGGGGAGAAAATGCGCAATGAAACTATAATGTTCATATAATGTTTGGACCATTAGGTTTTGTATCATATAATGTTCATATCTCAGCGTGAAACTATAATGAACCATATACATTATTATAAAAACATTTAATTAATTAGTACAAGACAAATCCTATTTCGTTTTTAACTAACGAAAATAATCAAGGCTTAACCTCGACTAAGCTCTCCACTTATAATAATGTTAAGTTCCTTTATGATTTTGGTTTCTTTTCAACTGTCTTTTGATCAGTGTATTTGTTCTTTAGATAAGTTTTTATTTTTTTCAATTGGTTTTAGTTGATCATGTAATTCCACTTATTCCAGTATGGTTACAGTCTCTTATAGAGGCCGACATGCCAAATACTCAGTCCGATAAGTAATAATGTGTAAATTGAGTCAAAATAAGAAGCATTAACAAAATTCTTGATCTAGAGTACGTCAATCTGATTTTATTGTTAAGGAAAGTTTTTCATATAATCTTGAAATAATAGTATCATATCTTATCGTTTAGGAGATCATTTATGTTTTCTATATTAACAGCTTTTCTTATGTATTAGACAAACACAAGGAAAACGAAATTAAAGTCTATAGTTTATCATTACGTATATATATTGATATTGCTTTTTGTTGTAGTACAATATTTAATTTAATTATATCATAATACTATAGCATGCATGGTGCAAGCGAGGACTTCCTTATTTATGTTTTCCTCTGTTTAGGTTAATCATAAACAGCAGATATTATAGTACTATATATATATATATATATGATAAATTTTGGTAAAACTTGCAAGGAAAAAAAAATCAAACATGGTTGGAGTACGTCACTTCAAGTAACGTTTATCCATAACTTATCTACTAGTATATATATATATATATGAGTGATGCTAAATTTAAAAACCAGATTAATAAGTATCAACTAGACAAAAAAAAAAAAAAAAAAAAAAAAAAAAAAAAAAAAAAAAAGACAGTTTGAATAAATACATGGTTTGTTGATTGGTAGGTGTTTGATCGATTTAAGAACTTGGTCGACAATATTTCTGAAGTGGTCCAATGATTATAAATGTGAAGTAAGAACGACTACGTAAATTCACTTCACCGCACCCATTATAGGAGGAACAGAATGGATTCATCATTCATTTTAACCTCCCCCACAAAACTACTCACTGAATGTTTAGATTTTACTTGGCCACCTCTATAAGTTTCAACATTAGTTTAGTTATTGTTACTTAATTTTATTTAAAATAAAATTATTGCTACTTGAAAAAAGTATTTATCAAAGAAACAAAATTAACACTAACATGTGGGAAAAATGACCAAAACTTGTTCATCCAACTTCCGCTAATTCGACTAAAAAAATCTCATAAAATCAAACCCAAATTAGTCCACGTTAAATGTGCTCTACAACAGTTAACTACATGTTTGTTTTAAAACAAAATAAAATGATAGATTTCTCAAAATCTCAAATCGATTTCAGCTTCCTTAGGCTACCTTCAGTTTTACCCCATATCATGATTTCGATGAAGAACAAACATTCACAACATCAAAGAACAGTTCCTTGTAGCTTTCACAAGATCCATTTACGATAATTCTAATAAGAGCCGCCGTTTCCCATCAAGATAATGTAGAACCACGATTTCTACAATATGGCAAACTGAAAAATTGTTGTAAATAATGATAAGAAACAGAATCAAAATTACAAACTCGATACCAAACTCTAACGAACGAAGAACGATTTGTGTGGAGGCGAGACACTCTTTCCTTAATTCTTTAATTGCCCGTAGTGTGACGGTGTTACGCAATCAGAATCCCGCCCGCAAGGTGGTGGGCTAGTGGTAGGGCGAGTCTGGAGTTGAGGGTGAAATCCCCGAACCCAGGTTCGATCTTCCTCCCTCGCTGTTATCAACACTTTGTGGGAAGTCTGGGCTTGGGCTTCGGCCCAGGCAGTTTACCTGGTAGTCTGGTAACAGGCGATCCAGCTACCCCCGGGCATTAGTCGGAAAGCATTCCAAACTTGGGTTAGGCAGTGTGGTAGCCCATCCTTCGGGGTGGTAGTGAGTCCACATGGTAGCACTTCGGTGCGTTCCCCCAGGGCTGACCGGATCAGCCGATCGGGTATATCAAAAAAAAAAAAAAAAAAAATCAGAATCCCAGGATACAACCACACCATCAACTGTTTCGCAGCACTCAAAAACAGAAGCTAAACGAACCAAAATTCTGTGTTGCGCACTCTCAGACACAAAAGACAAGAGAAGAAAAGAGAGGAGGATTGACTTTTGAATATTGTTATTCGTGTCTATAGAATGAGTTGCAAAGGTCACGTTTATACCAACCAAACGTAACGGTGCCACTAATGGAGAGTTTTAATTCACGTATCAATATTAGCATTAATCACTAATTTGATCACGTAATTAAAGAGACAAGATATTATACTTTGACCAATTATTATCTTGTATTAGTTATATACAAAGACAAAACATATGGACCAAAAATAATCATCTTTGTTAAGGTTATAAAGCCTCAACATACGAGTCCAAGCCCGACATCTCCTCTAATCTTCAAAGTGGACCATTTAACTCTTAGTTAAAAATTCAAGCTTTTAATCCTTTGTAATCTAGCTACTTTGAAGCTCCATTTCTCATTCAAACGAACTCCGTTTTTGACATTCCAATACACTACCGTGTAGTGTTCATAGCAACGATCTCATCGTGCCCAAGAACCGGTCATTCCGATGAACGTCTTCACCGGAAAATCCACCGGAAAAGTGGTCACAACCACTACGTCAAAAACAAGTTCCAACAGATAAAACAGAGAAATTCACAACGAATGACCTATGCACAAACATTTTTTTTTTGAATGAATGTAAAATATATTCAACCAAAAAAAACTTTATTACAATAAATGCATCTTTACATCGAATGTTGTTTTGAAAACAATCTGAAAAAACCTAGAATGTTAGCTTCTCGATTTGAACGGTGTTGAGAGTTGAGTTTTCGATTGAGCCTGCAAAAGAGAAAACTACTATGAGTCGCACGAAGAAGAAGAACAAAGAAGCTTCAGAGAAAACAAAGGTTTGTGCTTGAAGAAGAAGAAGAGATGAGAAGAGAGAAGTCGTCGAAGAGAAAGAAGAGAAAAGAAGAACGTAAAGAGAAGTGTTTTGTCGTGAAAGAAAGAAGAGTAATGGGCTGGAGTTAAAGCCCACATAAGGTTATGTTTTGGTGTTCTTTGGGTCTAAGTGGTGTTAGGCCCAAATATGTGGTTGTGTTATTTACGTAGTTTGACTAAGGAAGTTGTTGTGAACCTTAGTTAGACTATAGTACTTAAGAGTTGTTACTTGTTAGGAGTGGTTAGAGTCTAAGTTTGAGTGGTTGCTTGTGTAAGTGAACCTAGTATCTAGAGGTAAGATGAGAGAGTAAGGTTATGTGAGTAGCTAGTAGAAGAAGTCTCTATAAGTATGTAATGTGTAAAAAGGTGTAATGTATGAAAGTATGAAAGGTTAAGAGAAAAACAAAACAAACATGTGATCTAAGCAGAAAAACAACAAACGGAGATGGATTAAGGAGATTTTATTGGGTATCATAGTGATAGAGTGACTTAATTAGTTGATCTGCAAAACAGATTAGACAAACCCACGCTTGTGATCTCTGGCTATACCTCAAAAATTGCTTCCAAGATATGATTACAAGGAATCTAGATTTTTGGACCTTGAGAGATGACAAAAAAAAAAAACTTCGTACGCTGAAAATTGGGAATCTTTCGGCGTATGGTTAATGTCCCTCTCCGATTTTCTGGCCAATGTTAAGTAACCATAAAGAAATTAGTGAGATGTTCGATTTTAAGAGAATTATACATATTAAATATTGAATACGGCCCAATTTCAATGATGCTTTATATTTAAAGCCCACTAACGTTTCTGCAAAAAACTTTGAAAGTATTTTTTTTTTGGAAGTGTTAGTACTCTACTAGATATGTTCCCAATATTTTAGCTCTACAGAAAAATGTGGAGTGATTTTGTTGGTTTTGGTAACTGCATTTTCTCAACATCTTTTTTTGTGGCTAAACTGCATTTTCTCAACATGCTTCGAACAATCAACGATCTTGTTTGGACACTTCACATTCAATATCAAATTTCGATCTCATTTTGGATAGAATCCTAGCATATTGCGCGCGGTTCACATACACTCTTAAAATTCTACCTTCACATTCCATTAATTAGCTAATCTTTTCATGCAGCTTTATTGAACTTTTTTCGTACCCTCATTTTTGGGTCTTTAGTTGTTTATGCTTTCTTAACTCTCTTTTCACTCTTTCATAAACTAGTTTTGTGTTCCACCGTGTGGGTCTTCTTTGCTACTCGTCTTATCATAGAGGTTTTCGATGACAATGACAAAAAGCTAGTTTGGTTGATCAGATTTGTATCGAATCTCGCCGCTAATTCTCTTTTATTATAAGAAAAACAAAAAGATTCATATGGTAATTAATTCCGCTCCACAACTTAAGTAAAAGCTTTTCTTGTCCACAATAACCGAAATTGGTAAGGATGAGAAATGGAAAAACAAGGAAATTTTGTCAAAGAGAGTGACGTTTGCGTCATTTGTGGGAGAAAGAGTCAGAGTTTCTCATAATCCAGTATCTCTCTATCTCCATTGCCTCACGTCCCACCACTCTTCTTGCTATCAAATCCCACCTGATCATATTATTCAAGTTATGACCAACATATTAATTATTCTATGTTATGATAAATTTAGTTTTCTTATTCGTATACAGTAAATGAGATAATTAAAAGGTTAAATTAAATTTCTGTTACAAATTTGTGTTACATACGTATATATATATATATATATATATATATATATATAATTCACACATATTAATAAAAAATTAAAATTTTATTATAAATGCATCATTTTTTGTGATTAATAATTTTCTATAACTCTAAACCAATAGTATTCAATTATTATTTTTGAAGTTTACAATTTCTCATCATTAACTATCTTATTGAAACAATTTTTAAAAAAACTTGGATTAATTAGGAACAGAAGAAATATTATTAAAAATAGTGTAGTTAGTAACAGTTGTTGTTTGGAATTACACTACTCATTGATTCTTAAATAATCTTCCGATTCGAATTCTTATAAAAATAAAATTAAATATTTAAATGTTTTAGAAAATATGAATTAAGTTTAAATAATAGTTTTCAAAATACAATTTGGTATCTAAAATTAATTTATATGTAAAATCCTTTTAAATGTGTTAATATATGTTGTCAAAGAAATTTTTAATGTTTGTTAATACTTTTAACTACAGATCCATCAGATATTTAAAACTATAATATATGATCTAGATTTGGTTTGGAAAGATCCGAGATTACACTATTTAGATCCGGACTCTCTGGATATCCAAATTTCGGAACAAAGTAAAAATTAGCTTGGATAGAATTTTGGATCATGGCAAACAATATTATCCCTCACACACAAACAAATATTTTCTTTTGTTAAAGCACAAACACACATATTATATTAAGATTGAATTAGGCAAGGAGTCTGTACACAAACACACATATTACGTACCTGTCACCAACAAGTCTGTACATTCGAAAGATGAGATCTTCTTCTTGTTCAGTCATATTGATAAACTCCCTTTTCATACTACTCACTTCTGCATTTTAGTATGTTTATATTCAATCACATTTCAATGAAAACATGAGAACCTAGATAAGTTAAATGGATGAATATAGACCAAAAGGAAGAACGATTAGATATCAAAGAGACACCTTCGGAGTTATGAGTGAACTTGGGTTGCTTACGACCGTGAAGGCGGCGAAGACGGTTTGTGTTATCCATTTGTTGAGCACAAATATTATAGACAGAAACTGAAAGGGGATGATCACATATATTTTAGACAGAGACTGAAAATTGGAGTTTGGGAAGAAAGAGATGTGAGGTTACAAAACTATATAGAGAACTTTTGAAGAATAGGAAAAAGAGAGAGACAAAGAGAGGTCCCAAACAAACAGCCTCTGTAACTCTAGCTGATCACTAACCCTTTACGCAAGGAGACTTGTTGATTGGCCTGGACAAAATATAGATACTATAACTCTACGAATGCAATTAAATGCTAAAACTTGATATTTTTCAAGACTAAAGCAAATCACGAATACAGACATTTAAAATGCTGGATATTCACTCCACTTTAGTAATAATAAATTAATAATACATGCATATATGTGTATTTATATAAAGATAAAATAGAGATACTAAAACTATATATTTATTCTGTATTGATAAATTTAAGAAAGTTTATATGTTAAATTTATTGTAATATTACTAGGTTTGAAAAATTAAGAGAAGTTGAGCAAACAAAAAAAATTAAGAGACGAAAATCTCAAATGTGAAATTCGATATATTGTTTTTGCAATTTATATGTAGTTAATCTTGATTATTATACAATTTTTAAATTTTCATCTTGTTTGATAAATTGGACAGAAGTGGATATATATACATATATATATATATATATATATATTTGGTCGAATATCTAAATATTCACATAAACTCAGAAACTATACATCCAGCTACTTTTATAGTAGTAGGAATCAAAATACATTCTGATCGGGAAAAAAGAAAAGAGAACGATTTATAGATAGCATTAAAAAAAAATGCCTAGTTGTTGACACTCTCAAACAACGTACGTAACACAATATTTGACAGAAGCGAAGATAGAGACGAATAATTGTATTAGAATTCGAGTATTCACACTCTTTATAAGCTGAATTTTTTTATCACCTAATGGTTACAGTGAAAATGGTGGAGTTTATATAGCAAGTGGATGGTGATTTAATAGTTTTGAGGGTAAGTATTTAAAAGTCACTAGTTACGTTCAACTATTTTTTTTTTTTTTTCAACTATTTTATGAAGAAATATATGTGGTTTAAACTACTAAGTCGTAGCAAGTTGAAAAGAGAAAACAGTGAAGCTAAGTACGTTTCTCCTTTTTCCCATTATTATTGTGTCTCACTGTCTCTAGTACGAGAAGTATGCTAGATGCCTTGGTTTTCAACATCGACGATGCTTCAATGAAAGAACATGATGGTGAAGAAATTTTAGATCATTGTTGTTTGTTCATTAACATAGATACTGGACAAAATAAAAACTGTCCAAATTTTTTTTTTTTTTTTGAACAAAGGACAAAAATATGATATGATTGTTTTTCTCTAGTATAATATTTGATTTCATTAACTCAAAAAATAACTCGATCTTGGTGTTGCCTATACAGCGTGGGCGTCCTATGATCCTACCTAGGTTTTCTCCTGCTTAGATAAATCATAAAACTGCAGATATATATTGTAATATATAAAAATATACGGAATAGTTTGTTAAAATTACAGAAAAAAATCAGAGAAAAAATTTTTACCATCACACATGGTTGCAGGCTTGCAGCTGTTATTAGATCACTGAAACTAACATTCATAGAGATTGCCGAGACAAAAATAAATAAAGGACAAAAAAAAATTAAAGAGATACTGACAAAATGATCCTGGGTAAATAAAAATGAGATTTTTAATTGGTAAATAATTTAAATGGGTGGGATAAAATTATAAAAAAAAATTCACTAAAATTGATTGATAAAATAAAATAGTATAATGTTATTTTTTTTTCAAAAAAACGTTTATTTACATAATATCACGCTATTACATCTGATGACATGTTATTTTTTACTTTATAACACGATATTTTATCTAATAGTAAGTTGACACACACACAGTTTTCAATATTCTTATTTTTGTAGTAATTTATATAACAACACACCCTATTTTCTCACATAATTTAATAAAATAGAATTAAATCTACAAAAATTAAATCGATAAGTTCGTCAAATTTGGGGATAAACTAAAGTTGCAGTAGGGTTATTTTGCAAATTAACTCAAAATAAAATATACATATAACATCCTTAACATCATGATGTGTGTGTGTGTGTATAAATAAATATGACTCATGCCAAATTTCTAAAACAAGATCAACAAATATTCAACTTGACAATTTCTTTTTTGTTTAATTAGTAACTTGACCAGTTAACACCCAAACCAACTATAGCTCGAAAGAAAAAAATAGTTTGTTGAAACTTGAAACCAAGGTTGGTCCTTCTTGGTCGACAAAGTAGCTAAAGTGGTCCGATGATTATAAATGTAATGTACGAAGGACTAGACTCCCGTATTAACCGCATCCAATGAACGACATATGATTCATGTCAACCTCCCCCACTGATAAACTTATGAACGTTAGGATTTTACTATATATTATTTTTCTTTGATAAGAGAGACGCTCATATTTTTTTTTTTCTCTGACATATCATAAGAACCATTTTTATCCACACATGTGACCTAGTAATACACATACGTTAGGGTAAATGCCACTGGCTGATAGAAGCTTCGGCAGCCGACCTTGTGATGTTTCAATGAATACTTACAGAAAGTAATTATGAAAAGTCAAAAAGTAATATGTATGTGCCAATTCTATTTTTGAGTTTATATATATGTATATAACTTTGCACTATGTTTCTACTTTAAGTTTTGACTATATTTGACACTAGATAAGGATCTATAATACGAAAATATTAAATTATACGGTAATTGAAATATTGTATAAATTATTTTAAATTATAAAGTGATCATGCTTCCAAAAATAAGTCTGTCGGTGTAACCATAAATCCCATAGTTAACCATGTAGACCCACACTTCATAAGAGAAGTACAATAGTAATTAGTAAAAGCATATGGTAAAAGTAAAATTTTAAAATTCTTCTAGACCAATTCTTAGGAATGTGAATACACACTACTAGATTTTAACCCGCAGTGTACCGCGGGATGATTTAATTTTAAAGTTAGTATAAAAATATTTTGTAAATTGTATCTCCTTATAAAAATAACTTTTGATTTTATACAATCTTTCCTAATGAGACTGATTTAATATGTCTAATATTGGTAGTATTAAAAAAATTAAGGATTTAATCCGTATTGAAGCGGCGAATTAATGATATTTTAATCTTTTTATTATTGTTGATTCAAAAATCCATCCCGCCAAACCCGTCCGGCCAAAAAAAACTCATTTATTTTATTAATGTTGATCTTATTTATGATATGATTCTGAATCATTATCTAAATATTTTAATCGATGTAGAACGTTGAACACACATTTTCGTCAATTGGATAATATATGTTTTTAAAATTTCGAATCACAGTATGCAGAAAAAAAATTGATTTTTATTTTATTTTATGTATTATATGATGATTCAAAACAGTTAAAAACAAATCAAACAAAGATGATAGGAGAATCATAATTCTAAATCTTAATCAAATCTTCTAAATATCTAAATTATTAAATATGGAATATCTGGTGTATGAGTTGGGTTAAATATAACCCGACCCAGCAAACTTTTTATGACCAACATTTGTAAACGGGTCGGGTATCTAAAGTATGCGAAAACAATTTTACCCACTCGACTCTAAAGTGACTGCAAAAATACTAGTTGTATAGATATATTGTAGTGTATATATAAGGTACTCTTTTTGCTACTTGATCTGGGCTTGGATTTGGCAAAAATCCGGAAATCGGAAATCGTTTATGCAGTTATCTTGCTTTGTTTTCAGTGGGTTTCATTGTGTTGGGTTTCGCATTCTTATTAGTGGGTTAGAGCCTTTTTATTTCTCTATTTTTGTAATAGGCTTCGGTTCTTCTGTTTGTACCCATAATAAATTATAAATATGAAAGCTTTTTGATTAAAAAAATCACTAAAAAAGAAAAAAAAAAGAAAGAAAAAAGAACAACTATTCAGGCAACCTGGCAAGTCAGTAGTCAGATATAAACTTATTCCATCACCTTTAACTATTTCAAGGTGATGAGATATTTCCAACAAAACTACATTTTTTAATCGTCAAGCACTAAAAAAGATCGTGTGGCCCAAAAAGCCCAGCAGCCAGATTTGACTCATCTCCTTCTTTTTCCTTTTTGGTCAAACTTTGACTTTTCTGATAAAAAATTAATTTAAAATCGAAAAAAAAAAGAGTTCACCATTTCTTTCTCTCTACTCACGAACTTCGAAGTTTCCTTTGATTCTCAAACTCAAAGATCTGCCCTTTCGGGATTTTCCAGATCTTTCTCTCTCTAAAGTCTCCACCTTTAACTCGCTTTCTTCTCACCTGAATCCAATCAATCTCGCCGGAGAGAATTCACCTTCTTCCAATTGACTCGTCGGACATAGTCCGACCTTTCAATTCGTCGATTCTGTTTTCAATTCACTGATCGATTGATTAGAAATGGGTTATTTGTTCTTCTGAGTCTCTCTTTAGCTGAAAGTTTGTTGCTTTACGACACTTCAATTTACCCTTACTTGTTCAAGTTCTTCTTCAAATTCGTAGTTATGGCGATTAGAATTACTTTCACTTATTCCACTCATGTTGCTCGGAATCTCGTCGGGATCCGTCCCGGCGGTGATCTCCGTTGCTGCTTTGAGTCCTTGGTTCGTCCTAGATTCTTCACCCACAAGCGTGATTTTGATAAATCTCCTCGGAATCGACCTCCATCGATGTATGGTAGCATCGCCAGAGAGCTCATCGGAGAAGGAAGTCAAAGCCCGCTTGTGATGGGTTTGATCTCGATCTTGAAGTCAACGTCGGCTCATGAGTCGTCGTCAACGATGAATGTTCTGGGGGTTTCATCTTTCAAGGCTTCTTCTATTATTCCGTTTCTTCAAGGATCGAAATGGATGAAGAATCCACCGGAGGTTGATGATGTGGACAAAGGAGGAACGTTGTGTGATGATGATGATGAGGATAAGGAATCGAGGAGTGGAGGAAGTGGATGGGTTAATAAGCTTTTGAATATTTGTTCTGAGGATGCAAAGGCTGCTTTCACGGCGGTTACTGTTTCTATACTTTTCCGATCGGCTCTTGCGGAGCCAAAGTCGATTCCTTCCACGTCTATGTACCCTACCTTGGATGTAGGTGATCGCGTTATGGCGGAGAAGGTATGACTTTTACCCGGTTCTGGAATTAGTTCTTACATGTTTAGGATGGAAGTAGTTGTATGATACTCTTATGGTTTATTGAATGTGTACAAATTGTTTTAGTGAGCTTGATGGCATTGGTGTGAAGGTTGTTCTATAGACAATTGCTAGACTGCACCTTGAGCTTTGTTTAGTTGCTTGATGTAGGTTTGTGAATGAGACTCTTTTAGTTTCTTATGGCTAAACTTTTGTGTGCCTTGGTGTTGGTCAGGTCTCGTACTTTTTCAGGAAGCCAGAGGTTTCAGATATAGTGATCTTCAAGGCTCCTCCAATCTTGCTGGTATGTTACAGTTCAAAGTTCTTGTTATTCAGATGTATCAGCTTTTGTGTGGTATCTTATATTGTAAACTAAAGTATTTGATGATATTCTCCTTTGAATTGCAGGATTATGATTACAGTTCCAATGATGTATTCATAAAGAGGATAGTGGCAAGTGAAGGTGACTGGGTTGAAGTAAGCCCTTATATCCAATCCACTTGTTGATTGATCCTTTTCACCCATTGAAGTCTTTTTTCTCCTCGGTCGGTATTATTTATGTAGAGGCTATCTTGGACAACAAGTTTTCTCAGAAATGGACACAACCCTTTTTCTGTTTTTTAATCAAATTTTTGGCTAACCTGTGGATGCTGTACCGTGCAGGTTCGTGATGGGAAGCTCTTTGTGAATGACATTGTGCAAGAAGAAGATTTTGTCTTAGAGCCAATGTCATATGAAATGGAACCAATGGTGAGCAACTTTTACTTACCACTTGTTCATCCTTGTTGAGTATCAGATTGTTGACAAGGTTTGCTTTTTCATGTTTATTTGCAGTTTGTCCCCAAAGGTTATGTCTTTGTCCTTGGTGACAACCGCAACAAAAGCTTCGACTCTCATAACTGGTAAACTCTACGATCAAATACATATTATCGATTATAAGCATTCTTGTAATCAGCCATTCATTGTTGCTAATCGTGTTGATTATGGTGAATGTATATGCAGGGGTCCACTTCCAATAGAGAACATCGTTGGAAGATCTGTGTTCCGGTACTGGCCACCGAGCAAAGTATCAGACACCATATACCACGACCAAGCTATCCCAAAGGGACCTGTTGCAGTTTCATGACAAAATAAAGTTGGATGCTTATTAGAATTAAAGCACAAGATTGTGCAAAACCAGTCTGGTCAGAATTGGGCAGGCTTGGAATTGTAACTCGGAAAGTTATGATATCTGCGGATACATACTGTATCGACATCTGGTTCTTAGCTGATGGTGGGGAAGCCGGAGATGTTATGTGTACAAAAGGAATGGAAGATGCAAAGAAAAGAAAAGGATTTACTGTGATTGTTGTGTGTTAAAACCCTGAAAGACACTCTAGTAATGCCATAAAGGCAATTGGTAAACAAAAGTGTAATTTTTTTGTTTTGTTTTGAGTTTCTATTATTAAAGAATCGTGTAAACCTCCTTTTGTGTTGTTGTATGAAAATTGGGATATTTTATGTTAATGTTTTGGCAACTCAATTGTTTTCACTGAGCATTATTAATCTAGTAGTTATAATAACTAGATCGCTGGTCTGTTTATGACTATGTTTTCTAAGAGAAATTGAGTAATATACTTATAGCGTAGAATGCAAAGATGTTTATAAAATGTGACAGAGAGAGCTCAGAGGTGTGGCAAATATCAACTGATGGTTCAGAAGAATGCGAAGGACCCAACCAACGCTGAAACCGATTTCTTCACAGCTCATGCACCAGCCGGGAATCGAACCCGGGTCTGTACCGTGGCAGGGTACTATTCTACCACTAGACCACTGGTGCTTTGATGATTAGATACGACTATATATTATAATATAGGATATTACTAAAGTAAATCATGTGCACAAAAGTTCCCTTCAAAAATTCAAGTACAAAAGACAATACAATATTTTGTTGTTTGTACCAAGTAAGTTATTACAGAAGTGATTGAATTGCTCATATTTCTTAGGTATAAAAAGTAGAAAACCATGCTACAAATTAGTAAAATTCACTTGTTTTCGTATTTTCCTTAATCGTAGCCACGAAAAGGCCTTTTGAATACAAATCTATAAAAGCCAAAATTAGTAAAATTGAACTAAATATATGAAGACAAATGTCATATGAGTTTCTCAAAGTCTCTCAAATGAAAGCCTCTCTCATTTCTCTTTTTTGCGTTTTTAATTTTTTAGAACTTTTTATTAGGAAATTTTTTCAATGAGAAACCAATGGAGATGCTCTAAGAAAAATCTTTAAAATTAAACCTACTATGCATTTGGTTGAAAACAATATTAAAAAAAATCAACTCAACTGTTTCGTCACCAAGCACAAACTCCATTTGACTTCTACACACAACCTAGATTAATGGAGACATACTAAAAAAACTCAACACAATACCATAAAAATACAAAAACAAAACCAAAAAACAAAAGATGGGACATTCTTGCTGTTTTGAACCAGAAACTTATTTTTCCTACAACTATGACAGAATCAAACACAAAACTGTACCTCTCTTTCTCTCTCTTCTTCTCTCTTCTTCTCCTCCTACTCTTGGTCTCAACATATTAATAAAACTGGCTATGACTTTAGCTTTTCGTTTTTCTCCTTCCATATTAGCTTGAAACTCTCGGCTCTTCACCAACTTTCTTAGCCTCTCCTTCTAACTCCGTAACTCCTAATACATCACCGGCGCCTTGAGTCACCACGCCTGAACACTGTCCTATTGCTCTTTTTCGACTCTCTTCTTTCTCCACCGCCACAGCTTCAGCATCTTCTTTGTTGTATGGATCACTGTTGAGATCTATCCTCGCTGTGTTCACTTCCTTCTCCTCCTTACTCTTATCAGACTCAGCCAGTTCCATGTCCTTCTTCTTCTTATCTTCTGCTGCTGTTACATCGCGCTCCAACTGCTTCTTCTTCCTCCTCATCATAAGCGTCTTGAACCTTCTCTTCACGGTGCTACACACAGTGCACCCACATGTAGGCTTGTGTCTACCTTTCCCACTTGGTGGCTGAATGCACACGATGCAAGAGCATCCAGCCCTGTGCCTTGGATGTCTGGTCGTGGTGGCAACCTCTGGCTCGCCTATTGTGTCTCCTAAGACTGCTGCACTCGCCAGTGCATCCAAACCACACGGTTCTTGCTGACTTTTTGCTGCCTGGCTTTCCCCAGTTCTTCTCTTCTTGTACTCTACATAAATACACACACAGTTAGTGTCTTGAGACTTGAGATTTTCAATAAGCTGAGTATATGAAAGGTAAGCTGCGTTAAGAAACAAATTTGCAGGATACCAAGCAACAATCCATATTTTGTAAAATTCCAACATAAGGAAGGCGCAACAAGCACAAATAACAGCTACATATCCTGAATGTTTTATATGAACGCCCAATTATAAAATGCTCACACGACAACCACTTGGAAGCAGTCTCTCACTATAATGCAACAAGCTAATGAGAAGGCACCATGAGAGGCCAGGGTATAATATATTTCATACCTCTTCCTACTTTAAGAACATTCTCAAGTTCCTTCAGACTCTCCTCCGGTGCAGAACATGAACACCTATCAATAAATATATTATTAATTACAGCGACAGAACCCCAAGGGAAAAAAAAAAGCAAATTCTAAAATGATCTTCGATTCAAGCGATCACGAGATTAAAAAAAACTTGTGAAAGTTCTTACCTGCTCACGTCCCAAACATTGTCTATACATGTCCATTTAAAGGGAAGAAGAGCGTCTACAGGTAACCTTCTCCATTTAGAGCAGTCGTCGCAAGTGGCCCATCGTTCCTGTTCACTGGACCACAAAGAAATTTGTTAGTAAATCATTTGCAAGCTGGAGATAAGCACCAAGTGCAAGTATTGAAAGTAAACCATAGGAGAAGATATGTTGCCCTGAAGAAAGTAAGAACTTACCCTGAAGGTCTTGTAGTGACTATAGTCCTCTTTCCAAAGACAGGAGGTTCCTGTGGATAACATTAACATGAAATATGACTTAACTAGGGATCCAAACAAGGGTAATCACATGCAGCCCATTGGTTGTAAAAAAAATAACAAGATCCACCACTTACGTCATATTCTTCAATTTCTTTCTCCTCAATGACGACGATGGTAGGCTTTGCACTAGGAGAGGGACGAAGCAAGTCCTGAGCTTCTTCCCAGGTGAGTCTCAGCTCCACAGATTCTTCACTATGCAAAAGAAGTCTCTTATTTTTTGCCCCAATGGTTCGAGTTCTCTTCTTCTCTTTAACTCGTGTAGGATCATCACCTATCCTGCCCCCGTTAGTCTCACTCTTCTGTGCGCTCAAATTTTCAGGCATACCGTTCAATTCTTGCGGTATTAGTGAGGGACACGATGAACCATTTATGGAGGGTGGGTTTTCTGTAACACCAGACGATGATGTGTCCTCGGTTGAAGTTCCATTGGTGAGACCACAACCCTGTTAATATATATTGGAACCGGATAAGAATGAAGCTAAGCAGAAAATAAAAGCCAGCACATTCCTGCAGAAACCAGTTCATAGAAACCCAACCTGCATGTCTCCAGCATTAGCTGCCTTTCTGGAACCCATGATTAGTTTTCCACCAGGATCAACCCGACTGAAAGTTACTGTACAGGTGAAAAAGAAAGCCACACGATGAGAAAACCAACAATAAATGGTTCATGAAGATTTGATGTTAATACCAGCATATGCTTGAAGCTTTAACTAAAACATGAACTATAATATAATTATATAAGTACCTGTATCACCAGCCTGTAGCATCATGGACTGTATGCATGGAGTGACACCTTCTAAAACATACATTCTACTGTTGTTATTGGGCCAATATCTGAACTGGAACGTCCACTCCTTACCCCTCACATCTTGGATTTTCAGAGGAATGCCTTCCGATTGACTAATCGGAGGAAAATATGCCTACATACGGATGCAGACTTCAGTCATAACTCTCCAAAATATTTCAAGGACAAAAAAAGACAACACCATAGAAATGGGAAAGTTACCTCTGCACAGGCTTTTGGAAGAACTAGACGACCAATGCGACCAGCATCACTGGCACTAAGAGTTTTCTCAAAGAGAGGTACAATGTTCAGATTCAAACTAAGATTGTTAAGATAAACATGGAGTCACCAAAAGCATGTACAGAATAAAATACTTGAAGCAAAGAAGTAGAAAATAAAGGATACTTTCCAGAGATCTGCTGAACCTCTTTATCCGTATATTTTGGCCAATACCGCGGAAGTAAGTGGCCTTTCCCTCGCCCTTCGACAGGAGGCCTTCCAATACGCGCCTGAGCGGATTTACTAGCCACAGGAGGAGTTGAAATAGCAGGTTTTGATGGCTTTTGCAGTATGTTAGAGGCAGAGCAATGGACCATGTTGGACTGAGAAGCACTGATGTGTTTCTTTCCCTCGACACCCTCGGTTGCAAAAGATGGGCTAAAAGGATTTACAGCCAAACCCATATTCAAAGATGGCTGTGAAGGTGATGATTCATGTATTTCCCCAGCAGCATCCAGCCTATACCCGGTGGTGGTGTTTTCTGAATTCATTAGCTGACCAAACCCACGGTGAGGCATGAACTCTTCCCTTTTATCTCCGCCCATGACTAGTGGCTGAGAAAAGAGACCGGCTTCGTTTCTTCCTCCGTCAATATTCATTCCGCTTTCGCCATTTACATGTTGTCTATCTGCTAACGGTTTCATCGGCAATCTGCTAAAAACACCTGGATTCTCACCCCTCGTGCCCTGCAAATATAGTAAACATGAAGACAGAATCATTTATCAGAACAACAACTTGAATATATACTCGAAAGCACGGAACCGAGTGAACCAAGTCTAGTCAACACTCACCAAATTGAGTTGATGGCAGCAAGTACAAGTACTACAACCAACACCACCATAGTCCATAAGCTCAATCGTTACCTTAGAAGCAATGCATCCACAATGTAGTCTCTGTCATTACATAATCTCAATCAGAACAACAAAACATCGCCACTAAACTATATATAGAAAAGCATATTCATACACTTTCAAAAACGCACCTTGTTACACAAATAGCATTCCCTCCAACCAGATTGGTCCTTATGGAATTGTTCACAGAAAAGAGAACTCTCATACGCAGATCTATAACACAATCATTACAACAACCAATCAAAACATCAATTTTTTTTCCTTTTATGTACCAAAATCACATAATTTTTTTCCTATTTATAGATAAAAAGAGTCAAGATTGGCACTAAGAAACCATCTACGTAGTCAAAAAAACCAAAACAGAGTAAAGAACAGAGAATCAAGTAGATAAGAACAGGGTCACGAAAAGATCGAGACTTTAGTCAAGAATCGAACAAAATTTGGTGTATTGAATACGAAATTAGAGAGATTGAAAGATACCCGCAACGATAACAGAGATCAGCGAGAAGACCAGATCGAAGAGGCCAACCTTTCTTCCATTCAACAGTAGAAGTCGTACCACATGAAGCGTTCATGCACATCTTTGACACCATTTTGACTTCAAACATCACAAACCCACCTAGATTTTCGAATCCCCAATTCCAAAATCTTAAAACCCTAACACCACAGGAAGAGCTAGAACCACGAATCGGAGATGAAATCGACGTGAATTGATGAAATTGAAGAGAAGAGACTACTCATGAACATGCATCGACGTTGGTCAAAATCAAAGTCGTGTGTAGAGATCAGAGGATTGGAGAAGGACCGGCGGGAAGAGAAAGAGAAGATTTTGACGGCGAATTGAAGAAAGAAGAGGACTGTAACGGCGAGAAGAAGAAGGCAACGAGGTTTTTTTTTTTTTGGTGAATTTTTTTAAAGTTTGTTTTAATTTTTCGATGTGAAAATTAAAACTTTTATGGGTGAGATAGAGAGAGAAAGAGAGCATGCAAGAGAACGAAACGCATAAAATGCATGCACGACACTTGAAGACTTGAAGACTTGAAAACTCTAAAGTAAGAGAAAACTCGCAGAGATTTAGAAGAGACACAAAGTGAAAGACTTTGGTTTTTTTTTTTTTACTTTTTTTTCTTTTGTGTTTTTGGTATATATAGAGTATAGACATGAAATTAGGGTTGGTAGGAATCATATAATTTGGAAAAAAATAGTATGATGACGTAATTTTAATATTTGGTTATATGTATTCAACTATTTTTTAGGTATTTTACTTTGTACAGTTGGGGATATTCATATTTCTATAAATGATTATTAATTAGAAACATGTAGATTTTATTTTTTGTAAATCATAAATATATAGATTGCATGCATGACACTGTACACATGCACACAAAAGGCTTGAGGTTCTTCTTTTCTCTTTTGACTTTCTTGGTTTGTGATTGTGGATTGTCTAATACTCTAAGAAATCAAAATTTGTATGTGTTTATTCTTTGTGATCGACTCAAATATTTTGAGTCCATTAGGAATGATTCATTGCAAAACTTTTTTACTTCTCTATTCAAAACTTGCATGTATATATATTTAGTGAAAATTTATGTCCATGCACACCACTCATAACCAAGACACAATCAAATTCGTATAGACTTAAGACTCTTAAAGAAAACTTTGGTGATTCGGAAAATGTATTACAATTTATTTCATAGTTCATTGTTGTATAAAATATGAAAAAACAAAAAAACTAAATCGTTTTAATTTAAGTTTGTAAAAGTTTTAAAAAATTATACTAAGAAAAGAAAATAATATTACATATATTGTACTTATCTAATAAAAAACTATAATAGAAAATTTTGATCGCATACATGTATCTGCTATATTGTCTATCTGTCATTCTCTGTATTTGTATTCTAACCAAACTTGCGCTTCGAATGCCATAAAACTTAGAGTGGATTGAGGCCGCTAGATGAGCAAAAATCGACGATTCATATTAAATATATAGTCTTATGATAGAATATATATATTCCTAAATTGAATACCAAATTTATAGAGAATATGCAAATGAAATCGGAAATTTTGGTGGAATATGAATTTAAAAATCATTATGGCATAAAGTGAAAAAAATAACATTTCTTATATGGACGAAAATACCATTGGCAAAGAGAAAAAAATTGCAAAAATTAAAACAATATATTTCGAAAGATTTGTTGTTAATTGATTTTGTATATCATGTTTTTTCTTTGCCATTTTGCTACATTTCAACATAACCTGCTATCTATGGAGAGTTGGAGACCATGCGCATGATAAACATACAGTATAATAGTGTTCACACTTCACACGATTAAATAACATGTTTTTTTTATTACGCATGTGATTTTCCGTCAAATAACACGTTACAACCGAAGAATATATCATCTATATGCTCTAAGTCTCTAACTTTTGCTCATGCATGCATGCTCTACTCAAATTTTAAATCTAACTAAAATGACAGGATATCTTTTGAAATCGCTCTTTTGGGTGGAATCTTCTACTATCAACGACCTTACTAAGTTACTAAAGACCATCCTTATTGGGAGGTCCTTAGCTTAGTTCTTAGCTCATGAGTGATTAAAATTAAAGGTTGAAATGTTGATTTTGCTAAGGAATGGTTCTTAGTTAAGAGCAAAAAATTGGCTTAAGAGCAAAAAATTGGCTTAAGAACCAAAACTAAGGCCTCCCCAATAATGTTGCTCTTAGGTTCTTACGTTTGTCACTCCCTTTTTGACTTTGTAGGCTTGTAACACCTATTTGGCTACTGTTGGAACGAGTAAACTTCTAACTTTAACTCAGTGAAAAATGTCGCCGTCTGGTCAAAAAAAAAAAGTATTCTATTTTCCTAATTTTTATTATACACTTATGGAATTTTATTGTTTGACAGCAAAATATATAGACATTATCCATTTTTTGGATTTTTCCATTTTTTTTTTTTGTCAAAGATTTTTCCATTTTTTTATACATGGAAACTATCTTGATTTTACCATGCAGAAGAGATAATCAACTCAGGGCCACTTTGCCCTTATCCTTTTATTAAATAGTTTTATTTCCCCCCATAATTAATTCATGAAACTGACTTGGATAGTCCGAACCACTAGATTAGATTGGCATCATACAATTACAACTGGATCATAAAACAGAAATTGAAATTCAATTATAAAATTCAAAGCACGTATGAACTTCTTCTTTTTTTCACTTTGTGTGTTTCCATATAATTCCACAAATGACATTTAACTGGTACCGAGAAGAATATGATCATGACTTTCATCATAATTATTGGAAATATATATTTTACTTTTGTATCTAGACTTTTACATCCAATCCAGTGATTAGTTTGAATTACAGATATGATGCTATGATCAAGTACTAAATTCTCAAATTTGATATTATGATTAAGCGGAGCTTTTATGTTTTGGCCATGTGAAACCTCTTCTTAGAATAGTTGTCATCACGCGATGTTGGCTAACGTAACCATTATCATCAATCTCGTACTACACATGAGAAACAAACAGCCGCAGTATTCTTGATTCACCTTTTTTCTTTTATTTTTTAACCAAAGCATAAGCTGCAATATTCAAACTCATGATCTTGAAGAATTTTGTTTATTTATGTAATGATGACTAACTGATTCACCGGCTGAGTTGATATACATACATCATAACCATGTTATTTTCGAAAATTTATGTACACTTTGAAATTAACAATTTAGTTAGGATATTTTTAAAGTAATTAACATGCAAAGGACTTTTTAGGACGGCATGTAAGAAAACAGAATCAACTGATAGAAACTGCAATAATGCCTGATACACACACAGCTGTAACTGGGGCTCACGTTCCCAGCTTGCAATAGACATTGTTTTGTTTATCTTATTCATAAAAGATATAATTACAATACTAATATCATGGAATCTCATTACCCCTCATATAAAGTATAAAAAACAATAAAGTATCCAACATTTCTAAAGGAAAAGTACAGTATGGGAGTAAAACTATGTCATATGTTATCCATATAGGCTCTTGTTAATATAACAGAGGAAAAAAAATCAACGGCAAGTTTTAATGTCATAGGAATGAATTTGGAATCTTTAAAAAATTCAAAAAAAAAAAAAAAAAACATTGTGCAGCAAAACCATGTCTACCTAAATTTGGTCAAAAACATGTTTTACGTGATTATATTTGCCTTCATGAAGTATAGACCCACAAAAACGTCTCAAATAGTAAAGACAGAACGTGGGTAAGTGACAAACACGGTTGCATGTAAAGGTAGCCAGGTAGGTACAAACGCTATATGGACAACCTAGTGCATGCTCAATGAAAGATATACCAAAAATGGCACTTATTTCATAATGCTCAAGAAACATATGAAATTTGGATTTCATATTTGGTGATAACTTGAACTAAAGACACAAGATATGGATATGAATTCTTACCTAAGTTTTTAAAGAGTCAAGGAGCAATGTCTTGTTAAAACAAACGAGCTGAAGTGTGCGTCTTTCCAGCATTATCATTTGTTGGAACGGGTCTCTACTTCTTGTCTTTTCTCCTGATTTTATCTCAAGATTCATATGTTAGTTTATTGAAATAATACTGGTAAATAATTAACAAATTATCCTAGCAAACAGAATTCAATTTACCTCTGTTTACTTGGTGACGAGCTTGCATGACCTCCTTGTTGGGGTTACATCTAACAACAATTAGTAATTTTTGTGTCAGGGTAACATATTGTAAGAGATGTTAGTGAAGAACAGAAAGAAGTGTGTGACAATGTTCACCGTACATACTCATTTTCGTCTGAGAGGCTCTTAGCAACGGATGATGAGGTCTCATCTCCCTGGATTTTTGGGTGATTTACTTCTCTGCTATGCTCATTATCGTTCTCTGATAACGTGTCATTCTCAATACCGCATGTGTCTCCTGCTAGTTTAGATTTATGGTTTGCTGATAAACAGTTTACATAGTCGTCTTCATCATCATCATCTCCGGTGCCTCCTACTGAAAACTTGGGAACCCATGTTTCCGGAATAGAATCAGGGGCACGAGATGAACGCCAGTGCGCGCTACCAAGATTAGCGTTAAGGAAAGGATATGGCTTGTCCCTCTCACTTGTAATATCTGTGACAGAAGTTAAGACAAGAATTTACATGTGAGAGATCACCAAGATAATGATTATGTTTAGGTCTGAAACTAAATCCAAATATATTCTATGGTTCTAGATATAAGATCTCTGCACTGTGGCTTTGAACAGGATGATAGACAAGCCACTGAAGATGTTTCAGAAATATCAAAAAGAGAGACAAACCTGAGTTTATGCCTGCAGATGAAAATCCTTCAGCAAACCAATTGTAAGACTCGTCTAGACCACCTTCTCTCTGACTGGTAGATTTTAACTTTCCTGGGTTTGATAGTCTGACCTGCTTTCCAGACCCAACTTGTCTCTTCATATGTTGATCATCCAC
Source organism: Arabidopsis suecica (assembly GCA_019202805.1). Lineage (NCBI taxonomy): Eukaryota > Viridiplantae > Streptophyta > Magnoliopsida > Brassicales > Brassicaceae > Arabidopsis > Arabidopsis suecica. Next base: position 9,226,009 of record CM032908.1, read on the forward strand.
ATCCCAGTCTTCCCACGATTCTTGGAAAAGGTTATTATTTAGATACTTCTTGTCTCCAAGGTTGCGAAACGAAGTAGTTTCCCTTTTCCTTTGTCTTGTGTTGGTCTCAAACTGTGAATTGTGGGTTTCATTGGTCCAAACTGACATAATTTAGGGGGAGTGATGGTTCAATACTTAGGAAGAAACAAAAGTTTGCAAAATCTTAACATGTGATTCACAAGAAATCTTCAGAAAAATCAATACCTGCACTAGACGAGCAAGATTCTTCGCTGTTAAGAATAGTGAGTAGTGTCAGGATTGCAGTTCATTCTATATAAAACATATGAAACACAATCAGAAACAAAAATATCGCAGATACTTACCTACGCAAACTATGGCTGTCTTTATCTTCCTCAGGTACAATGGATGACCAAACCGGTTGGTCAAATACATTGTCAAAATCAAAGTCGGAGGTTCTGAAATAACTAGATGTTATTTTTTAGAAGTTCAATCAGCATGAGTTCAAAAATGGCTTGATGCACTTTAAGGAATTGACTTACGCTGGCTTAGCAAAACTTGGATGATCGATATTCCTTTCTAAAAGATGTGATCTTCGAGTTGGTGAATCTGAAATGCAGAAAAACCTAGCAAATAAATAGACCTAAACCCCAGTAATTCCAACAAATATGAAGATTATATATTTCTCCAACTTCAAACACCAACAATAGAGGAAACTAAGCAATACTGAAAGAAAGTGAAGTAAACTAAAGACATAGGATTTAGAACTTCCAATCAATGATATGAAACAATGAGTCAATGAACTTCCAAAAGACATACGCTTAGATTAGTTATTTTATGAATACAACTAACAGGGTCAAATGAAAGTTCTTTGATAACAGAATATATGCAGGTAGCTGTTATTCCTAATTTAGTTGAACTAAACCCACCTCTAATGTTGGACCTCCAGGTCGTTTCCAGGTAATCCCTAAAACACACAAGAATTTTAATGTCAAACTGCACAATATCACCATCATAAAGTGACGAAATGAGAGATTTTGAAGAGCACCTCTTCTTTTTCCTATGGTGTTCTGCAGAAGAGCGACTCTCAGTGTAATCCTTACCATATTTCAGGAAATCAGGGTTCAAACTTTCCTTTTGGCATGGCTGTTCGCCCTTCCAGTAAAAACTATCTTCCCCGTCATCAAGAAAGGCGGACTTAGCTGGTGAAGGAAGGAGAAGAAATCAAATTCACACATTTTTTTTATTTGATCTTGCGAGGACAGAAAGAAACAGGTGCACATATCTTATATCAGAAAAGATTCCCTATAGTTCATGTCACACCACATGAAGTTGTGTTCATTACATTTTATACTAGGAATATTCACTAAGAAGTGACATGCTACTTTGATCAAGTCATTTTCCATAAATTTCAGAGGGTGGTAGGTTGCATAGATGGTGAGTTGTGAATGAAAAGAAAATAAACCCTTTGCATAAGACATTACCATTCCATTCGTTGTCAGAGAACCTGCTGTTGTTGAAATCTACAACGTTGCAGAAGTTACTTCTTGAGTTGCTATATTGTTTGTGCAAGTGATCACTGAAAGTCTGCATTTTTTGCTTTCTGCCCCCATCTTTAGCATGTATGCCAATTGGAGACCTATAACGGCTGTCATCTTGGAACATTTTGCTACTTTCAATTATTGTGTCCTGTAAGAGGGAGATGAAAATATAGGGTTAGGAAAAAGTTAGAAATGAATGGAAGACAGCTAAAAGAGACTTCGTTACCACTTCGTTCTCAAAGTCGTTGAGCCTTTCCCTGACATGTGATGTATCTGGTTGACCAGTATCCATCCATGGAGAGGAGCACCGGTACACAAAGGTTCTTTCACATCACAAGTTAAATAAAATCACTGATTTATATCCTAAGTGGTACATATTACTGCTAATGTAAGAGAAAACAGTATAAATAAATAAAAGGGAAAACAAACAGAATGCAAACAAGTGCCAAGAAAAAAAAATATACTCGTGAATGCTAATCACCTGTCTGATGGTTGTGGAGAATTAACTGGAGTTGCCGTGTTTATTTTACCTAATCCTGAAAGGAGAAAGTAAGAGTCACACGAGAAAGGCACAGTAGGATATCTTGTCTTAAAGACTGATCATGTTCTAGGGACACATGGAAAGTTAAAAAATATCCACCACTCTGTGATCTATAAGACCTATACCTTCAACTGAAAAGGCCATGTGGGCCTCAGACGGAGAACATTCTTCCAGGTTGGTTGTTGTATGATCATCACCAACCAAATCAAAGACAGATAACTCTGAAAAATATAAAATGTCCATATCAACTTAAAATTTGAGACTTGCAGATGGCTTACATTCTGATAAGCATGCAGCTAAAAGTGATTGCGAAGTCAAACCAGAATGAAAAAAAAACTAAAGTGAACCTTTCTAGTTTCTAGATGTTAACTCAATACTAAAGTTATAGTGGTTACTTACTCCGCTCTGTGCCATCCATCAGATCTGCTGTGGTATTTGCTTTCTTGAAATCATTTGTCTGATTGTCAGTGTTTGCTTTCTTGAAATCATTTGTCTGGTTGTCAGGGAGGCTAAACAAAGTCCTGTAAGACAGTAAAGCATCAAAATTTCTATTAGCAAGATAATCAAGATGATATACATGCTGAGAAAGAAAACTTGGGCAGTGGCATTATATGAAAGCAAAAAAAAGAAAACTGACTTGCCTCTTAGAGGAAGTAGGTTCTGCTATATGGTTAAATGAACTTCCTGCATCATCAGATACAACATTAGCAGAGGAGGACCAGATTCTAGATCATGATTTTTGAGACCTTACCTACGCCAGAAATGTTGTCCTTAAGGCTGTAGAAATCAGCTTCCAGATCTTGCATTCCTTTTTCATTAAAAAGTGAAACAAACAGGAAGAAAGCAATGTGGAATTATATGTCATGGTTCGGAGAGATAATGCAAATAAAGGGACCATAAACTGACCCCAATTATGACTCAGAACGACTGTTGGAAGTCATAACAAGCATATACTTACCATTTTCTGGACAAGAAGGTTTGCATTCAGGAGTAGCGGTTGACAAGTTCAGCAAATTGAGAATATCCAGAGATTGGTGTTCTCTTAAGTGTTGGTTACTATTGTTTATATCATTAGTACAGCTCTCAGACCCAACTGTAAGCTGATGCTGTTGCTGTCTCCTCTGCTCAAAGTATTGCTTTTGCCTTCAGGTTCAACAAAGATGAAATTAAAACTGTGAGCACAATGGGAGGCATATGCTGACAAACATCTCATTAACAGAACAAGAAAGAGCTTACACACCTCTTCTTCACTGACGTGTGTGACTGAATGCCCCAAAAGTTGCCCAGAAAACAATAACAAGTCAGAATTAAAACAAATTATAAGAAAAATAAGCTAGTATCCTAACACCCAGAGGTTTTATCTTCACAAATTATAATGGATCTCTGAATCTGACTTATCTCAAACAAAAACAGCATCACTAAAAGGAAGAAGCAAAAGTCACTCACAGCGGCCACTTTCCGCCTCGATCCTCCCATCCATTGCAGCATTCTTAGCAATGTCGATTTTTAGGGTTTGTAAACTGTACAACTGCACAAAGATTTCGAAATTAGAATTTCAATTTCATCACGAAAAATTCGACCCAACGATTCCATAACTAGGTTGCGTTTCACTAACAAATTAGTCACTGAGACTGAAAATTTTGATTCCTAATCCAAATTTTCCGATCAAATCCAGAAAAATCTAGGTAAAATTTCTACGAAATCTCTAAAAAACATTCAGATTCGAGAGAGGAGAAAGAGATATACTTAGAAAATTCGAGAAGCTTCGACAGTATCTGAATCGCGTCCCCAAAACGGAGCTCGGAGCATAGAAACGATTACGATAACCTGATAATTGCTGCTACACAACGATGAAGCCGATGATCTTCAATCAAATTTGCAGCTGGAGAAATCAAAGACAATCCAGCGAACGGTCTTTCAAATTTCAAAAATTTCTGAAGAGCATTTGGTGTTTTTTATTCCCCGCTGCGTAATCTCTGCAAGTGCACATTATTCAATGACAAAACAATGGGCCTTATAAAGCCCATTGTTGATATCTAAATTGGGGCCTATATTAGCCCATATTACTGGAAATAGTCGAATTTGTAATCGACTGATTTGGTAATCTTTTAACACCTCTCCAAATTGTGTGATGGATTTATTTGGTTTGAACATGATTATTAACGTTAGAACCTAGAAACCTCCAAACGAACAACTATGGTCCAAGTCCAACAATGATGAGATTTTGAAATGATATAACATCAATGTCCATTCAAAACAATGGGCACCACTAATTATTGCAATCGATAGAACGAGCCATTTAAAGACATTTTACACAAAATATCTCACAAAACAAAACATGGGAATATTCAACAGATTTAACAAACATCATTATAAAGTCATTTTGTTCTTTTTTTCTTTTTGCAGAAAATTTAAAAGCTCCTTGGTTTCATAACGATTGTGGAGTGGTTAAGGATGTGCAAGCTGAATTGTCCACCTTTCTCACTAGTATCCACTTTAGACTGTCCTGGAGGAGGAAGAAGCTCGAAGTTCTGGACCATCCTACCAATGGTGATTCCCAAAATGGGCAATGCCAATATAATCCCGGGACAGCTTCTACGTCCAACACCAAACGGCACATACCTGAAGTCATTACCGTTTGCTTCCACGTGCGCTTCTTCTTCAAAGAACCTCTCTGGTCTAAACTCTTCAGGTTTCTTCCAGCTGTTGGGGTTGTTTGCTAGCCACCAAGCATTGACCAAGATTTTGCTTTCTGCTGGGATATCGTAGCCAGCGAGCTTGGCGTCGTGGAGGTTCATGTGAGGCACGAGGAGAGGAATCGCCATTCTTAGACGAAGTGTCTCCTTGATCACTGCTTGAAGGTATGGAAGCTTGTGAAGCTCAGGCTCAGTCACTTGCACACCCGGTCCAAGAACCGTGTCGATTTCATTCCTTAGCTTACTCTGGATTTCAGGATGGTTCACTAGCTCCGCAATTCCCCATTCGATTGACCACAATGTTGTCTCAATCGCTGGTTCAGCAGAAATCAAGAAATCAGCATCACAAAACTGTACAAATCCCCATAGCCTCTTCAGGGGAGACCAAAAGACAATCTAGATGAGCCTAATTTGCTATTATTGTTAACAATTCCAAATTCATAGAATTCACTTAAAACACTAATGTCCAATTCTTTATGCAAGCAGAGACGTCTAAAGGATTGATTACGTATCCTACAAGTAAGAAATAGAAGTTACCAGCAACGTTGATGTTCTCGACGATGTAAAGAACATTGTCCTCATTGATTTCTCCCTTCTGTTCAGCTTCAAGGATATGATCAATGGCACATTTCAATCCTTCACTACCTGTAGGCTTGGAACTCGCAATTTGCCTGTAAAATTGAATCACCAATGTCAATTTCCAAAATCCCTAAAATCAAACTCAAAAATAGAATCAAAAACGAACTCACTTCCTCTCATCAACAAAGTACTTCTTGAAAAGAGCGATTCTTCGATCCTTCACATCTTGACAAATCTTCAAATAACCTCTAAGGAATGGTCTAAGGATAGGAATGAAATCTCCATAGTTGTACTCAAAGCTCTGAGCTAATCGACTTCTCTCACCATTCAAAGCCTTAAGCCTAAGGAAAAGAGGATCATCCTCACTCTCAAACCTTCTATCGAACATGATACGGAACATATTGTTATACATCATCAATTGCAAACGTTTCCTCAACACAATTCCTTTAGTAGCAGAATCTGGATTCTTCTTCACATCTTCAACAACACTCGCTGCTTCGAATTCCCAACCTTCACGATTCTGTTGAACAACTTTGTTGGTGAAGAACGGAACCGTCATGATCCTTCTCATCTTCCTCCAATGCTCTCCGTAAACAGTGAACACCATATCTTGACCTTTCCCGGTGAAAATGTCGAACACGACGTTTCTCGTTCTGGATCCAAACTCAACTCCTTGTGTGTGGAGTACTTCTTTAGTCAGATCCGGTGAAGAGACGACGACTAGGTTTCGCTGACCCATACGAAGGAGGAAGAGATCGCCGAATTTCTTAGCGTAATCAACGAGATTACGGTGGTTAAGATCATCTCCGACTTGAAGCCAGTTTCCGAAGATCGGAACCGGCATAGGACCTGGAGGTAGCTTCAATTTCTTGCCGCGGAGCTTTGAAATCACCGTGGCGAGAACCACCGCCACGAAGACGGCGATTAAAGACTTCTCCAACAAGAGAAGGTCCATTATAGTTTGTGTATCCGCAATGATTATTTTTCCGGTGAGAAAATCGTCGGCGAGAGTAATTGAAAGCAGAAGAAGCTGCTGAAGAAGAAATGGAGAAGGAAGAGAGGATTTTATAAGAGGGAGAGGTTTGGTTGGTTTGAGAAATGAGAACCAACGGAAATAAGTAAACGGCGTTAGGTACGTGGGAGTTGGTGAATGATGAGATAATAAACGGCGTTAGATTTAACGTGATAGTGGGGCTTGGTGTTGTTGATGGTGGTAGGTAAAGAAAGACCACAAAGTGAAAAAAAGGGTTTGGTGAAGAAGGTAGGAGGAGGATGTGATTATTTTCATCTCTATCAACTAAAGTTCTCTTTGTCTTTCTATTTGAATGTGTCATCAAGAAACAACTAAATGTTTTACTATAAAAAAACTTTGATTGCATATATTGAAACCAAAGTATTTGCTTAAAATAGTCATGTATCTTCTATTGAAATAAGAATTGTATATGGTGACTACATCTTCTTTATTGGTATACATTGATTATTTAGATGCACGTTCAATAAAGTTACATTGGTTTGGTTAATTAAAAGTTGTTTAAAGGGATTTTAAAACGGCTGCTTTGAGCTATAAACTTTAAAAGAGTTTTGGTTACAAGTAAAACGTGAGTCAAATTTTGATGGCCGTGTAACTAATTGTTGGAAAGCATTACCGTTTCAGAGAAAAAAAATTAGAATACCAGCAAAAGAGATAGATGATCTCAGAAAGAAAGTTTGGAAGGTATTTTGTTTAGGGCTGGGCATAAAACCCAAAATCCGAAAACCGATCCGAAAAATTCGATTGCCCAGGCCTAGTATAGTTAATAACGATCATGCTCAGCTTAACATAAAGATATTTTGGAAGCACTTTGTAAACTAAAAGACATCTACAAAGAGAATCAAAAGTATCGAGGAAATAAAAGAGTTGGATTGTATGGTTGAAAGAGGGAAACCGGAATTCAAATTAGTTTCAATTAAGTGAAGCAAGAAATAGGATCAATGTTATTTAAAATGTAAATGGTGATTATATTGAGTAGGATTATGGTATAATTGAGATTGTGATTCTGTCTTTAGGCACGTATAATGGTGCATTCAAATATTTTCCTGATTTATATATTTTAAGTAAACTAAATTTTTTATATTTATATATATTGCCGCATTCGAATATTTCCGTTGATTTTTTTTTTGAGCAAATCGAATATTTCCTTTGATTATGATAAACTAGTTTCAAATGAAAATATCATATTAAAAATATATATTTATATATAACAGAAAACAAAACTCAGTAGAAAAAAAAACAGAAAACAAACATCAGATTAATTTCGATTAACCGGAGAATTATTTTCCAATTAATTGGCTAGACAATCTGCCCAATTAACTGTTGTGGAGAATTTTTGAACTGAACAATGTGCAAAACATTGCCAATGGTTTTGGACTTTTGATTATAAATTGAACGGTGGTAATTGAAAAAGAAAAAACTTCGTTTGGATTTTGTATCGATTCTCATTTTTCTTATAATTATTTGTAGTGATATTGTTATGGTCATGAATGGACACATTACGTTTTGTATCTATGTGTTGACATTTAGCTATATAAATCAAATATGAACTCAATATGAATTTCAATGACTTTTTTCTTTAGTCAAATAAATCTAAAATACACTGCTTTTTCCCATTTTGAATTACAGGAATTATCGAACAAGATAAAAAACAATTAGCCTTGGACCTATGGTCGGAATTTGAACGTCATGAGACGCCGTCAAATTTGACGCCGTTAACGAGACATGATGACTTCTTTTTTTGGTTATAAAAAAAAAGAGAAACAACTAGTGGTGGTTAAAATATACGCGCGGCACAGTACAAGGCTTAGAATTTGGCGCATACACATCCATGAACTCTTTCGATGTCAAGAGTCAATTTGGCAACAACCACTCTATTGACTTCAATAAATATTAGCCTAGTGCTATCTATTGCAGTCATCATTTTACATTATACTTGTTGTGGCGTATTTAGGATTGAAGAAAAAAAATGTAGAAAAATAGATTTAAAAATGAGTAATAAGTAATATAAAGAGAGACTCACCTACCATTACCACGAAAGACAGCGACATATAGAAATTGTGCTACCTACCTCCCCACCATATCCACCACTATTTGCCCAAATTTGTCACCATACCTTCCTTCTCCTCATGTTATTATCCCACATCAGTCATCACCGGCTCACCGCAATCATGACCTTACATGGGCTTTCTTACTTGGGCCCATAGATTCATTGACCCATATTGGCCAGAATTGTTTAGCTTATTAGCTATGTTCACCAAATTGCCATACGTATCGGGTTCTTTCTTCCAATAACAACGGGTTTTAAACCGTGTGATCATGATACGTATACTAAAATAAGTTACCATATTATATGTTATGGTTCAATGGTTGTAATATTTATCATTTTTTCTTTAACTCGTCAGATGTTGTATCAACTTGAATAGTTAGATAAGTGTTATGATCATGAATAAAAATAGTAAGATGATGGAAATAAATAAGTAGAGACTAGAGATCATTAAACCAAAACTAAGTTACATTTGTGTTTTTTCTTTTTCTTTTTTTATTATTATTATCGAAGCAATCAAATGTATACCATTGATTTTTGAGAAATGAGAAAATATTACCATTGATTTTTACTATATCAACATTCATTATTCAACTCCAACCTATTTCCAACATCAACTAACGGCCCTTAAAACAACATTTAAGTCCAAAAGAACACAAAGCATGTCCTGCACATAGTCATTGTTCTTAAACTTCACGTCGCTAAGACCACTACTCTCTTACCCTTATGTCCTGCAACAACTCTCCAAAGCCTGTCGTATCCATCTCTGTAATGGTCAAGAGACATACAAAGCTGCCTTATAGCTTCTCTTTTCTGCTCAGCCATTTCTGATGCAGCCACTCTCGTCCTTTCCACTTCTTCCGTAAGCTCACTTGACCGTCTTCTCAGCCTCACTTGCTCCATGTGAAGCTCCTCCATATGCTTTTCCATTTCCTTTATCTTCTCTTCTCTCTTCTCAATCTCTTCGCTTAGCACATTGCTCTCATCTCTCATTAGGCTGATTTTCTCGACTTCTCCTCTAAGTTTCTCCTCTGTTTCAGATTTCTCTTCCGTGATCAGCCTTATATGTGATTCCAGCTCTCTCAGTTGCTCCCCAAGTTGGCTTCTTTCTTCGAGCATCTTTGACATTTCTCCCTTGATCTGTGCTTTCTCGGGAAATATCTTTTGTTCAGCATCAGAGACCGCAGTTTTCAATGCCCGTATCTCGTTATCTCTATCCTGTAAACTAGTTTTCACCATTGCTAATCTCTCCTGCAACTTCAAGACTTCTTTCTTCTCTACATTGAGCCTGTTTAAGTAGGTATCAGTGTCTTTCTGAGCCAACTCAAGCTCATGCTGTAAACTCTTCAGCTTCTCCTCAGTATCTTTACCGTGTTCGAGCTCAATTTTTAAAGAATAAGTCTCTTTCTCAAAGTGTTGAAGCTTCTCTTTCACGAAACTCAACTCTTCCTCCAAGGCTAGCACTTTTGTTGCTGCTGCATCTTCTTTAGTGTCCTCTTTATCCAAATCAAGACTCTTTTCTTCAGCACCAAGATGAGCTTCTTTGTCAAAGGACATGCAGCTCTGAAGCTGATTCTTCAGGTTAGCGATCTCTTCTTCGTTCATTCGCATCTTCTCATTAGCTTCTTTAAGCTCTCCCTCATAAACAGCAATTTTCTGAAGGAGATCAACATTGTTGTCACTTTCCTGCTGGAGAAGGAGCTTCTGTTTCGTCTCTTGAAGCTCAAGCTCAAGTTCAGCCATCCTTCGGATCAATGCCTCGTCAGCATCTTCATCATTGGCAGAGGAATGATCAGAATCAGAACCGGAATCAGTCAACGACGATGAATCTTCCTCTTCTTTATTGCCAGATTGACGGCGACTCAACTTCTCTTTGGTAGGAGATGATAACTCAAGAGAGCTCTGTGACTGAATCTCAGATGTATGGTTCTTCTGAAGTTCACCACTAGCTTGGTCATAACGCTCAGCCAATGCGCGATACATGCGGTAAAATTCCTCAACAAGTTGGATTAACTCGGGACGCTTCTGGAAATACATCTGAGCTTTCTTGGCAAAAGAGTCTGCGTCTTCTTCAATCAGTTTCAACATGTGGTTCACTCGGTCATCCATCTCTGACAAGCCAAAACAAGAACAAGAAAGAAAACGTCAGAGTTTGTTTCTTTTTGAGTAAGTGGAGATCTCAATGCTAAGTGAGGCAACATACTCTCAAGATTCTCTGCAAGCCATTTTGAGTTCTTGGGAGAATTGTGACTATCCCACCACCATGAGTGTGATTTCTTAGTCATAGACCTCTTAAACTGCTTCTTGCTCTGAGCCTGAAAACATCAGACAACGTGAGTAAATGTTAAAACAAAGAGACTAAACACAATGATCTAATGAGCTTTTTTAAGTCTTCACTGAAGATCACAAAGGTTTCTTACCGTAGATGAGGCCATGACCGTGGACTGCAGAGAAACCCTACAAGAAAAGATCAAGAATTTAAGTCATTTGCATAACAAAGGCAATTTGAGGTTCAAAGAAGATGACTTTCTCGGATTGAAGATGTGCTTGCGTTGAACAAAACTAAAGAAACAAATTAGATGAGATAAGAGGAGAAAAGAGGACACGTGAAGATTCAACAACCCATTTGACATTTGTCACAAATCTCTAGAAAATCCAGAGATAAGAGTTTAAGCATTATTTATCCATATTTTTTTCAGCAGAGAAATCAATGAAACTGAATACTAAAATATTGGCAAATTGCAGAAAGAAAGAAGAAGAGACAAAAAAATTGCAGAGAAAAAAAAGCTTACTTTACGCAGATGATGCAAAAAGACAAGAAGCTTGTGACTGAATAATACTCACAAAATGGCCTCTCTAAGCCTTTATATTCCTTCTATCGTTCAAGATGATTCGTTAATCTAATCATCTTCTTTTTTTCACGTTCTCTAAAACACATAAAAAAACTAATCAAGAAGTTAGTTTCTCACAAGATTCTTGATAATTGGAAACGCGGCCAAGAAAGTGAACACGCTTTCTCTACACGTCTTTAACCTCCACAGCTACTTATGACTCACCTGCTTATTTTAATCTCCTCAAAAGTCTTTCTTTTTTTACAATTTTTTTCGAAGACTCAATAATTGTGTTATGATAAGGTAGAGAGCATTAATGGCGGATCTTCAACGCCCAAGATTCTGCATGTGGCCTCATCGTGATTCGAGTTTTGATCCATCTCTCTAGGTATAGAGCGAGAGAGAGAGAGAGATCAGAACCAACCTTCAACAAACTTATAGAGACAAGTCACAACTTTCATTTACAAGCTAAGTCAATGATGAAGAAAACATAGACTTAGGTGAAGAAAAAAAAAGTAGATAACTTGTGGATTCTTGATGTTAAGTTTAGAGAAACAAAAGTTAAGACACTTCTCTCTTTCTATGTATTCATCAATCTACAACAAGAAAATTAGCAACAACAAAAAGGAACAGAACAAAACAAAGATCAGAGGGTCTTTTGTGTATCAATAGCTCTCATTGTTTTCATTGGGAAAAGGTTCGAACATCGCACGCTGGTTTGACTCCATTTATCACATCACTCTGCTTCACATTCTCGCACGCAATAACAATTGGTATATGAACCTTAAATCCCAACCAATCAACACTCAGTTTCCCTCTCAAGAACACATCAACCACAGCTTCAAGCGTTTTCTCTTTGTTTGTCAGCAATGTAGCATCAACATCATAGACTTTGGATTTTCTGAGTCTGGTGAGGATCTTCAAAGAAGTAACGTTTCCCGGGTCCTGCTTGAATCCAGGAAGCATTTTCTTTCCGAGGTTTATGTTCTCAGAAGATATATCAGCTTTCATGGGGCTGTAATATAGCACCGTCTTATCGTTGTTATTAGAGAGCTGAAGCACCGTGTTCAAGTTGGCATTCATCAGAAGATCTGTCGATGATTTGGCGACATCCAATCTCGAGAACTTGAGGTTTGTGACAAGCACCTGAGGTAGTATAGATTTGATTGAAGAGTTTGCAGACAATCCTACCAACAAGACGATTATAAGGACAATGGAAACAAACATGCAGGTACAAGCGCAGCATTTTCTGAAACATCCAGAGGCGCATATTCTCTTGTCCTCCTGACCGATATGATCCACAAAGGAACCCGAGTTTCTACTCCGATCGGCCTCTTCTTCCTCTCGAAAGCCAGAGAGTCTCGACCCAGAAGGAGGCCGCTTGAAAGACGAAGCCTTTCTCGGGTTTTCAACATCATCAAATCCGTTTCGAGATACAGAAGGGCTTGAGAATCTCGAACTCAGATCAAAAGAACCTTTGCCATAGCTACTATCTTCCCCTTCTCCTTCTTCCTCTATAACTTTTTCGAGGACGCATTGTTTCGCAGCAAACTCAGGAAAAACCAATGCAGGATCTCCAAATCCGGAATCCCTCCCAGGGGGAGGAGGAGGAGGAGGAGGAGGAAGCAGCTCCGACATTGGAGCTCTGTTTTGGATTTCATGAAAGTCAGATTTGTTTTCTCTCTCAAATCACAAGAAGCTGGTTGGAAGATAAGTTCAAGGGTCATAATTCTCTTAACGATAGATCAAGGCTGGCTCTTTCCAACAGATATCATTCGTTAATCTATTGTTGGCTCCTATGTCAAATTTCAATGGTCTAAATATAGCATTCTCCAGTTTTTCCTGTAACAAGCAATTTCAAAATCACCAAATTTGCCTCAAGACTAGTCTACCAAACGACTTAACACTTTGAATTCCATTAGATCCCAAAAGACTATGCCTTTATGAATTTATTTTTACTCATTGAAATAAAAGTTGAAACTTTGACTAACCGTGAGCCATAATCTTCACTTTTTAGCAGTTGCAGCGGCACTTGCACAGGTATCCGGTGGAAATTACGCCGAAGAGTTGTCGTCGCCGGTGTATCCACCGCTGCATTTGGTGCTGGAAGAGAAACGAAAATTGCGGGAATAAGGAACGTCAATACTGGGCCTTAATGGGCTTAAAGTAAATTACTATTGGGCTTAGTTCGCTTTTTGCTTCTTCTTTTTTCCGAAAATTAAAACGATTGAAGCAAATAACAATCTATTTATCGACATCAACTATAGCAATGATGCTTTCATAATCAATGAAGCAATAAACGATTCAGACACCTCAATAAGAAAGACTACTAGTTGTCAAACGGCGATGGCAGATTCATCGAAAACCGAGCAAAAGAAAGCCTTTTAGCCCGCAAAATACTGAGCCGTCAACAAGGAAGCACTCAGATCACTCAAACACCAACTCCATTCGCGTCACATGAAAGATGCACTAAAAACTTTCCATGAACTTTTTGAGAACGGAACTACACGAACCAAAGACGATAGAAGAAATAATTAACGGTTTATTAACCAACTAAATCGAAACCAGTGTTCTTTTTATTATCCAAACTCATTAAACAATAAACACACACACCCAAAAAAAATCACGCATCAAGAAGGGAAAAAAAAGCACACTAGTCTAAAGGAGTTATACACAAAAGCCCACACACACACTACACAGACCAAAACACAAAAGTACATGATCAAACGTTTTCTTCATGAGATTGAGAATCTTCGTCTCCTTGGTTTAGTTATATCAACACCTGCAAGATCTTCATCTATGTTCGAAGTATCTTTAGACCCATTTTTAAACGGATTTAACTTCCCAAGTTTCTTCGAAACAGAAGAGAAGAAAGTATGTTTGTTCTTCTTACTACTCACCAACGATGACGAATTCGAAGAAGAAGCTCCTGCACCATTCTTATTCTTCTGCATATCCGAAACATACATCTTCATCTTCATCAGTTCACTTCTCAAAGCTTCGTTCTCTTTAGCCAATGTAGTATCAGCTTGAAGTTGGCTACGTGTCTTTAAAGCTTCAGGGAGAACAACTACTGCTCTTTCTTCTTGTTCTTCGACTCCGCTTCTTAGCTTTAACTGATCGTAGTAAAGAGCGTGAAGAACGATGTTTACCGGTAATCTCTTGTTCTGTGAAGCGTGGAGACGTGCGTCGTAAGAAAGCTTTAAAGGATCCATTGAGCTACATACTTTCTCTCTTTCGATCTCGTCTAGATTCGGATGAGCTTTCAAGAAGATGTCTATCGCTCTGTAGAGATCGTCGTCTGATTTTCTAGCGGATTTCGGGACAAGATTCGCTATAGCGTTGAATTTTGAGATCGTTAGCTCTCCGTAAGTAGCTATCTCCGCTAAGTAAGAATCAACGGTTTTAGCTACTCTTTGTAGTGAAACAGAGCAGACTCCTCTGTTGAAATCTCCACCGTTGAAAACCCCGACGTTTTTCTCTTTTTCGACGAAAGCAGAGATGATTCTTCTGACACTATCGAGATCTAGTAACCGTTCGCCGTCATAGGTGAAAGACGGGATCAAAAGATCGTCAACGGAGACGTGTTCAAGAACGACTGAGATTCGCTTCTCGAGCTCATTCTTGCAGGTCAAGGAAGTGTCCAAGAAGACGGCACAACGGAGGAGAGAACAGAGGAAATTGACTGGGAAAAGTCCTTTGTCTGAAGGTAAAAGAGAGACGATAGATTGAACAAGATCTCTCTGTTGGGATCTTTCATCGGAATCGTTATCTCCGGGATCGGAAAACTTGACTCCTCTGCCGGAATGGTCTCTGACGAGATCTCTTAAGGACTTCTCGGTGTAGGTGATGATTGCAGAGGCTAAGGAAGAAGGTTTGACTCCTCTCTGCTTCATGGAAGATACAACGTCGGCGAAGAAGTCGACGTCTAAGATACAGAGTTCCTCTGTCCACCAGTTTGGTGGTGTTCGACATGGAAACATTGCCTCGTTGCAAGCCTTTTAAATATTTTAATCAACAGATAGAAAACGTATCAGATAATGTAACCAAGCACTAGAACAATTCATGGATGTCAAACTAATGAACTTGTATTTCATTTTGCATAGCATATACATATATACTTGAGACTCACGGAACTGGAATAGTGTACATAGATATAAGTACATATGATTGTTCAATTTAAGATTCGGAAACCAAACCGAAATAAATTATTTGAAAAAACCAGCGTAAGAAGAAACACTAAACCGAATTAAATATGAAATATTCCTATCGAATCTAAATCGTAATCATATAGTCTGACTCTGACAGTAATCATAGATCTAAACTTTAATATTAAAATAGAGTTTGTTTTAAATAAGCAACACTTTTTTTTTCTACGAAATAAGCAACACTAAAACAAAAAAAAACACTGATATCAAACTGATTTTTCTGAAAAAAAAATTGAAAGTCGAAATTTTTAAATTCAAATTCAAACTAATATTTGAAACATATAACCAAATATTCTTGACATTTAAACATTAACCAAAATGGAGATCTAACACTTAAAAAGAAGTGAGAATGAGTTATGACTTATGATTAAAAATACCTTAGCACCAACGACGTCGACGCAACGGCGTACAAGTCCAAGATCACGAGAAATAGGAAGGAGAATCTCGCAAGACTTGAGGACGACAATGGCTCCAGAGAGGCTAGAGAGAGCCACCTGTGAAAGGAAGTCTTGTGTCCGACCAGCAAGGTTGTTGTCGCAGTACTTGTCGGTCATCTGAAGAAACTCGGCGGCGCAATGAAGAGCCGCCACGTTCTGAACGGTGATCTCGAAGTTAACACCGTAACAAAACTTGGCAGCTTTCTCAAATATCTCAGGACCTCCGGGGATATCTGAGAGATCGATTCTTGTCACGTCGCTGTCTTTTGATTCCATTATTAGCTTCCTTATGTAGTTGCTCTTCGCCACTAACATGAACTATATATACGATAATGAAAATAAATAGTTAAAATTTCTTGTAACTAAAACATGTAATCTAATGGTTTGTACTATGATATCGTCATCCTATCGTTAATTACTCTATTCAAATCTAGTTCATGAGTATATGACAAAATAACCTTGTTTTTTGTATTAAAAATGATGTGAATAAAGAACCAAGAGTTGTTGTTTACCTTATGAAGAGAGAAATTGGCTTCTCCGACTTCAACTACAACGTCTGTAGGAATATCTTGAGAAAAAACCCTACAAAAATACATATATACATGTTAGAATTTCTGATGATTCGTTCCGGGAGATTTTCTATGGCGAATCTATTGGTGAAACTAGACCGATTCGTACCATTGACCGGTTCTTGCAAGACTCGAAGAGATAGTGTTCATATTGATGGGGTTTCTAGCTTCTGTGGCCATTTTTTTTGGTTATGTATTGAAGGAGATGGAGGCATAATTGGAGAGTGTCTATATACTGAAATTTCTCTAACGTGGGTCCCCCCAATCCACCCAATTGCTATGTAATATTTTGTGATTGGCTTCTTCTATCTTATTTTTCTAAGTATTTAATTGTCGTTTTGTGATGTTGTTCATTATTATCTCTTTTAGTTAACTCACTCTAATCGTTGTGTTTTTCTTCTTTCTTTTACTATCCTTTTCACCATTTTCTTTTGACGTTTCCCTATTTGGATATACTTCTATTGACGGCTATATTAGGTAACTGGGAAATTTATGTTTCACCAACTTTTTGATAATAGACTAATAGAGATCTCGATCTTAGTGATATAAATGGTTTGTACTTTGTAGAAAACATTTCTTAACATATCTCTCTAACATGCTTAGTAGATTTGTTTACTACTACTTTTTTTTTTTTTTTTGAACACCTGTTTACTACTACTTTTTTGCAAGGAATTATATATATAATTTTTTTTGAACGTTTAGTTTTTAGAAGTGATTAGTAGCAAATTAAATTTATTTTGAAAGATATGTAAATCCAAAAACATATTGTTGTTAATAGTATATCTACATAAATCATCAATCTTCAAACTTAATGTTTTAGTAAATGTCTTTAACTACATTCAAATATTCAACTATGGTTTTAGTAAATGTTACAGTGATATTCATGGTGAAAAACAAAAAAGACAACAAAAAACATGCAGAGTAACAATGATTAGAGTAATGTGTGACGAACATGAAAATCTTGCTTAGCATAAAGCTGCTATGAGTAAGCAATCTCATCGTACCGGGACATAGAAGCCGGGACAAAGTGTGAGTGTGTGACAGAACATAACGGATCTAAATTATTGATTTCACAACATGCATATAGCATATGGTGATTAGACAATTTATGTGGTATAGTGATTAGTGATAACCAATAATCATTCATTTGGTTGTTGGCAACAATTTGTAGAGTGAATCATTGAAAGATGAAAAAACAATCTTACTTTTTGGTTGGATTAATGAGAAAATGATAGCAAAATTAAAGTTTCACATGTCAAAAGCCTAAAAATTCTGAATTAAAGAAAGAAATGCGATGAATATAGAAAAAAAAGCAACGCATGTGAATAATTTGACAGATAAGAAACGAAATTAAAAGTGGATGTACGATTAGAGAGAAGTAGGACCATGAAAGTTAGGGAAGTAGGAACATGTCATAGATAAGGCCCACCACAAATATGTGGTCGTGCTTCATCGTAGAACCTCGTGGTGTTTGGTTTAGCTACGTCGTCAAATCATCCATCAGAATCCAGTTTCAGTTTTGTCTTCCAATCATTTTTATACACGTGTTCCTATCGTCTTTAAAGATATCTCACGTCTCTTACATTGCCTAGTTGCCCTAATAATTTTCTGCCGGTGGCGACTAGTTTTTTTAAGACTATTTGTAGGTTGAATGTGAAGATTCATAATGGGTCTTCATAAAAAGTTAAAAATCCTTACCAGTTTTCGTGATTTTTTTTCTATTTTAGTGTAAGTTTGTGAATCTATGTGATAATATTTCATGTGAGTCTTTTTTTTTTTCCGGCTGACATAAAGACATGTGATTCGATAAGAAAATTATTTAGTATCATAATGAATTTTGTGAGGGTGTTTTAGTTAAAAAAAAAAAAAAATTAATGCAAAACTTCCCAAACTCTAGATTTCTTTTATGTAATTAGTCATCCAAACACAAGATCCGAATGTAAAATATTGAATTAGCTAAACAAACAATATATGTTAAATTTGCATTCAAATATTGTACATGACCATTAAACATTATAGTTGTCCGCTATATCATGAGTAGGCGATAGACATATAAATTTCATTAATTCAGAGAGAATAATTATTAAATTTTGTAAAAAGGTGCTAAGGCAAGGTCTTAATACAAAGTCTAAATTATTCAGATGAAACATTCATTTGGAAATAGGTTGGACCATAAGTGGATGATGCTATCAATCTATTAACAAAAGTACAAATACCCTGAGCTGTATTGCCGTCTAGTTTCAATCAACGATTCGACCATAATGGTTACATCTAGAGGATTGAACATTTCCAAATTCCATATTTTCAAAACAGATTAAAGCATATTCTAGATTGAATTCATCATTCGGATACTAAATTTTTTTTGTTACAAGTGGGGCTGTGTATTAATGAACAACGGTCCCGACCACGATGCGGCTAAACCGAGGAGACATTAAGCGAAGCAAAGGGTAAGAAAAGATGCAACTAGAAAACAAAATGAACCACAAATACGAACAGTTTGGGCCAAAGTTGGTTATTTGTCAAGATAGCCCAAAAAGTCTACGTCAAGTTTCCCTAATCACGCTTCTTCTTATTCACACACTAATGTCGTCTTCTTAGGAAACGCCATACGAGTTTATCCCATTTCGCTGTCATTTGTGCAAATCTCTTATCTGTTATATATGGTTGGGGAGGTTGCATGGATTCGGATAGAGTCAACGGCAGTGGCGGAGCCAGAAAAATTGTTTATAGGGGTCAAATTTTTTTTTGTATATACAAAATTATATCAACTTTATTAGAAAAAAATAAAAATATCATCACAACTATACTATATATTGTAATCGATTTATTATTGTCTCGTTTGCCACAATTTAGCTTATATTTTCAATTGAAAAACTAAACAATCACTGAAATGATATCAACGAGACGATTATACGAAGTCGTTTTCACAATATTCATAGAAAAAAAATCAATAATAGTTTTAAAAGTCAATAAATCAAAAGATGAGATTTTTCTTAATATACGAGCAAAATCATCAAAACATTTTAGTTCAAATTAAAATATATATAAAGTTTTACCTAAATGTTATTTTAAAGTCATTTTCAATGGATAATGGTGATTATAAAAAGAAGAAAATAGGAAAAATCCTAAAGTAACGAGAGATATAGTTATTAGGTTGAAGTTGAATTCATTCATGTTTTTATTTTAGATTTATTTGTAAAGTTTAACTCTTAGCTTAATATTTAGTATAAATTAATATAACATTTTTTTAGTATATATATATATATAGATATATTTAGTAGTTTGCTCTTAAATTAAAATTTGATGGGGGTCAATTTTTATTTTGTAATGGGGTCAATTTACAATTACCAATCAAAATTTAGCTAGGTTTAAAAAATCCATGGGTGTCAATTGACCCCCATGCTATAACCCTATCTCCGCCACTGGTCAACGGTACGAAACCGTGACTAGAAGAAATATAGCTTGATGGAATTGACCAAGAAAAGAAACAATCAACAAAACGAGCTAAAGATCTTGCTTAGCTTGATCGAGAAACATAACTTGTTATTGCCGAGCCCAACAATAAGCCCAACAATACATGCACACAAACATTTATGTCGAATTCTCAAGTCAAAAAGGGAGAGTTGTTTCAATTAAAAGAGCAATAAGAGGATTCATTGCAAGTTAAGATGAAGTTTCAAATTTAATGATGCGAGGATTGCATAGTAGACACGTTGTTTAATTGGTTTGATTTTGGGATATATTCAGATAAAGAAGGAAACAAGTTACTTTGCATGTATTTTTCTTTTTATGTTACACATAAGTTGGTGTCAAATTTCACACATAAATCCGTAAAAAAAATTAATATCGTTGAAAGAGAAGCCACAATTTTAAAAGCCCAATTATAGCCAAACAATTGAGCTCGTCACCTCGTAAGCCCTACCATATAAAACCCAAGCAAAGTCGAATTCCAATTGGAACAGCCGCATTTAACAATGATTTACATGTCTTAACGATCACAATCAAAAGAGTCAAAGAGAAAATAAGCGAGTATGCGAAAATCTAGGAAAACATTACGCATGTTGATATATGGAGAAAGATGCTCGTATACCACCGAATCTACTATACAAAGTAGAAATGGGAGATCGTGGTGAGGATCTTCTTTCTTCGAGTTACCACAAGTAATATTCGTAAAGGTAAGTTTTATTTTCTTTGTTCCAAATTCATCCGTTCTTACTCCAAAAATCAACAAAATCTTCTATTGCAAAGCCTGGTTTCATGATCTTTAGTCTTTTAACAAAGATTTTGACCCCAATGTACTAGATTTTTGTTTGTTTGTTGTAGATTGTTTCTTGTGTGGACAAAATTTTGTTGGTTGTATTTGACAGTTAGCAGCAAATTGGTAATACCAGACGACATGACCAAACCAAACCAAACGCCACTCTACAAAATATCAAACCAAAGTGGCAAAGTGTATCAATCAAACCAGAATATTCCACATCCCCTAGTAGCTAGTGAGAATGTAGATCTTTATGAGGTCATGAGTAGGACTGCACGAGCATGTTTGAATGGTATGTATAATCAAGTCCGGTTGAACACATTTGTAGAAAACCGGTTGAACACATTTGTAGAAAACCGGTTAAACACATTTGTAGAAAACCAAGGATAACCGGAATCTTGAGAGAGCACCTGTCTAGCGTTGACGACACCAAAAAATTGAAAAATTGGCATCATTGGCGAGGCAGAGAGATCCATCCAATTCCAAAGGATTCTCTTTTCGAAAACCCTAAATCGACCCTCAAATTTGGAGACTGTGATTGAGCATGAGCGTCAGAAGTTGATGAAGAAAGTCGACGAAATTTCAGATTTCAGATTTGAGGATCTCGAAATGGAGACGGAGAAAGATAAGGAAAGGATGATGCCGGCGACGACGAGGACGACGAGGATGTCTTATTCATCTTCGTCGTCTCCGTCTCCATCTTCGTCTTCATCATCTGCTGCTTCGTCTCTCGCTGCGAAGGCGATTCGAGCATCTTCTGCACATAGAGACTCTTCTCTTTCTTCTGCTTACTCGTCTCCTTCTTCTGCTCCTGTTCCCACTCCTCCCAAGGTTTCATCTTTTGTTCTTCTCTCTTTCTGGTGTCGCTTAATTGTTCAAAATGATTCATGGGTTTACTCTGTTTTTGCTTCAATTGAAATGTTCCGCTATTGAATTGTTTGAATAGGAGGTGAATAAGGCTCATGAGTATACTTCTATGAAGAGTTTGAATGAACCAAAACGAGGCTTTTGGGGGAGTTTAGCTAGTAAAGCTAAGGCTTTTTTGGATGAGGATGATCCTAATCAGTTGCCTCAAAGTCCTAAGATTACAGAACAGAACATGCCTTCTCCAACGACTTCAGGAACTAAGGTTAAAGACTAGGTTTTTAAAGTTTTATCTACGCAGTTGCAGTTGCTTTTGCAATACTTATGGAGTAGAAATTCATTTCCATGTTTCAGGAGGCCGGTCAGACTGGTAGGAAAAGCGAGAATCCTTCATTACAGAGAAGATTAGACGCGATTACTTCATCCTTGAATTACATTGGTGGCACCATTGGCACTGTTGTTGAGGTTAATTTCTTATTCTTTGTGCACTCCTATATGGCATTATAGGAGACATATATCTGTTTTGTTTTTGCTTTAGGTTATGCGAGTTCTCACATTAGTTTTGTATAATGAGGCATATGCATTCTTGTGTGATTGTTGGGACTGAGATTGTTATGTGTTTGTAAATTTTCGTAGGAGGGTATTACTGCTGTGGAGAACCGTACTGCAGGAATCATTCAAGAAACTCGTAAAAAGATTAAAAAAAAGCCAAGTCTTACAAGGAACCCGCAGAATCCTGAGATACAAGCAGATTTGGAAATTCAACTGAAGGCATCTCGCGACGTAAGGTGGCTGCTCTGTATCATTTATTGGTTCACAGCAGCAAAAATATATCTGCTTAGTTCCGCTGCTGTTATTTCTTCAATGAATGATTATAGAATAATAGTTTTTAGTATTGAAATCCAGCTATAAATACTGAACCTTCTATGACTTTATCTCAACAGGTTGCAATGGCCATGGCTGCCAAGGCGAAGCTTTTACTTCGGGAGCTGAAGATGGTGAAATCTGATCTGGCTTTTGCAAAGCAACGATGCGCACAGCTGGAAGAAGAAAATAAGGTTCTGAGGGAGAACCGTAGTGGCGACAGTCAGACAGATGACGATGATCTGGTATCGATCCTTTTACTCTTTACAAAGCCATTAATGTTAACATTCTTTATGTACATTTCTGATCTTTGGTTGTGTGTTTTCTCTCCTCTATAGGTGCGACTTCAACTGGAAACATTATTAGCTGAGAAAGCTCGGTTGGCTCATGAAAACTCGATATACACTCGCGAAAACCTCTATCTGAGAGGAGTCGTCGAATATCACCAGCTCACAATGCAAGATGTGGTCTACTTTGATGAGAAAACTGAAGAAGTAACTGAGGTATATCCCATTAATGTGTCTTCAATGTCTTCTTCATCAGATAACTCTCACAACCCGAATCCAAGTTTCTTGGAGCTCAAATGAAACACAACAACGACTCTCATATGTTTCTTGTTGTGAATCAGACAACAAGACAAGTTGTTGTCTGTAATTGCTCTGTATCTGTAGAAATATATATACTTTGTACTCTTTATTTGGAGTGGGGGTCTTAAGAATTAGCAGTGAATGTTATATATTACCCTTGATTATTTTAAATAAAAAAGAATGTTCTATAATTCCCCTGAACCAGTATCATGAAGGCTAAAAAGTTAACTGGTAGGAGAAATTAGTCAATTATTATTGGATATTATCTGAAATTACAAAACAAACAATATTTTATAAAGCTACATTACAAAGGTTGCATAGGCTATAGGATTGTGTTTCTTATTGAAATACATTTTTGTAGTTTAGAAAGTTAGAACACCTTTTTAACAGAGATTGGCCTGAAATGGCTTAACCAGCGGAACCAACGAGCCGCTTAGGTGCAGCGACATGACTTCATTGGTCGAACCAATGAGCTTCCCACCCACAAAGATGGCTGGGACCGGCGTGGAACACCCGAGCCTCATCAGGGCTTTCTCGATCTCACGACATTCAGGGTCTTTATCGATCTCATGGACTGTTGGGTGAACCCCGAGGTCTTGGAAGAGGACTTGGACCGCATAGGACAGGCAACACGAGCTCTTGCTGAAAATAACCACTCCTTTGTCTGACGACATTCTCACAACTTTGTCCATGGTTTCTTGAAGGAAGTCTCGATCAATCTAGGGCTTGTTTCTTGGAGTAGAAGAAACAAAATCTTCCTTCCCTAGTGGATTGAAAGATATTTAAAACTGAAAACGCATGAGAGACCTCGCTTTTGGGGGTTCCTGTTTGAAGAAAAGAGAGTGTTTTTGTTTGTTTGTGTGTATATACTACAGTATTAAGCTCGGTGTTGCCTGAGACTTGAGTTACTTGAATCATAGGCTATTTATAGGCAAACAAAGATAAAAGAAAAGAATGTTAGAGACCAAAAAAAGAGAGATCACAGGAGATCGTCTAAAGGTTCCCCAAGTACATTAAAGTGACTTTATTAATATTTTGTTTTCTTCTTTAATTCGTATTATATTAGTATTAGTAAGGAAGGACCAAGAAAAGTTGCATAATCACAATTCACCTACCCTTTTTTCCTCCTAGATACCAAGATGAGCATTTTGATTTGAACAGGACCATATGTTTCTTTGTTGCAGATGCTAGAGAATATGGTACATCCGCACATGTTTATATATATATTTTGCAACTTTTTTATGCATGAGGATTAGAATCTTACATTTTAAGTGGACCAAGCTTCTACTTTTTCTCTCCAAGAATATTATTTTGTTCAAGAAACATGCTCAGATGAAGGGTGTGGGTGTGAGATAGCCCAAAGTGGTGGGGAATAATCAGAGAGATATGCTTATTCTTCTCTGAATTGACGGTATTTTTCGCAGCCACGGAAAAGAGATCAGGCTGGGTTTGATGGATCGGATCGTACGTGTGTGTGTCAACAATTTAAAAACACAATTCTTGAAACATGTCACTATACAACAAGATATGATTGTCTTTGTGAGATTCTCTCAATCTCCTTCTGATCATGAAGGAATAATAACTCCTATCGGTTTCTCTTGTGTGCCACTTCTCTTTCAACAATTTGCCAAGATTCTTTCCTATTTACCACTTGACTTATTTGATAAAACACTTTAAAGTAGACCATTGAATCTGTTAGAAATCCCACGTCCTAAGTAAGATTAGAGCTAGAGTAATATAAATAACATGAACCAATATACTAATTGCCAATTAATTTTGGTTAAAGATTAAGGAACTTATTTGGTCCAAGTTAGATATGTTGTCATTCCTAAAATGAGCACAATACGAGATGGACCAGAAAAATCATCATCTCGAAAGATAAGGATTTTGAGTTAAAAACCCATGAAACTTAACATAATTCCAAACTCAACATCTCTACATATTTGGAATTTATCTTTCTGATTCTAATATGGACATTTGAATATCTCAGTTAAACCAACCCTCTCTCATTACAAATTGAATGGTATATTTTGTCATCATTAGTAACTTTGATGTTTAATTGTCATCATTAGTAATTATATTTTTGCTCCGTCTCTTATGTTAATCAAAGTTTATATTCTTTCAACCAAACCTAACTCCATCCTGCTCATCCTCGATCCTTCCATGGTTAGACTAATTGTCAAGGAAGCTAATAAAAACCCACGTTACATGATTCTGGTAGGGTTATATTTCAGCTACAAAAAGTTTGGGCTTTTTAGGTATTTGGACATTTTTTTGGGCCAAATTTTCGTTGTATAAATTTAGTTTTCACACTTTTTATTGCCATGGAAGGTGGGGTTTGTCCAAAGAGTAAGCAGGATCTCGTTCTTGCTAATTTGTCTTACCTGAAAAAAGGTGATGGAGATTGCAACATGTAACCTTCTACGTTAACAAAACAAAAATAAAAACATGAAACATTCTTAGTTCTAACCGCGTGTCAGTAAGATATGATATTTTCGGATTAAAATAAGGGCTAGACAAGAGTGATAATAGTCATTATTCACTCTCTCTATCTTCCTTTTACGACCACTAAGGGCTTCCCGTAAGATCGAGACTTACCCTTTAGAGAAACATTTTGTTTTGGATTTGGTAAAAAGCTTTTCCTATTTTCTATATAATTAATGATTGAAAAAGGCGAGTAGGTGAGGTTATGTGGTCACCTTTTTTTTGTATGAATGTAAAATTTATCCAACAAAAAATATTGTTTGGTTTGATCCCAATTCCTTGATGGAAGATAGACGATTCCGTACGATGTAGTAATGACTTGGATGAGCACCGTCGGTGAAGTTGGTTGTTGTCCATGCCTCTTCCGGTTCCTTTCTCTTCATAGAGCATAAACTGAACCTTGAAACAAGTACCTCAAAAGTCAAAAGAAAACGAGCCGTACACCGGAAAACTGTTCCTAAAATTGCCGAAAGGATGGCATAGAAGTCGCGGGTGTACATTGGTTCAATGCTTCCATGACTTGGAGTTTCTAAAATTTGACCTTTGACCTTTGAATTATATGTCTCTTCTCCTTTCACATTTATTTGTTCTTACAATCTTACTAAATATACCTACACCCTATTTTTTAAATAACTTTTTTTAGTCAACATATATCTTTGTTTTATATTTTTCATCTACAACTTTCACACATATTTTCGGATTTGATAAGAACATACATTTTTTTCGGATTTGATAAGAACATACATTTTTTCATCTACAACTTTCAGACGATAAAATGCTTTTATAAGAAGGCGTCAAAACTGTGTTGTTTAGCTTTTAAGAAAATAAAACAGTATATAATAGTATATTTTAAAATATATATGTATTGAAATTCATAACATAAATAAGAATTTAAATATTTAGAAAATTCACATTCGGAAATGTTTTAAAGAAATGGGTATGCAGCTATGCATTGTCTAGAGTATAACCAAACTGAGAAGAAAAATGAGCGTGCAACCTCCTAGCTAATGACATACCAATGACTTATACAATCTCATATGTTTAATAAGTCTTACACAAAATTATTTCTAACAAAAACGAATGGGTCGATTTTGGAACTATATATAATTTATAACATAGAAAACTTCTTCGAATCAGAAAAGAATATAAAATATGTGTGAGTTAGGATGTCACCATAATTTGCACAAAAAAAAAAAAAAAAGGATGTCACCATACAAAATCTCCACAAAAGCATGAACTTGATTCTTTATATAACATCCAATCTTTCATATATAAAATATATTTTATATTCTATACGAAAAAACAGTATGGATCCATTCATTCTGATCTGTACCAGATTACAAAAATCAGTAAGATATCATAATTAAATAAATGAAATGCAATTACAAATTGAGAGTTCTTTTGGATTCGCAGATGAACCATGCACCAACAAATACAAGTCTTACTTGTATCTTCTCACGCGATGTTTTCTCTAATTTTTTTATTACTAATTAATTCATTAAATCACATGTCCAAATATTTTAAGATGAAACATAAAGTAAGTAGTGACGAGGGAAGGACACCTCATTCTCATTTCATAATGTGACGAGATTGAGCTGTCGTTTT
This sequence comes from Arabidopsis suecica, assembly GCA_019202805.1. Lineage (NCBI taxonomy): Eukaryota > Viridiplantae > Streptophyta > Magnoliopsida > Brassicales > Brassicaceae > Arabidopsis > Arabidopsis suecica. Next base: position 9,253,147 of record CM032908.1, read on the forward strand.
GTTGTAAATATATGGTCGGAGTCAAATTATTGATATGCAATTTTAGGTCATTTATAAAGACCATTAAAAACGTCTTTAATATTTCAACAAATCTTATAAATTTAACTATTAGAAGGATCTAGATATGGATTCACATTAGAGTTTTTTTTTTCTTTGACAGCAAATTCACATTAGACTTTGTGTTATATATTGTACATTTGTATTATGTTATACGAAAATGCTACTTGAAAATTGATGTTATTCAATTTGTTATGTGTTGCCATAACGCCATTGGTCCATGACTTTTCCACAAAGCATACTCTTATTATGACTTTATGAGTTGAGTCATTCTTTTTTTCTTTTTGACGGCAAGTTGAGTAATTCAATTCTCTTGTCACTTACCGGTGGTTTTGATTATAAAATAGTACTAATTATATAACTAAAACAATGTAAAAGTCGTCGCTATGTTAATTGAAGTGAAAATTAAACAATGTTGTAGTCTTTTTCACCAAGAAAAAGCACAAACAAAGATAATATTTTTACTTATCAACTTAATATGAAAAAATTCCTCATACTAATATAGAGACATAAAATACGACTTAGTTTTTGTTTAGATCTTAACTAAAAAAACAATGAATTATTAGTTAGATCATTATCAAGAATAACTTTATAATGCCTTAATCAAGACTAAAAATTTAACAAAAACCTTAACTAAGAGATTTTTTTTTAACATATTACCTTCAAAACATTAATAAGTGTGGTCCAAAATGATGATTTCAACTAAATGACCATTTTGCAAAGTTTATAGTTATACTAGTAATTTTATTATAACCATGATAGATCACTAGATCCTTATCCTCAATCCCTAGAGCCTGCATATTGCATTTTATCATTGTGCAATGCACTTCAAAACTCTCAAAAAAAAAAATATTATTTTAGTTTTGCTATGATCATAACTTATAAAATAAAAATAAATAATATCAAGTGTGTATGTAAACAAGGACAATTTCTTTATTACATGTTACCATTTGTGTGTTGAAGAACACGTTTAGATATTTTATGTGTTATAAAGGCTTCTTCTTCAACCATTTTCGAAATCAAGCTTTTGAAGCTTCTCAACAATGGCGACTATTCCTTCCCATAACAACCTTCTTACCATTAACCACAAAAATTCCATAACCGGTCATCACTCTTCTTCTTCCTTAAATACCAATTTCTCAGAAATCAATTTTCCCGCCAAATTCAGAGTAGCTACGAGAGCTTTGTCCAGAACCGACGAGTCATCTCTATCCGCCGTGATTTCTCGTCTCGAGCGCGAAAGGCGGGAACGGCAAGGTTTAATCGACGAAGCCGAAGGAGTTGGAGAACGGTGGTTGACGGCGGAGGATATTCGCCGGCGTGATAAAAAAACCGAAGAAGAAAGAAGACTAAGAGACACGTGGCGTAAGATCCAAGGAGAAGATGATTGGGCCGGGTTAATTGATCCAATGGATCCAATTCTTAGATCGGAGCTAATCCGTTACGGCGAAATGGCTCAAGCTTGTTACGACGCTTTCGATTTCGATCCCGCTTCCAAATACTGCGGCACCTCAAGATTCTCGAGGCTCGAGTTCTTCGATTCTCTCGGAATGATCGATTCCGGTTACGAGGTGGCGCGTTACCTCTACGCGACGTCGAATATCAATCTCCCGAACTTCTTCTCGAAATCACGGTGGTCTAAAGTTTGGAGCAAAAACGCTAATTGGATGGGATACGTCGCAGTCTCCGACGACGAAACGTCTCGTAACCGCCTCGGTCGCCGTGATATCGCGATCGCTTGGAGAGGAACCGTCACGAAACTTGAGTGGATCGCGGATCTAAAGGATTATTTAAAACCAGTATCCGGTAATAATATCCGGTGCCCCGACCCGGCCGTTAAAGTCGAATCCGGATTCTTAGATCTCTACACAGACAAAGACACAACCTGCAAATTCGCAAAATTCTCGGCGCGTGAGCAGATTTTAACGGAGGTGAAGCGTCTGGTCGAAATATACGGCGACGAAGATGATTCCGATTTAAGCATCACCGTGACGGGGCACAGTCTCGGCGGTGCGTTAGCGATGTTAAGCGCGTACGATATAGCGGAGATGGGATTGAATCGGAGTAAGAACGGAAAAGTGATTCCGGTGACGGTGTTGACTTACGGAGGACCGAGAGTAGGGAATGTTAGGTTTAAGGATAGGATGGAGGAGCTTGGAGTGAAGGTGCTGAGAGTGGTGAATGTTCACGACGTGGTTCCCAAGTCGCCGGGATTGTTTTTGAACGAGAGTCGGCCTCACGCGCTGATGAAAATCGCGGAGGGTTTGCCGTGGTGTTATAGCCACGTGGGGGAGGAGCTGGCGTTGGATCATCAGAACTCGCCGTTTCTTAAGCCGTCCGTTGATATTTCTACTGCTCATAATCTTGAAGCTATGCTTCATCTTCTTGACGGGTCAGTTTTTATTTTATTTTAAATAGATTATATATATTCATGTTCATAATTATGAATCATAATCTTTTTTGTGGTGTTGCCATGCTTCAAGATCACAACAATTTTAAACAAAATTTGCATAACTCGACAAAAAGAAATCTAATTAACCAAAAGCCTTTATGTTATTTTTCTGTGGAACTGCAAAGTGACAAATTTTGAAGCCGTGGGATAAATGATTTCTTGGACGATACGATATCCACATTAAAATATTCAAGAAGAAACTAGTGTACATAGTTTGAATATTATATATACTGAGAGATTACGTCTAATTTGTGTTTGCGATATGATTGACCCGAATATCACGTGTAAATTATTGTCGATTTAGTAAATTATGCAACTAATCATACACTATTGACGTCGCTTTTAAATATAATTTTTTGGAAACTTTAGGTATCATGGAAAAGGAGAGAGATTTGTGCTGTCGAGTGGGAGAGACCATGCACTAGTGAACAAAGCGTCGGACTTTTTAAAAGAGCACTTACAAATTCCACCGTTTTGGCGTCAAGACGCAAACAAAGGAATGGTTCGGAATAGTGAAGGTCGTTGGATTCAAGCCGAGCGACTCCGTTCTGAGGATCATCATTCTCCTGACATCCACCATCATCTCTCTCAGCTCCGTCTTGATCATCCTCTTTAATCACACACACATATATAAATATACTCATCTTTTGAAATAAAAAATGTTAGATTCATCTCATTACTTGCATGCTTTGGTCAACGTCTCTTATTGATAATTTGATATAACTTACGTTTACGAGGCGATTGGGTTGTGTTAATCAAAATGCAACGACTAAATTAAATCTTTTTTATTGGGAAAGATTGGTTTTGACCATGCATTTGAAATTTTACCTATTATAAATACCACATCCTTTACACTATCATTTCTCATTCACACAAAATCTTAAAAACTTCTAAAGAGTCAAACTAAGATCTACGATTTCAAAGCATGGGAGGAAAAGGAGGTAGCGGTGGAGGAGGGAAAGGTGGTGGCGGCGGTGGTGGCAGTGGAGGAAGGAGCGGCGGTGGTGGTGGTGGAGGAGGAGGGAAAGGCGGTAGCGGTGGCGGTGGAGGAGGAGGGAAAGGCAGTGGTGGTGGTGGTGGAGGAGGCGGCTACATGGTTGCGCCAGGGAGCAATGGATCTTCTTACATTTCAAGAGACAACTTTGAGAGTGACCCTAAAGGTTACTTTGATAATCTGCATGGTAGTGGACAGGGTAACAAGTGATTTTGATCTGTATTCCATGTCTATGCAGTGAATGTGGTTACTATTACCAAATCTAATGAATGAATAAATGAGGTTTTGCTTTATTTGTCTTATTTATATATATGGTCCATAGCTGCCTTGAATATCAATATACTAAGTACTACTCTTAAATCAGTTTCACTATCATGGAATAAGTTCATCAAGACTCAAAGAGACTCTAAAAAATAAACAATGATCTAGTTTTGTTGATCTTCATGGGCTTCTCGAGCACTTCAATTGTTTGGTTTTGATGAACATGTCATGCATGATATTTAATAATCACATAATCTCCTCCTCATCATTGTTGTGACAAGATAAAGAGAATGAGAGCAAACACACATGAAAATAGTTTTAGTCTTTACTTAACAATTACAAGAAACTAGAAACGGACACTTTTTAATTCATGTTCTCACATGAAAATGGAATTGAGAAGAAGAAGATTTTCAGAGTGAAAGACCAGATTCTTCATCCTCCTCGAGAGATGAAGTGTAGACGAAGAAGAAAGTCCAGATCAAACCGAAGACTCCAAACAGAATCCAACCCAAGAGGTTGTTGCTTAGGCCAAAAGGTAATCCTGTTCCTTCTGTCGACATCCTCTCATCAACCAAAGCCATCGCAGGATTGCTCATCACCGCTGTCAAAGCCGCTGTTGCAGCCGCTGAAACTCCAGCCCCCATGACTGAGACGTTTCCTTGCTTTGTCTCCATTGAGCACCTCACTCCTCCCTTCTTCTTACCCATTGGAGGCAAACCTGAGCAACAATAATTAATCCAGTTAAACTGGTTACAATCAAAATTGGTTTATTGTTGATTCTCCACTAAACTAAGCTTCGTTTAACTCACAACACTAAATCAGCAAAATCAACACTATAAATCAACACTCCTCTGATTAGTTCTGACTACAACCAAACCTTTAGATCAAAATTGTTTCTTGACTTCTTGTTGATTCACCACCAAACTAAGATTATGTCTTTACATGTTCCGGAAATCACTCAACAAATATAAGCAACCAAAGATTTTCACTTTGCACATAACCAGAATGAATTTCTACTAAGATGAGATCTGAGAAAGTAAAGAGAAGGCTTTTACCAAGAACAGGAGCGGAGACGGCGATGGTAGGCTTGAGAAGGAGAGCCGGACGAGCGGCGGAGACGGTGGAAGCGGAGGCAGTAAAGCTAGCCATTTCTCTATTTGCTTCCCCTAACGACTGAGAGACTCTTCAATTGATTTGTGTTTGTTCTGTTTTGTGTTCAATAGCAACAAGAACACCTTTAATTTCTTTGCTTGTGTTGGCTTTTGGATCAAACATAGCGACTAAATATGTGGTGGATAACAAATCTGTCCGAACCAACACAAGCCATCTAACTTGGATATGCTTCTATCCATACTCCACCAATAAGATCCATCCACGTGTCATATTTCATCTCTTTCCCTCCAACACAATCTTTTTCTCTCTTCTCTAGTGGCCGATTATAATAAACTGCATCCAGATTGTACATATAACAACCAAAAGAACAAACAAAACTATGTTGCTTTGAACTAAATCTGATATTATGCTCTGAGAAATTTGTGTGTTGTATCAAAAAGAACAAAGATTTACACAAGAAATCGTAAAAAGAATGAAGCTAATTATAACATTTGGAAAGAAGAAAAGAATTGAATTGAATCTAAGTTTTGTGGTAACTTGTTTTAAAAAAATCAATCGTGGATGTTGCAGCGTTGTAAGTAAGGGTGATGGTAAGGTACATGTATGTTCCAGTAGCGCTTGTACTTGTCTATACCAATGTCCAGCCACGGCTTCATGATCCCATCGTAGTGTATAACTGCCGCTTCTTCGATGTCACTTGCTCTGACTCCTGATTCGTAACCTAACCCACCCACATTCCATCTCTTTTCCAATGGTAACGTTTTCCCGAAGAAAGTCAACCAATCTAATGGCAAGCCCCCTGCTTTCCACAGACGTCTTTTAACTCCCTGCAACAAAAACAATTTCACAACGCATAAATAAGTAAGATGTGCTACTTCTATTGATGGACATAACCATTTTTATTCTATAAAAACTCAGAACTCATCAAGGTAACAGTGTGAATCTTGCTTGATGCAGAGAACTAAAAGGGGATAACATGTTGTACCAGGTCGAAGTATTCCAGGTATACAGAAGTCAGCTCCTGTCTTCTCCATTCTTGGAGATCAAATAGATTCATCCCGAATGCCCAAGTGCAAGCCTTAGGATCAAATTTCTGAGCAACCCATGCATCTGAGAAATTAATGAATGTGTCCATCGAGCGATATGAAGGTTCACCTTCAAGACACGTCTCTACAGCTCCAACAACTTTCCCCCTCATATCAAGGCTCCACAGTCTACTTAGATCTCTTTGAACTACTACATCATGGTCGAAGAGTACGATCTTGTTGAGACCTGGGAAGATATCTGGGAGATAGAAGCGTGCATGGTTGAGCGCTGAAATGATCCTTGGGTCACTTGAATTTTGCTTCATCAGCAATTCAGCATGGTCCAAAGGCAGGACATTCATTTCATCAATGTTTAGGATTTGGATTGAAGCTCTGCCACCTGGGTTTAATAAAAACCACATTGAGATTGCTGGGTAATTGAGTGAATCTGTCACCACATGGAATACTATTTTTTGGGGTTCCTGCAAGCAGTAATATCATTTGTTAAAAGACATGTGGCTTCAGCAGAAATTTGGAAATATTCTCTTCCGAGCATTATAAACAAACCAAAAGTTTTGATCAGAAAATGGATCTTGCATTAACAAGTGTAAGATGCTTGCAACATGATTTAAAATGATACTTGAGTAACATGGGTCAGAAATTTTGAATCATGAAAACATAAAACAACACAAGGTTTCTCAACAGTAATAAAAAAAAGACATAGTTGTTCAATGAACAAATAGCACACAAAATGTAACTTTTTTTTTTTTTCTTCCAAAATGTAACTTCCTTTTCCTAGTTTCATAACCAGAAAAAAATCCTATGGTACTAACCACAGTAGAAGCCTAAAGCATTTGACCAGATATCAAATTCAGGAGTATAGAGGAACTGAACCACAACATGTTGAAAGAAAGAGAACAAAGGTGAAGCATTTACCTTTGATGAGGAGATTGTAGAGTTAACAACAACCGAACAGGCCAAAACATTGTCAGAGAAGACTACGTAATGGTAGAGATCAGGATCATTATAACTTTGTTGCAAAAGTTGCCTTTTTTCGTGATCTAGGGTAAAGTATTCTGTTGTCAACCGCATTGAGAGACAATGAAGTCCTTTTGGGGTAGTCCTTGCTGCAAGCTGCATTAAATATGCTGCTTGCTTCTTCTGCGCCCGAACTTGTTCTTCGGTTTTATAAGTCATGGCTTGGAGTTTGGTAGCAATGGCAGGGCAGTTGTGAAAGGCACGACTGACCTTGTATAACGCAACTTCCATGGCCTTCAATCTGTTAGGAGAGCTGAAAAGAAACAAAACATTTTATGTATGACTCTTCTAAATTAACACAATATTCATTAAGATTTAGCTTCATAATTAAATGCCAAAGCTTTTTACAGGTTGGAACAGGATGAATCAATCAGCTGTGCTCACCTCTTTGGCAAATATTTATCCTTGGTAGCATCACCAACAGCCCGCTCCAGCTCTTTCGTTCGAACTCTCAACTCCTTTACGATTTGGGAGTTATTCCCAGGTAGGGCCAAATTCAGATAGGCTTTCGCTTGGATAATTTTGTCTCTGATCTCCTTTACCCTCTCATCTGTTGCTCTCTCAAGCTGAACCCTTGTATTCTTTTCACTCTTACCTGAAGGGGGTCTGAATTCCGTTTTATGATTAAGTTGAATATCTCTTGCTGAAAATTTAACCTGAGACAGGAAAAAGAACAAAAATTGCAAAATTAAAGCATATGATCTGACTGACTATCGCGATGCAAAGTCATTTGGTTTCCTATTCACAAGTGTTGGCAAAGCCTATGGGCGAAAGTGTCCTGTGATTTGATAATAAGATACTAGAATTCTTATTGTCAATTGCTTCAAAACCTAATCCCTAATCAAGTTCGTTTTATCTTCAAATCGACTGGATTAAAATACGCACCTTCGCATCAGAGCTAAGTGTGGCTTGCTGTGAAACTACTGCATGTTCCTCCTTTGGTTTGTGATTATTTCCTGAAATACATTGCATCTACAGATAAGAAAGCTTCCACGACAATGACAACAAAACAAAACGAGATCCGAAATATATTACCCCCATCAACTTCTGAGAGAAAGGTTGTTTTGTCTCCCTCATTAGAGTGCACAGTATCGTTACTTTTATCAGAGGAATTTGATGAAACCACAGAATTAAAATCTCGATCCTGCAGAATGCGTTTAGGCTCCTTCAAACCTTCTTCGTCCTGAATTACAAAGCAACCAAACTTCAACAAAATGAATGCTTAAACAAGGTTTATGGAGATGAGTGGCAACAAACAGAACCTGTTCAATAGCAGTAAGTCCAAGATCATCGGTCTTATATGTCTACAGAATAAAGGTAGCAGCATCTCAGTTATTCATTTCTCGAGAACTGAATCGGATATTAAGTAAAGCTACGATACAGAATTATGGCAGAATCAAACAGCAATACTGAGGAGTTCATGGTGAGGAGTAGAACAGAATAAAATAGGGATCTAAGCTCAGGAAATACGTACAATGTCGGATAATTCTTCAATGAATTCTCCTCTATCTGCCAGAAAACAATCAATAAACAAAATCGAAACAAATTTCAGAAGTGAAATCCAAAAGCTGAGACTACATCAAACAAAGGTAAAGCCAATAGCAAATTCCAGAATTCTAATCAACGCAATCAAGTAACTCTACACATGATTTTCCACTACACTATTCATCAATCTAACATCTGCAATACTAAAATAGACATTGAATTGAAGAAACCGAATAAGAAGAAGCTCACCGACGGAAGTAATGCTCTTGAGCCGATTCGAAACGAAAACAATCGGAGCTAACACAGATAACAATAGCAGCGAGAGGATCAAAATCCTCTGCCAACGACGAACTTGATTCATCAATGTGCGTAACTTCTCAGAGAACGCTTCATATATCTATCTCCGTTTCTATTAATCGTTCTCCACGAAGAAGAAGAAGCACATTACCAGAGGGAAGAACACAGATCTCGGAGATTCACTGCTTCTTCAACAAGCAATTGAAGAAAACGATGAACAGATTAGGGTTTTCAGATTCTTCTGCAATTGGATTCGATAAATGCGAGAGAGTCTGTTTCTAGGATTTCATATCTGGGAGATTCAGAGCTTCCTCGTGCATGATTAGAGACTTCTGCTCTTTTTTTTTCCACTTAATTCAGAAAAAAATAAATTAAAAATCAATGTATTTATTTTATTTTTATACGGCGAGGATCAATGTTGAGATATCAAGTGTTGCGACCTGGAGGCGATACGAATCTAGTGCGGCGCGGTGTACATGTGCAAGCAAAGTTTCTACGATTTGTCTTCTTTTGATTGGCTTAGTGGACAATTCTCTCAAGCCACCATTGATGTTTTGACACGTGGATAGAGTGTACAGTCAGTGATTTCAAGAGGGGAAATTCACGGCTTTTGTACTTTGGACTTTGGAGGAACAACCTGAATGTTTGAGGTCGAATTTGGAGTAGAACAAAATAAAGAGAGGTCGAATTTGGAGTAGAACAAAATAAAGAGAGGTCGAATTTGGAAATTTAGTCATTGTTTTATGGATGAATAAATTTATCTATTTTTCGATATTTTACAAAAAAAACACGGATTTTAGACTCAACACGGCTAGTTCTTCTAACATACGTTACTAGAACAAGCGTAGCTGACGAATTAGTGTTAAAACGTTTTTTTAATTGTGTCGAAAGTAACGTACGATTCGTCTTACACATGATGGCGAAATGTGTAAATTCTTTTGTCGCTTTAATGATGATGTGTATCACTTTAATTCATAAAGCAGTTTCTCTATAGATATTAACTAAACATGCACATATTATGTTGTGATTCATTTATGCGTAAAAACTAAAATTTATCCCCAACCAAAATAATTAAAATTTCATAACAAACTTTGGATGCTAAAATATTAGATTGATATATGTGAAGAAGTTATAATACTCAAAAAGATTACCAATTTACCAATATATAGTATTGGAATCGGTGTAGTGTTTGTTAGTAGATGTTTTCTATATTTAGCAACTGTTACATTATAATTGCAAAAGGAAGCAATATTGAGGTATTAATAAGGTTTTACTTCAACTAGGTTTGAATTTTTGAATTTTGTTTTATAGACAAATAAATTATCTACTTGTCGATCTTCCATAAAAATTATGTGTTCTTGCGGAAGGTATGCGACCTACCAATTGATCGTGAAGTGTTAAGATGTATTCGATTTTTTTCAGTTTATGCCATGAGAGATTAATCTTCAAGATATCTATGAATTTGACATCTACGTTATAAATTAGACATCAACGTATCTTGACATGATTAGATTGACAAATATTTCGAAGAAATTTACATGAGAAAACATTTGGACATATAGATGTTACATTATTTATTAGAATTCATTAATGGAAATATCATTGAATGTTTCTGGTATTTTATTGTAAACTTTATGTATATATTTTTAAATTACAAATTCAATCATTGAGAATTAAATACTCTGTCAAGTGTAATTGATTCCTCCTCTTCATTGTTTAAAATTTGTTAATGACTTGATTAACTTTTTCTCTAGTTCCACTTCCAAGTAATTCCCTAATGATGTCAAATTGTCAAAGAAACAAAAAAAGTAAAAGGTTTATCTTATATAAATAAAAAAAAGAGTAAAACCGCACAAACTCAAGTAAAAAAAAAAAAAAAAAGGAAAAAGCCCATCACCATTGTTTCACCTCGGGAAAGCCCATTTACACAATTGGCGAAAAAAAGGAAAAAAAAAAAAAAAAGAGAGAGAAAAAGAAGAAACGTCTTTTACTCTTTACGGTATCGTTTCTCTTCATTCTTCTCTTCAACACGAAGACCCTCTCTTTATTAGAGAGACCCTTCTTCAATCTTCACCTTCTTCTTCTTCTTCTTCTTCCTCGATTCAGATCGTCTCCTCCTCAGTTTTATACTCACCCTAATCCTCCGAATCTATCTCCATTTACCCTTCTCTCATCCCCAAATTCTCTCCCTTCTTCACCCTCTTCTCTCCGTCGACTCTTCTTCATCACTCTATTTCTTCCGATTGAGACTTCTTTAACTCCGCTTTTCCTCGACCCTTTTCCGCTAAATTCAGTCTCGAGTCTCTATCGGATTTGGATTTGAATGTAGGTATCGCTCACGAGAGTTGTTGTGAACGTAAATCTGGGTTCTTTTTCTTGTGGGTCGTCGTTTTTCTTCTACATGCAGTTTTGGGGATAGTACGTGCGATTCATCGACTCAACAGACTTTAAGGCTTTAAAAGAGTCGTTAAGAGAGCAATGGAAGGAGACATGGTGGCTAAAGTGAAGAGAGAAACGGTGGTGGCATGCATGACTTGCTCTCTCTGTGAGAAACTCCTCCGTGACGCCACTACCATTTCTGAGTGTCTTCACACGTGTTAGTTCTTCTTTCCCCTTTTCGATTTACGTTTCGATTCGCTTTTACTCCAATTTCCTCTGCTATTCGCAATTTCTCTTCTTTATCGTTCTTTGATTGATTCTCTGTTGTTTTTTTTTTTTTTTTTTTGCTTCATGTTGATTTAGATTGCTGTTATGTGTTGAATCTTTGTATGATTCTTGTTGTTAGTCTCGTATGCCACTTATAAACTCGGGTCAATGAATAGTTTTGTTTGGACTAATAGTTGTTGTTGACCAGAATTTGTTTACATTTAGACTGCAAGAATCTTCATTTGTTCCTCTGCTTAGACAAATTTGAGAGTGTTTTCTTCGTCAAAGATGGTATGTGGTCAAACTCATGCCGTCCAAATTAGGCTTCTTCTTGAATTTGGTTTTGGTTAAATCATGTAATGTGGCTGCATGTTGTTTGTTAGATTCAGCTTCTTTGTTATATCCAAGTATCCAACTTGTAAGTTTTGTGTTAGGAAGTTCAAGTAACAATTGCTATAATCTGCTCTTATTGGTTTGATGTCTGTTGATATTTGTGTTAAGTAGCGTTTATCAGCCTCTTTCTGTTTGGACTGGCTTAATTTATTTTACATATAGTCCAGAGTATTAGTGATCTTTCTGCATGTAGAACTATTTACTGTACTCTGTGTTTCATTTAAATCTTAAATTTTATTCCTTTTGGAGACTAGATCGATCTACAAATCCAAACTCTACACAACCAGCTCTTTGTTACTGTTTGCGGAGAAATATACCTTGTTTACTCTGATGCCGAACCGGTCAAATAAATATATGCAGATGTCATTCTGTAATTGTAGAGGTTGACTAATTTACACTTGTTAGGTAAATCTGATTGATGTGCTCATATCATCTGATTTATGAAAGTTAAATGCTAGCAGTGTGGTTAAACTGCACAACTGAGGATCTTCCTTTAAGATCGGAAGTTAATGTGAATTTACCAGCCTTTTCTCAATTCTTTAATCTTCAGAACGCCCTGCATAGTGCAGAATCCCTTTTTGAGTTATTGCAGTGCCAAAATTAGGTGTTCTCATTTCTTCACGGTTTTATTTCAGGGGATGCATGCAGTATCCCCATCAATTTTGTGATGCCATCTCTTTTGCTTAGGTTGTTAGCTATAGATGAACATGATTTTAAAACCAAACTGGATGATGCTAATGAACCACTTGTCTACAAGCTTCTGCCATGACAATTGGCCTTGCTACAATGGATGTGGTGGAAGGAGTCCGAGAATCTAAACTTGTATCTAATAAATTTCAAACTTGGCAGCGAGCCAGCTTGCATTGAGCCTCAAACATTATGCTATTCATTTTTTTAGTTAAACTTTTTGATCTGAGTTTGTTTTTATGTAATTTGGTCGCATTTGTTACAAGAGATTTTGTTCTTACTTGATAGTTACTATATACTGAAATGAGACAAGTTCTTATATAACTTTTATGCAGTTTGTAGAAAATGCATATATGAGAAAATCACAGAGGATGAGATAGAGTGCTGTCCAGTATGCGATATTGACCTCGGGGGTACCCCACTGGAGAAACTAAGGTAGTCTTCTTCTCTTCTATTTCTTACACAATTTTCTCTTTGGTCTTGTCCGCTAAAATTGATTCCTTCTATCAATATTATATTTGTACCATAGACTGTTAGAAGCCTTTTGGCTCTTACTGTTGATGAAACAAAAAATTTTTACATAATGCTGAAGATTTTTACATGATTATGCTGAGATGTGCCACATATGGAAGGTTTTCCCATAATTTTTGTGGCATAATGTGAAGTTAATTAAGAAAAGTCATTTGATTCAGAATCACTTATGTGTTGGATAGTGTAATACTTTTGCTGACACCAACAATTTTTGTTAGAACTATACTCTCTCTTACTAGCTGGTCACCAATAAGAGCTTTGTTGGTGGCGAATTTAAACATTTTCTAAGAAACCACTCTTATGTATGCATTTTAGGCCTGACCACATTTTGCAAGATTTGAGAGCCAAATTATTTCCTCTAAAACGAAAGAGAGAGAGAGCGCCTGAAGTTGTGTCCTCCATCACATTACCTGCAAGGAGGAAGGAGAGGTCTATCTCGTCTTTGGTGGTAAGCACACCTAGGGTTTCAGCACAAGCTGGTACAACAGGAAAAAGAACAAAAGCTGCTACGAGAAAAGATGTAAGAGGTAGTGGCTCATTCACTAAGAGAACAGTGAAGAAGGAAGAAGAATTTGGAGATGATCATATAGAGAGCGCAAGCTCGCCTGAAACACTTAAAAAGTTTACTCAGAATAAAAGGCAGGTAAAGAAGGTGATTAACGCAGTTCTCTCTTTACCTTTATGTTTTTATTTTCTCTCTTTACCAAGTCCAAACACAATGTTATGACTGATTATGATCTTCATATAGTTCCATACATTTATTTATTTATTAATTGTTTTTTTGCAGTCTTCATATGCAGAGCCTAACCAGTCCCTCTCAAATCGAAGAAACAAGGATGTTGATGAACCATGGGATTCCAAATTACATCTTTGGAAACCTCTAAATTTTCTTGTGGATGTGGCAAACGGAACAAAGGACCCAAAATCTGAGCATGGAAATGCATCTCACAATGATGTTCAGGGGAGTATAACAAAAACAAAGGATCATAAAAGAAAGTGTAAACTTGAGGAAGAGATCAACAATAACGGTGATCCTACAACATCAGAAACTGCTACACTTAAACGAACGCGTAGGACTCGCCGCAAAAGGTCATCCAATTTTGGGGATTCAAGAATTCCACCATTACCAGGTGCAGCAAGCCTAAAACAGGAGAGGAGAAATGGTCATGTTTGGTTCTCACTTGTGGCGTCAAATAATCAGTGAGATTCTTGTTCTGTATCTGAGCTTTAATTCAAGATTTTCTTTGTCTTTTCGTTTTTATCTCTTGGTATCTTGACAAGGCCTTACTGGTTTCAGGGAAGGAGAAGCATCCTTGCCTCAGATTCCAGCAAACTACTTGAGAATAAAGTAAGTTTCTCTTTTTGCTTGGCTCTGTTTTCTTGTCACTAAGTTTTTATATGTCAACTGTGACTATTGGGTTTATGGTTTTCTATTCCATTTCGCAGTTGTTGTACCCAGAGTTTCCATGTTATGTTTGTTTTATGTGGTATACGTTTATTGATAAAGCCTTCTTCTTTTTTGGCTCATCACACATAATTCTTGACTGGGGGGTGTCTATTTTTTTTGTTTGGGAGAATTATATTGTGCCAGAGTTGATCCCCTGTCTCATTATATGGTAGGGATGGAAATATTCCAGTTTCGTTTATCCAAAAGTACCTTATGAGGAAGCTTGATCTCAAGAGTGAAGCTGAGGTAACCAACCTTTTTTTTTTTTGAACTTACTATTCTGTTTCCATAGATTGTAGTTCTATAGATCGAGTCAATTCTTGTGCTTACTAGGATGACTAGAAAAAGTCCGTAACTGTTGGTATTACCTTGAAACTTTTATGACTCACGAGCCACACCTATAGCGTGATCATGGCTTAATGAGTCTCACCGGTCCATAAAGCTAAATATGACAATGACCTTAAATGTTGGTTAACTAAGATCCTTAAATGTTAGAACTACAATCAACTCTCCCTTTTGTTTCGTGCTTGTGTATCGCGAGTCATATCTGATCTGGACTTTTCTAACCATTGGCTTGATTCTTTGAACCATGGAAATGCCTATAGTAACTTTAACAAGAAATTGAGGATCTAGTGGATTAAAAGCTCACTCGATTATGTCTTTTTTTCTTAAACAGATAGAGATAAAATGTATGGGAGAACCAGTGATCCCAACGTTGCAGCTTCACAGCTTAGTAGAGCTATGGTTGGAAACAACTTCTAAGCATCAAAGAGTCGCTGCGTCAATAGGTTCCTCTGCAAAGGAATTTGTAATGGTGCTAGTTTATTCTCGGAAGCTCCCTGAATGCAACAACTAAAGAATTATTCATTGAAGAAGATGAAAAGAGCAGGAGCAGTGGAATGTGTTGTGTAGAAAGAAACTTAGCAATTTATATTTATTTAATTACAATCTTGAAAAAATGGTGTGAGACAGACACTTTGTTTGTTATCCAAGAAGATTCAAAAATGGCTGTTTTTAAGGAGATTGTGTCCTTTTTTGGGCATTTGAATGAATGATAGGATAATGTTGTCATTTCTATAACCATTTGTTTCCTTGTTTGGACTAAATGGAAAAGTACACGGAATCTTTGTGAATCGAATGACTTAGGCATTATTGAGAAGTAAAAAGAACAAAACAAAAAAGAAAACTTATTCATGAAGTGTACCTTTTTTTTCTAACAATTTTTATACATAATGCAAAATTAAAACTGAATTTTCTTATTTATTTTTAAAACAGAAATTTGGTTGTCTTTTTGAATTTGTTTCTAGATATTTCTGCTGGGAAATCAATAAATTTGCACACGAAAATAGTTAAAATCACTTGGTATGTATAGAGTTTTACTTCAACTAGGTTTGGATCTTGGGTCATTGTTTTATGGACGGATAAATTATCTATTTGTCGATCTTCCACAAAAATTCTACGTGAATTAGATTCTGCACGGCTAGTTCCCCTAATATACGTTACTAGAACAAACGTAATTGACTAGTTGACGTAATAATGTTTCTCTTACTATCTCGAAAGTAACGTATAACTCGTTCATCACAAATTGTCTTGCACATGATTGATAAAGTGTGTAAGCACCTTTTTCGCTTAATGCTGATGATGTGCGATAGTTTAATTGGGAAAACGAATTTTCCATATATTCCCTTAATAAAGAGTTCTTATAATTTTGCTAAGGACCTCAGATACTTTACCAAAAATCCATCGAAGGGAAAGACACGTCAAATGTGCTAATTAGAAACTGTTGTAATGAGAGTTTAAGAGGAATCACTAATGAGGTATTACTAGGGCTTTACTTCAATTAAGTTTGAATCTTGGGTCATTGTTTATGGACGAATAAATTATCTATTTGTCAATTTTTCACACAAAGCACACATGAATTATATTCAACGCGGCCAGTTCTTCTAACATACGTTACTAGAACAAGCGCACTTGACGAGTTGGCGTAATTGTCTTTTATACTGTTTCAAAAGTAACGTACGATTCGTCTATCACTAACTGTCTAGCACATGATGGTGAAATGTGTAAATTCATTTGTCGCTTAATGATGATGATATGCGTTACTTTAATTCATAAAGCAGATTTTCGATAGATACCCTATTAACTAAGCATGCACATATCACGTTGTGATTGATTTATGCCTAACAAATAAAATTTATCTCCAACAAGAATAATTGAAATTTCATAACAAATTTTGGATGCTAAAATGTTAGATTGATATATGGGAAACATGTTATGATACTCAAAAATTACATGTTTACCAATATCTAGTATTGGAATCGCTGTGGTGTTTGTTAGTAGATATTTTTCTACATTTAGCAATATTTATTATGATTGCAAGAGAAAGCAATATTGAGGTACTAATAAGGTTTTACTTCTACCAGATTTGAATTGTGGGTATATGTTTTATGGACGAATAAATTATCCACTTGTCGATAGCACACGTGAATTAGATTCGACACGGCTAGTTCCCCTAACATACGTTATTTGAACAAACGTACTTGACTAGTTGATGTAACGATGTCTTCTTCACGTTTCATATGTAACGTACGATTCTTCCATCACCAATTTGTCTTGTATATGAATATATAAATTCTTTCGTCGCTTAATGATAATGATGTGCGTTACTTTAATTTAGAAAGCGGACTATTTTTACATTTAAAAGCGGTTACATTGAGACCACAAGATAAAGCAATAGTGAGGTATTAATAGGGTTTTACTTCAACCAGATTTGAATCTCCAACAATACTTTAATCCATTTGTCGATTTTCCACCACAAGAACTACACGTGAATTAGACTCGGTGTGGCTAGTTCCCCAAACATACGTTACTAGAACAGACACACTTAACTAGTTGGCGTCACGATGTCTTTCTTACTGCTGCTTCGAAAGTAACGTATGATTCGTCCGTCACCAGTTGTCTTACATATGACGTATTATGTAAATTCTTTTGTCGCTTAATAATGATGATATGCGTTACTTAAATTTTAAAAGTAGATTTTCGATATATTCCTTATTAACTAGACGCGCACAAGATAATCTTGTAATTGATTTATACGTAACAAATAAAAATTACCCTCAACAATAACAAATTGGAATTTCATAACTAATGGCTGCTGAAATGTTAGATTAATAGATAGAAAAAAAGTTCTAATACACAAAAACATGTACAAATTTAGCAATATCTAGATATGTAATCGTCAAAATGTTTGTTAGTAGATATTTTTCTACATTTATCAACACTTCTGCTAAAAACACATCATTGATCCGTAGAAGAAAAAAGACACCTCAAATGTACTAAGTAACCGTTAGAAACTGCCAAAAAAAAAAAGCTAATACTACTTTTTCTTTTACTTAATCAAAAACTTTTTTTTTGTCAAGTTACTTATCAAAAAACTTGGAAATTAACTTTCACTCTTTAATTAAATTCGTGGATAACAACGATGAAACAAGTCGTAGATCTATTTAATTAAAAGAAAATAATACGGTATTATATGCAAAAAATCTTTAGATAATAGAGGTCAACAAAATGTCCTAAGTATGATGATGCTAAATTTGATTAGTTATTTTTCTTGTCAGAAAATTAGATTTGTTTTATATATGTAAGAAGAAGAAAAAAACCTAAATTGCAAAAATAATAATTACGACCCGAGTCTTCGAGTAGGACCCACCTCTGAATCTGTGACAGACGCCGGTTTCGTTCTCTCTCTCTCTCTCCTTTTTTTCCTCTCTTTGCTTTTCCAAAAATAAAGTTGTCTTTTTTTTTTTAATAAAATGATTTGTTTCACTGTGTTGTTTTGTTTTGGGGTAAAAAAAATTCATAAGGATGCTTTCAATTTTTGTTTTCTTTTGGTTGAGTGATTGCTGAAGCCAACTTAGAGAGAGAGAGAAGAGAGAGTGTCTGTGTGTGTGCAAGAAAGTCTTCTCTTTCACACCTTTCGTTTTCTCGAACCTCTCCTTTAAAGATGGTGGAGGAATCTTGGGTTTGACAACTCATTAACACTGACCCTCTTTTTAGCTCTACAAGCATCCAAGGAACCCTCTTACTTTTCCTTCTTCTTCATTCCCTCTCT
Source organism: Arabidopsis suecica (assembly GCA_019202805.1). NCBI lineage: Eukaryota > Viridiplantae > Streptophyta > Magnoliopsida > Brassicales > Brassicaceae > Arabidopsis > Arabidopsis suecica. Next base: position 9,271,684 of record CM032908.1, read on the forward strand.
CTCTCTTTCTCTCAATTCCTCCTCTTTTTTAACCTTGATCTTCTTCTTATAAGAGACTCAGAGCTTTCAAGCTTAAGAAAGGGAACTTCTTTGGGGATGGGTTTGTGTAAAGCTTGAAACTTGACTATCTGGGTCTTTCCCATTTTCTGTTCTTGAGTCTTGTGAGTGAAATTTTTGTTTTTGGGGGAAAATTAGGGTTGTTTTAAGAGATGGAGGAGATAGAAGGAACAAACAGAGCAGCTGTAGAGAGTTGTCATAGAGTTCTTAATCTTTTACAAAGACCACAACAACAAGATCATGTTGTGTTTGACAGGACTTTGGTGTCTGAAACTAGAGAAGCTGTGATTAGGTTCAAGAGAGTTGGGAGTTTGTTAAGCAGTAGTGTGGGTCATGCTAGGTTTAGAAGAGCTAAGAAAGTTGAGACTAATTTGTCTCAAAGCCTCTTTCTTGATCCATGTCAACAAAGAACTACAACAGAAGTTCCATCATCATCATCTCAGAAAACACCAGTACTCCGGTCTGGTTTCCAGGAATTGAGCTTGAGACAACCTTCAGATTCATCACTCACTTTAGGGACTCGGTCTTTCAGTTTAAACTCAAATGCTAAAGCTCCTCTCCTTCAGCTTAACCAGCAGACAATGCCTCCTTCGAATTATCCTACTTTGTTTCCAGTACAACAACAACAACAACAACAACAGCAACAACAGCAACAACAACACCAGCAGCAGTTTCATGAACGGTTACAAGCTCACCATCTTCATCAGCAGCAGCAGCTACAGAAACATCAAGCTGAGATGATGCTTAGGAAATGCAATGGTGGGATAAGTTTGAGTTTCGATAACTCGAGTTGTACTCCAACCATGTCATCTACTAGGTCCTTTGTTTCTTCACTTAGCATAGATGGTAGTGTTGCTAACATAGAAAGAAAGAACTCGTTTCATTTGGTTGGGGTTCCGAGTTCAACGGATCAGAATTCACTAAACTCTAAGAGGAAATGCCCCCTGAAAGGAGATGAACATGGAGGCTTAAAATGCGGGAGCTCTAGCCGATGCCACTGCGCTAAGAAGAGGTCAGCTGCATATTTTTGTTTGGTATCATAGCCTCTCTTAACTAAGATGGTACAATTGATCTGATTGGGAAATTGACAGGAAACATCGGGTTAGGAGATCGATCAGAGTACCGGCTATAAGTAACAAGGTTGCAGATATTCCTCCTGATGATTATTCATGGCGAAAATATGGCCAGAAACCCATCAAAGGCTCTCCTTATCCTAGGTATACACTTCTTGATCATTCTCTGTTATTTTAAGAACTACTGGTGGAGATAAAAAAGATTGAGATCACATGCAAAGAACCATCCTTTTATAAGTGTTTAAGGCTTTTGAGTTGTGTGATGAGCTGAGATTCATAGAGACAAAATAGTCTATAAATGGCAAAGAGATGACACAAGTTTGAGTCTTTTAAAGAAGTGTTGTGTTGGATTTTTTTTGTGTAGGGGATATTACAAATGCAGTAGCATGAGAGGTTGTCCAGCGAGGAAGCATGTTGAGAGATGTTTGGAAGATCCGGCAATGCTGATTGTTACTTATGAAGCAGAGCATAACCACCCGAAATTGCCATCTCAAGCCATAACAACTTAACTCTCTTTTACCTTTATGGTCCAGCAAAAATCTTCTCATGTATGTTATGTTTTGTGCGCGATGATCGGGTTTGGGATTGCTGCAATGTTGTGATATATGATTGGGGCAAGTGCTTTTGTTGGGGTGGATTTGCTTGTGAGAGTTTGCTGCAATTGTTGGATTTGAGTAAAGGGGTTAATGTAGGATTTGTCAAGACTCTTTCTCTTAAGTTTATTGCTCTTAATGATTAAAAGTTTGTTTCTGGCTATGTATTTATTTTTATTTTTTTCTCAAGTTCGCTTTTTATTATTTGGTTTGGTGCTATTAGAATTTGGAGATTGTTGCTAAGTAAC